>CM032123.1:18825771-18928543 GCA_018894105.1 Jacaranda mimosifolia
CATTGGTGGTCGGCCCTAACACCATTTTTTCATGCCCCAATTCAAGAAAATAAAATATTTTTTATTCAAAAATGAACTTGACAAGACCCTACAACAAAAAAGTTGCTCCTAGTCTCTTGACCTTGCTAATTTTCCACCATATCTGAAAATGTCAACAAAAAGAGTGTGCCGAGAGCCCAGCAAACATTTTGAATATGTTTAAGATGCAAAATGATGAATAGTTCAAAATAACTTGAGATGATTTATATTCAACATGACATGTGCCTATAGCCTTAAAATTAGTGGACAATCCACCACCATAAGATTTTTTGCAAAGTAATCAAAACAAGTTTCGATCCAGCATATAACAAAGTCCCCATATCACCGCATCACATTGCAAGATTGCTATATTCGATAGGGTTATGCTAAGGAATATTGTTAAAAATCTTAAGGATAAAATGTAATCGTCCATATAAAAGAATATTTTAATACATAAAAACAAGTAAAGCACTCACCTTGCAAGTTCTTATAAAGTTAAGCAGAAAGACCACTTGAAGATACCTCATTTCCTCTTTTTACACTTTCCCCTTTTCTTCTAATATTTTCTCATTCCTTTATGTAAGCTTGTTCTTGCATATCTCCAAATATATATAGTTAATTTTTGCAAGGGACATATCAATTTCAACGACACATGAGCAATACACCACTACACCTCATTCTTAAATAAAACGCACCTCTACAAATTCTCGAATAAATTTGCTTTCACTCCACATTCCAAAGTAAATACATCACTATTACATGATTACTACACCTCGTCACTATTCCTCATTCTTAATTCACCATATTCTCAAGTGAAGACCTCACTATAAATGACAAATACACCACTATTCCTCATTCATAAGTGAAACCACTTCACATTCTTCTTGTAACTTACAAGATTACTGTCATAATTAATTATCAAAGTCAAAGAATTCCTCTGCCTAACGCTGTGTAGTTAGTTATATTTTAAGGTTAATATTATTTTGGGGAGGGGTGCATAACAATCACCCTTCCGTCACAATGTGATGTCATTGTTGTCGGGATTCTAGAGGTGGCAACTACGAGTTCAAGAGGTGGCTCCCGCATGCCTAGCACTTTATCCCGTAGGTTGAGGAAGTAGCTCCCACACGTGCAGCAGTTTGTCTCGCATCGCTGTTCGCTCCGCCATGTTTCCATTGGTGGTTGGCCCTAACACCATTTTGTCATGCCCCAATTCAAGAAAATAAAATAATTTTTATACATAAATGAACTTAACAAGACCCTGCAACACGAAAGTTGCTCCTTGTCTCTTGACCTTGCTAATTTTCCCTCACATCTTAAAATATCAACAAAAAGAGTGTGCCGAGAGCCCAACAAACATTTTGAACATGTTTAAGATGCAAAATGATGAATAGTTAGAAATAACTTGAGATGATTTATATTCAACACGACATGTGTCTATAGCCTTAAAATTAGTGGACATTCCACCACCATAAAAAATTTTGCAAAGTAATCAAAACAAGTTCCGATCCAGCATATAACAAAGTCTCCATACCACCATATCACATTGCAAGATTGCTATATTCGATAGTGTTATGCAAAAGAAAATTATTACAAATCTTAAGGATAAAATGCAATCGTCCATATAAAAGAATATTTTAATACATAAAAACAAGTAAAGTACTCACCCTGCAAGTTCTTATAAAGTTAAGTAGAAAGTCCACTTGAACATACGTCATTTCCTCTTCTTACACTTTCCCCTTTTCTTCTAATGTTTTCTCATTGCTTCATGTAAGCTTGTTCTCGCATATCTCCAAATATATAGTGTTAATTTTTGCAAGGGACATATTAATTTCAACAACACATGAGCAATACACCACTTCTCCTCATTTTTAAATAAAACGCACCTCTACATATTCTCGAATAAATATGCTTTCACTCCACATTCCAAAGTAAATACACCACTATAACATGAATACTACACCTCATCACTATTCCTCATTCTTAATTCACCATATTCTCAAGTGAAGACCTCACTATAAATGACAAATACACCACTATTCCTCATTCATAAGTGAAACCACTTCACATTCCTCTTGTAACTTATAAGATTACTGTCGTAATTATTATCAAAATCAAAGAATTCCTCTACCTAACGCTGTGTAGTTAGTTATATTTTAAGGTTAATACTATTTTTTGTGGGGGGGGTGCATAACAATCACCCTTCCGTCACAACGCGACGTCATTGTTGTCGGGATTCCAGAGGTGGCAACTACGAGTTCAAGAGGTGGCTCCCGCATGCCTTGTACTTTATCCCGTAGGTTGAAGAAGTAACTCCCACACGTGCAGCAGTTTGTCTCGCATCACTATTCGCTCTGCCATGTTTCCATTGGTGGTCGGCCCTAACACCCTTTTTTCATGCCCCAATTCAAGAAAATAAAATATTTTTTGTTCAAAAATGAACTTGACAAGACCTTACAACAAAAAAGTTGCTCCTAGTCTCTTGACCTTGCAAATTTTCCTCCATATCCGAAAATGTCAACATAAAGAGTGTGCCGAGAGCCCAACAACTATTTTGAATATGTTTAAGATGCAAAATGATGAATAGTTCAAAATAACTTGAGATGATTTAAATTCAACACGACATGTGGCCATAGCCTTAAAATTCGTGGACAATCCACCACTATAAATTTTTTTGCAAAGTAATCAAAACAAGTTTCGATCCAGCATATAACAAAGTCCCCATATCACCTCATCACATTGCAAGATTGCTATATTCGATAGGGTTATGCTAAAGAATATTATTACAAATCTTAAGGATAAAATGTAATTGTCCATATAAAAAATATTTTAATACACAAAAACAAGTAAAGCAGTCACCGTGCAAGTTCTTAAGAAGTTAAATAGAAAGACCACTTGAAGATACCTCCTTTCCTCTTCTTACACTTCCCCTTTTCTTCTAATATTTTCTCATTCCTTCATGTAAGATTGCTCTCGCATATCTCCAAATATATATAGTTAATTTTTGCAAGCGATATATTAATTTCAAAAACACATGAGCAATACACCACTACTCCTCATTCTTAAATAAAATGCACCTCTACATATTCTCGAATAAATATGCTCTCACTCCACATTCCAAAGTAAATACATCACTATAACATAATTACTACACCTCATCACTATTCCACATTCTTAATTCACCATATTCTCAAGTGAAGACCTCACTATAAATGACAAATACACCACTATTCCTCATTCATAAGTGAAACCACTTCACATTCTTCTTGTAACTTATAAGATTACTGTCATAATTAATTATCAAAATCAAAGAATTCCTCTACCTAACGCTGTGTGGTTAGTTATATTTTAAGGTTAATATTATTTTTTGGGGGGGGTGCATAACAATCACCCTTCCGTCGCAACGCGACGTCATTGTTGTCGGGATTCCAGAGGTGGCAACTACGAGTTCAAGAGGTGGCTCCCGCATGCCTAGTACTTTATCCCGTAGGTTGAAGAAGTAGCTCCCACACGTGCAGCAGTTTGTCTCGCATCACTATTCGCTCTGCCATGTTTCCATTGGTGGTCTGCCCTAACACCATTTTTTCATGGCCCAATTCAAGAAAATAAAATATTTTTTATTCAAAAATGAACTTGACAAGACCTTACAACAAAAAAGTTGCTCCTAGTCTCTTGACCTTGCAAATTTTCCTCCATATCTGAAAATGTCAACATAAAGAGTGTGCCGAGAGCCCAACAAATATTTTGAATATGTTTAAGATGCAAAATGATGAATAGTTCAAAATAACTTGAGATGATTTAAATTCAACACGACATGTGGCCATAGCCTTAAAATATGTGGACAATCCACCACTATAAATTTTTTTGCAAAGTAATCAAAACAAGTTTCGATCCAGCATATAACAAAGTCCCCATATCACCTCATCACATTTCAAGATTGCTATATTCGATAGGGTTATGCTAAAGAATATTATTACAAATCTTAAGGATAAAATGTAATTGTCCATATAAAAAATATTTTAATACACAAAAACAAGTAAAGCAGTCACCGTGCAAGTTCTTAAGAAGTTAAATAGAAAGACCACTTGAAGATACCTCCTTTCCTCTTCTTACACTTCCCCTTTTCTTCTAATATTTTCTCATTCCTTCATGTAAGATTGCTCTCGCATATCTCCAAATATATATAGTTAATTTTTGCAAGCGACATATTAATTTCAAAAACACATGAGCAATACACCACTACTCCTCATTCTTAAATAAAACGCACCTCTACATATTCTAAAATAAATATGCTTTCACTCCACATTCAAAAGTAAATACATCACTATAACATTATTACTACACCTCATCACTATTCCTCATTCTTAATTCACCATATTCTCAAGTGAAGACCTCACTATAAATGACAAATACACCACTATTCCTCATTCATAAGTAAAACCACTTCACATTCCTCTTGTAACTTATAAGATTACTGTCATAATTAATTATCAAAATCTAAGAATTCCTCTACCTAACGCTGTGTAGTTAGTTATATTTTAAGGTTAATATTATTTTTTGGGGGGGGGGGTGCATAACAATCACCCTTCCGTCACAACGCGACGTCATTGTTGTCGGGATTCCAGAGGTGGCAACTACGAGTTCAAGAGGTGGCTCCCGCATGCCTAGTACTTTATCCCGTAGGTTGAAGAAGTAGCTCCCACACGTGCAGCAGTTTGTCTCGCATCACAGTTCGCTCTGCCATGTTTCCATTGGTGGTCGGCCCTAACACCATTTTTTCATGCCCCAATTCAAGAAAATAAAATATTTTTTATTCAAAAATGAACTTGACAAGACCTTACAACAAAAAAGTTGTTCCTAGTCTCTTGACCTTGCTAATTTTCCTCCATATCTGAAAATGTCAACATAAAGAGTGTGCCGAGAGCCCAACAAATATTTTGAATATGTTTAAGATGCAAAATGATGAATAGTTCAAAATAACTTGAGATGATTTAAATTCAACACGACATGTGGCCATAGCCTTAAAATTAGTGGACAATCCACCACTATAAATTTTTTTGCAAAGTAATCAAAACAAGTTTCGATCCAGCATATAACAAAGTCCCCATATCACCTCATCACATTGCAAGATTGCTATATTCGATAGGGTTATGCTAAAGAATATTATTACAAATCTTAAGGATAAAATGTAATTGTCCATATAAAAAAATATTTTAATACATAAAAGCAAGTAAAGCAGTCACCTTGCAAGTTCTTATGAAGTTCAGTAGAAAGACCACTTGAAGATACCTCATTCCCTCTTCTTACACTTTCCCCTTTTCTTCTAATATTTTCTCATTCCTTCATGTAAGATTGTTCTCGCATATCTCCAAATATATATAGTTAATTTTTGCAAGGGACATATTAATTTCAACAACACATGAGCAATACACCACTATTCCTCATTCTTAAATAAAACGCAACTCTACATATTCTCGAATAAATTTGCTTTCACTCCACATTCCAAAGTAAATACATCACTATTACCTGATTACTACACCTCGTCACTATTCCTCATTCTTAATTCACAATATTCTCAAGTGAAGACCTCACTATAAATGACAAATACACCACTCTTCCTCATTTATAAGTGAAGCCACTTCAGATTCCTCTTGTAACTTATAAGATTTCTGTCATAATTAATTATCAAAGTCAAAGAATTCCACTGCCTAACGCTGTGTAGTTAGTTATATTTTAAGGTTAATATTGTTTTGGGGGGGGTGCATAATAATCACCGTTCCGTCACAACGCGACGTCATTGTTGTCGGGATTCTAGAGGTGGCAACTACGAGTTCAAGAGGTGGCTCCCGCATGCCTAGCACTTTATCCTGTAGGTTGAGGAAGTAGCTCCCACACGTGCAACAGTTTGTCACGCATCGCTGTTCGCTCTGCCATGTTTCCATTGGTGGTTGGCCCTAACACCATTTTGTCATGCCCCAATTCAAGAAAATAAAAAAAAATTTATACATAAATGAACTTAACAAGACCCTGCAACAAGAAAGTTGCTCCTTGTCTCTTGATCTTGCTAATTTTCCTTCATATCTTAAAATATCAACAAAAAGAGTGTGCCGAGAGCCCAACAAATATTTTGAACATGTTTAAGATGCAAAATGATGAATAGTTAGAAATAACTTGAGATGATTTATATTCAACACGACATGTGTCTATAGCCTTAAAATTAGTAGACAATCCACCACTATAAAATTTTTTGCAAAGTAATCAAAACAAGTTCCAATGCTGCATATAACAAAGTCTCCATACCACCACATCACATTGCAAGATTGCTATATTCGATAGGGTTATGCAAAAGAATATTATTACAAATCTTAAGGATAAAATGTAATCGTCCATATAAAAGAATATTTTAATACATACAAACAAGTAAAACACTCACCCTGCAAGTTCTTATAAAGTTAAGTAGAAAGTCCACTTGAACATACCTCCTTTCCTCTTCTTACACTTTCCCTTTTCTTCTAATATTTTCTCATTCCTTCATGTAAGCTTGTTCTCGCTTATCTCCAAATATATAGAGTTAATTTTTGCAAGGGACATATTAATTTCAACAACACATGAGCAATACACCACTACTCCTCATTCTTAAATAAAACGCACCTCTACATATTCTCGAATAAATATGCTCTCACTCCACATTCCAAAGTAAATACATCACTATAACATGATTACTATACCTCATCACTATTCCACATTCTTAATTCACCATATTCTCAAGTGAAGACCTCACTATAAATGACAAATACACCACTATTCCTCATTCATAAGTGAAACCACTTCACATTATTCTTGTAACTTATAAGATTACTGTCATAATTAATTATCAAAATCAAAGAATTCCTCTACCTAACGCTGTGTAGTTAGTTATATTTTAAGGTTAATATTATTTTTTGGGGGGGGTGCATAACAATCACCCTTCCGTCACAACGCGGCGTCATTGTTGTCGGGATTCCAGAGGTGGCTCCCGCATGCCTAGTACTTTATCCCGTAGGTTGAAGAAGTAGCTCCCACACGTCCAGCAGTTTGTCTCGCATCACTATTCGCTCTGGCAAGTTTCCATTGGTGGTCGGCGCTAACACCATTTTTTGATGCCCCAATTCAAGAAAATAAAATATTTTTTATTCAAAAATGAACTTGACAAGACCTTACAACAAAAAAGTTGCTCCTAGTCTCTTGACCTTGCTAATTTTCCTCCATATCTGAAAATGTCAACATAAAGAGTGTGCCGAGAGCCCAACAAATATTTTGAATATGTTTAAGATGCAAAATGATGAATAGTTCAAAATAACTTGAAATGATTTAAATTCAACACGACATGTGGCCATAGCCTTAAAATTAGTGGACAATCCACCACTATAAATTTTTTTGAAAAGTAATCAAAACAAGTTTCGATCCAGCATATAACAAAGTCCCCATATCACCTCTGCACATTGCAAGATTGCTATATTCGATAGGGTTATGCTAAAGAATATTATTACAAATCTTAAGGATAAAATGTAATTGTCCTTATAAAAAAATATTTTAATACATAAAAGCAAGTAAAGCAGTCACCTTGCAAGTTCTTATGAAGTTAAGTAGAAAGACCACTTGAAGATACCTCATTCCCTCTTCTTACACTTTCCCCTTTTCTTCTAATATTTTCTCATTCCTTCATGTAAGATTGTTCTCGCATATCTCCAAATATATATAGTTAATTTTTGCAAGGGACATATTAATTTCAACAACACATGAGCAATACACCACTATTCCTCTTTCTTAAATAAAAACGCAACTCTATATATTCTCGAATAAATTTGCTTTCACTCCACATTCCAAAGTAAATACATCACTATTACCAAATTGCTACACCTCGTCACTATTCCTCATTCTTAATTCACAATATTCTAGAGTGAAGACCTCACTATAAATGACAAATACACCACTCTTCCTCATTCATAAGTGAAACCACTTCACATTCCTCTTGTAACTTATAAGATTTCTATCATAATTAATTATCAAAGTCAAAGAATTCCACTGCCTAACGCTGTGCAGTTAGTTATATTTTAAGGTTAATATTGTTTTGGGGGGGGTGCATAACAATCACCGTTCCGTCACAACGCGACGTCATTGTTGTCGGGATTCTAGAGGTGGCAACTACGAGTTCAAGAGGTGGCTCCCGCATGCCTAGCACTTTATCCCGTAGGTTGAGGAAGTAGCTCCCACACGTGCAGCAGTTTGTCCCGCATCGCTGTTCGCTCCGCCATGTTTCCATTGGTGGTTGGCCCTAACACCATTTTGTCATGCCCCAATTCAAGAAAATAAAATAATTTTTATACATAAATGAACTTAACAAGACCCTGCAACAAGAAAATTGCTCCTTGTCTCTTGATCTTGCTAATTTTCCTTCATATCTTAAAATATCAACAAAAAGAGTGTGCCGAGAGCCCAACAAATATTTTGAACATGTTTAAGATGCAAAATGATGAATAGTTAGAAATAACTTGAGATGATTTATATTCAACACGACATGTGTCTATAGCCTTAAAATTAGTGGACAATCCACCACCATAAAAAATTTTGCAAAGTAATCAAAACAAGTTCCAATCCAGCATATAACACAGCCACCATACCACCACATCACATTGCAAGATTGCTATATTCGATAAGGTTATGCAAAAGAATATTATTACAAATCTTAAGGATAAAATGTAATCGTCCATATAAAAGAATATTTTAATACATAAAAACAAGTAAAACACTTACCCTGCAAGTTCTTATAAAGTTAAGTAGAAATTCCACTTGAACATACCTCCTTTCCTCTTCTTACACTTTCCCCTTTTCTTCTAATATTTTCTCATTCCTTCATGTAAGATTGTTCTCGCATATCTCCAAATATATAGAGTTAATTTTTGCAAGGGACATATTAATTTCAACAACACATGAGCAATACACCACTACTCCTCATTCTTAAATAAAACGCACCTCTATATATTCTCGAATAAATATGCTCTCTCTCCACATTCCAAAGTAAATACATCACTATAACATGATTACTACACCTCATCACTATTCCACATTCTTAATTCACCATATTCTCAAGCGAAGACCTCACTATAAATGACAAATACACCACTATTCCTCATTCATAAGTGAAACCACTTCACATTCTTCTTGTAACTTATAAGATTACTGTCATAATTAATTATCAAAATCAAAGAATTCCTCTACCTAACGTTGTGTAGTTAGTTATATTTTAAGGTTAAGATTATTTTTTTTGGGGGGGGGTGCATAACAATCACCCTTCCGTCACAACGCGACGTCATTGTTGTCGGGATTCCAGAGGTGGCAACTACGAGTTCAAGAGGTGGCTCCCGCATGCCTAGTACTTTATCCCGTAGGTTGAAGAAGTAGCTCCCACACGTGCAGCAGTTTGTCTCGCATCACTATTCGCTCTGCCATGTTTCCATTGGTGGTCGGCCCTAACACCATTTTTTCATGCCCCAATTCAAGAAAATAAAATATTTTTTATTCAAAAATGAACTTGACAAGACCTTACAACAAAAAAGTTGCTCCTAGTCTCTTGACCTTGCTAATTTTCCTCCATATCTGAAAATGTCAACATAAAGAGTGTGCCGAGAGCCCAACAAATATTTTGAATATGTTTAAGATGCAAAATGATGAATAGTTCAAAATAACTTGAGATGATTTAAATTCAACACGACATGTGGCCATAGCCTTAAAATATGTGGACAATCCACCACTATAAATTTTTTTGCAAAGTAATCAAAACAAGTTTCGATCCAGCATATAACAAAGTCCCTATATCACCTCATCACATTTCAAGATTGCTATATTCGATAGGGTTATGCTAAAGAATATTATTACAAATCTTAAGGATAAAATGTAATTGTCCATATAAAAAATATTTTAATACACAAAAACAAGTAAAGCAGTCACCGTGCAAGTTCTTAAGAAGTTAAATAGAAAGACCACTTGAAGATACCTCCTTTCCTCTTCTTACACTTCCCCTTTTCTTCTAATATTTTCTCATTCCTTCATGTAAGATTGCTCTCGCATATCTCCAAATATATATAGTTAATTTTTGCAAGCGACATATTAATTTCAAAAACACATGAGCAATACACCACTACTCCTCATTCTTAAATAAAACGCACCTCTACATATTCTAAAATAAATATGCTTTCACTCCACATTCAAAAGTAAATACATCACTATAACATTATTACTACACCTCATCACTATTCCTCATTCTTAATTCACCATATTCTCAAGTGAAGACCTCACTATAAATGACAAATACACCACTATTCCTCATTCATAAGTGAAACCACTTCACATTCTTCTTGTAACTTATAAGATTACTGTCATAATTAATTATCAAAATCAAAGAATTCCTCTACCTAACGCTGTGTAGTTAGTTATATTTTAAGGTTAATATTATTTTTTGAGGGGGGTGCATAACAATCACCCTTCCGTCACAATGCGACGTCATTGTTGTCGGGATTCCAGAGGTGGCTCCCGCATGCCTAGTACTTTATCCCGTAGGTTGAAGAAGTAGCTCCCACACGTGCAGCAGTTTGTCTCGCATCACTATTCGCTCTGCCATGTTTCCATTGGTGGTCGGCGCTAACGCCATTTTTTGATGCCCCAATTCAAGAAAATCAAATATTTTTTATTCAAAAATGAACTTGACAAGACCTTACAACAAAAAAGTTGCTCCTAGTCTCTTGACCTTGTTAATTTTCCTCCATATCTGAAAATGTCAACATAAAGAGTGTGCCGAGAGCCTAACAAATATTTTGAATATGTTTAAGATGCAAAATGATGAATACTTCAAAATAACTTGAGATGATTTAAATTCAACACGACATGTGGCCATAGCCTTAAAATTAGTGGACAATCCACCACTATAAATTTTTTTGCAAAGTAATCAAAACAAGTTTCGATCCAGCATATAATAAAGTCCCCATATCACCTCATCACATTTCAAGATTGCTATATTCGATAGGGTTATGCTAAAGAATATTATTACAAATCTTAAGGATAAAATGTAATTGTCCATATAAAAAATATTTTAATACACAAAAACAAGTAAAGCAGTCACCGTGCAAGTTCTTAAGAAGTTAAATAGAAAGACCACTTGAAGATACCTCATATCCTCTTCTTACACTTCCCCTTTTCTTCTAATATTTTCTCATTCCTTCATGTAAGATTGCTCTCGCATATCTCCAAATATATATATAGTTAATTTTTGCAAGCGACATATTAATTTCAAAAACACATGAGCAATACACCACTACTCCTCATTCTTAAATAAAACGCACCTCTACATATTCTAAAATAAATATGCTTTCACTCCACATTCAAAAGTAAATACATCACTATAACATTATTACTACACCTCATCACTATTCCTCATTCTTAATTCACCATATTCTCAAGTGAAGACCTCACTATAAATGACAAATACACCACTATTCCTCATTCATAAGTAAAACCACTTCACATTCCTCTTGTAACTTATAAGATTACTGTCATAATTAATTATCAAAATCTAAGAATTCCTCAACCTAACGCTGTGTAGTTAGTTATATTTTAAGGTTAATATTATTTTTTGGGGGGGGTGCATAACAATCACCCTTCCGTCACAACGCGACGTCATTGTTGTCGGGATTCCAAAGGTGCCAACTACGAGTTCAAGAGGCGGCTCCCGCATGCCTAGTACTTTATCCCGTAGGTTGAAGAAGTAGCTCCCACACGTGCAGCAGTTTGTCTCGCATCACTATTCGCTCTGCCATGTTTCCATTGGTGGTCGGCCCTAACACCATTTTTTCATGCCCCAATTCAAGAAAATAAAATATTTTTTATTCAAAAATGAACTTGACAAGACCTTACAACAAAAAAAGTTGCTCCTAGTCTCTTGACCTTGCTAATTTTCCTCCATATCTGAAAATGTCAACATAAAGAGTGTGCCGAGAGCCCAACAAATATTTTGAATATGTTTAAGATGCAAAATGATGAATAGTTCAAAATAACTTGAGATGATTTAAATTCAACACGACATGTGGCCATAGCCTTAAAATTAGTGGACAATCCACCACTATAAATTTTTTTGCAAAGTAATCAAAACAAGTTTCGATCCAGCATATAACAAAGTCCCCATATCACCTCATCACATTGCAAGATTGCTATATTCGATAGGGTTATGCTAAAGAATATTATTACAAATCTTAAGGATAAAATGTAATTGTCCATATAAAAAAATATTTTAATACATAAAAGCAAGTAAAGCAGTCACCTTGCAAGTTCTTATGAAGTTAAGTAGAAAGACCACTTGAAGATACCTCATTCCCTCTTCTTACACTTTCCCCTTTTCTTCTAATATTTTCTCATTCCTTCATGTAAGATTGTTCTCGCATATCTCCAAATATATATAGTTAATTTTTGCAAGGGACATATTAATTTCAACAACACATGAGCAATACACCACTATTCCTCATTCTTAAATAAAAACGCAACTCTATATATTCTCGAATAAATTTGCTTTCACTCCACATTCCAAAGTAAATACATCACTATTACCTAATTACTACACCTCGTCACTATTCCTCATTCTTAATTCACAATATTCTCAAGTGAAGACCTCACTATAAATGACAAATACACCACTCTTCCTCATTCATAAGTGAAACCACTTCACATTCCTCTTGTGACTTATAAGATTTTTGTCATAATTAATTATCAAAGTCAAAGAATTCCACTACCTAACGCTGTGTAGTTAGTTATATTTTAAGGTTAATATTGTTTTGGGGGGGGGGTGCATAACAATCACCGTTCCGTCACAACGCGACGTCATTGTTGTCGGGATTCTAGAGGTGGCAACTACGAGTTCAAGAGGTGGCTCCTGCATGCCTAGCACTTTATCCCGTAGGTTGAAGAAGTAGCTCCCACACGTGCAGTAGTTTGTCCCGCATCGCTGTTCGCTCCGCCATGTTTCCATTGGTGGTTGCCCCTAACACCATTTTGTCATGCCCCAATTCAAGAAAATAAAATAATTTTTATACATAAATGAACTTAACAAGACCCTGCAACAAGAAAGTTGCTCCTAGTCTCTTGACCTTGCTAATTTTCCTCCATATCTGAAAATGTCAACATAAAGAGTGTGCCGAGAGCCCAACAAATATTTTGAATATGTTTAAGATGCAAAATGATGAATAGTTCAAAATAACTTGAGATGATTTAAATTCAACACGACATGTGGCCATAGCCTTAAAATTAGTGGACAATCCACCACTATAAATTTTTTTGCAAAGTAATCAAAACAAGTTTCGATCCAGCATATAACAAAGTCCCCATATCACCTCATCACATTGCAAGATTGCTATATTCGATAGGGTTATGCTAAAGAATATTATTACAAATCTTAAGGATAAAATGTAATTGTCCATATAAAAAAATATTTTAATACATAAAAGCAAGTAAAGCAGTCACCTTGCAAGTTCTTATGAAGTTAAGTAGAAAGACCACTTGAAGATACCTCATTCCCTCTTCTTACACTTTCCCCTTTTCTTCTAATATTTTCTCATTCCTTCATGTAAGATTGTTCTCGCATATCTCCAAATATATATAGTTAATTTTTGCAAGGGACATATTAATTTCAACAACACATGAGCAATACACCACTATTCCTCATTCTTAAATAAAAACGCAACCCTATATATTCTCGAATAAATTTGCTTTCACTCCACATTCCAAAGTAAATACATCACTATTACCTAATTACTACACCTCGTCACTATTCCTCATTCTTAATTCACAATATTCTCAAGTGAAGACCTCACTATAAATGACAAATACACCACTCTTCCTCATTCATAAGTGAAACCACTTCACATTCCTCTTGTGACTTATAAGATTTTTGTCATAATTAATTATCAAAGTCAAAGAATTCCACTGCCTAACGCTGTGTAGTTAGTTATATTTTAAGGTTAATATTGTTTTGGGGGGGGGTGCATAACAATCACCGTTCCGTCACAACGCGACGTCATTGTTGTCGGGATTCTAGAGGTGGCAACTACGAGTTCAAGAGGTGGCTCCTACATGCCTAGCACTTTATCCCGTAGGTTGAGGAAGTAGCTCCCACACGTGCAGCAGTTTGTCCCGCATCGCTGTTCGCTCCGCCATGTTTCCATTGGTGGTTGGCCCTAACACCATTTTGTCATGCCCCAATTCAAGAAAATAAAATAATTTTTATACATAAATGAACTTAACAAGACCCTGCAACAAGAAAGTTGCTCCTTGTCTCTTGATCTTGCTAATTTTCCTTCATATCTTAAAATATCAACAAAATGAGTATGCCGAGAGCCCAACAAATATTTTGAACATGTTTAAGATGTAAAATGATGAATAGTTAGAAATAACTTGAGATGATTTATATTCAACACGACATGTGTCTATAGCCTTAAAATTAGTAGACAATCCACCACTATAAAAATTTTTGCAAAGTAATCAAAACAAGTTCCAATGCAGCATATAACAAAGTCTCCATACCACCACATCACATTGCAAGATTGCTATATTCGATAGGGTTATGCAAAAGAATATTATTACAAATCTCAAGGGTAAAATGTAATCGTCCATATAAAAGAATATTTTAATACATACAAACAAGTAAAACACTCACCCTGCAAGTTCTTATAAAGTTAAGTAGAAAGTCCACTTGAACATACCTCATTTCCTCTTCTTACACTTTCCCCTTTTCTTCTAATATTTTCTCATTCCTTCATGTAAGATTGTTCTCGCATATCTCCAAATATATAGAGTTAATTTTTGCAAGGGACATATTAATTTCAACAACACATGAGCAATACACCACTACTCCTCATTCTTAAATAAAACACACCTCTACATATTCTCGAATAAATATGCTCTCACTCCACATTCCAAAGTAAATACATCACTATAACATGATTACTACACCTCATCACTATTCCACATTCTTAATTCACCATATTCTCAAGTGAAGACCTCACTATAAATGACAAATACACCACTATTCCTCATTCATAAGTGAAACCACTTCACATTCTTCTTGTAACTTATAAGATTACTGTCATAATTAATTATCAAAATCAAAGAATTCCTCTACCTAACGCTGTGTAGTTAGTTATATTTTAAGGTTAATATTATTTTTTGGGGGGGGTGCATAACAATCACCCTTCCGTCACAACGCGACGTCATTGTTGTCGGGATTCCAGAGGTGGCTCCTGCATGCCTAGTACTTTATCCCGTAGGTTGAAGAAGTAGCTCCCACACGTGCAGCAGTTTATCTCGCATCACTATTCGCTCTGCCATGTTTCCATTGGTGGTCGGCGCTAACACCATTTTTTGATGCCCCAATTCAAGAAAATAAAATATTTTTTATTCAAAAATGAACTTGACAAGACATTACAACAAAAAAGTTGCTCCTAGTCTCTTGACCTTGCTAATTTTCCTCCATATCTGAAAATGTCAACATAAAGAGTGTGCCGAGAGCCCAACAAATATTTTGAATATGTTTAAGATGCAAAATGATGAATAGTTCAAAATAACTTGAGATGATTTAAATTCAACACGACATGTGGCCATAGCCTTAAAATTAGTGGACAATCCACCACTATAAATTTTTTTGCAAAGTAATCAAAACAAGTTTCGATCCAGCATATAACAAAGTCCCCATATCACCTCATCACATTTCAAGATTGCTATATTCGATAGGGTTATGCTAAAGAATATTATTACAAATCTTAAGGATAAAATGTAATTGTCCATATAAAAAATATTTTAATACACAAAAACAAGTAAAGCAGTCACCGTGCAAGTTCTTAAGAAGTTAAATAGAAAGACCACTTGAAGATACCTCATTTCCTCTTCTTACACTTCCCCTTTTCTTCTAATATTTTCTCATTCCTTCATGTAAGATTGCTCTCGCATATCTCCAAATATATATAGTTAATTTTTGCAAGCGACATATTAATTTCAAAAACACATGAGCAATACACCACTACTCCTCATTCTTAAATAAAACACACCTCTACATATTCTAAAATAAATATGCTTTCACTCCACATTCAAAAGTAAATACATCACTATAACATTATTACTACACCTCATCACTATTCCTCATTCTTAATTCACCATATTCTCAAGTGAAGACCTCACTATAAATGACAAATACACCACTATTCCTCATTCATAAGTAAAACCACTTCACATTCCTCTTGTAACTTATAAGATTACTGTCATAATTAATTATCAAAATCTAAGAATTCCTCTACCTAACGCTGTGTAGTTAGTTATATTTTAAGGTTAAGATTATTTTTTTTGGGGGGGGGGTGCATAACAATCACCCTTCCGTCACAACGCGACGTCATTGTTGTCGGGATTCCAGAGGTGGCAACTACGAGTTCAAGAGGTGGCTCCCGCATGCCTAGTACTTTATCCCGTAGGTTGAAGAAGTAGCTCCCACACGTGCAGCAGTTTGTCTCGCATCACTATTCGCTCTGCCATGTTTCCATTGGTGGTCGGCCCAAACACCATTTTTTCATGCCCCAATTCAAGAAAATAAAATATTTTTTATTCAAAAATGAACTTGACAAGACCTTACAACAAAAAAGTTGCTCCTAGTCTCTTGACCTTGCTAATTTTCCTCCATATCTGAAAATGTCAACATAAAGAGTGTGCCGAGAGCCCAACAAATATTTTGAATATGTTTAAGATGCAAAATGATGAATAGTTCAAAATAACTTGAGATGATTTAAATTCAACACGACATGTGGCCATAGCCTTAAAATTAGTGGACAATCCACCACTATAAATTTTTTTGCAAAGTAATCAAAACAAGTTTCGATCCAGCATATAACAAAGTCCCCATATCACCTCATCACATTGCAAGATTGCTATATTCGATAGGGTTATGCTAAAGAATATTATTGCAAATCTTGAGGATAAAATGTAATCCTCCATACAAAAGAATATTTTAATACATGAAAACAAGTAAAGCAGTCACCGTGCAAGTTCTTATGAAGTTAAGTAGAAAGACCACTTGAAGATACCTCATTCCCTCTTCTTACACTTTCCCCTTTTCTTCTAATATTTTCTCATTCCTTCATGTAAGATTGTTCTCGCATATCTCCAAATATATATAGTTAATTTTTGCAAGGGACATATTAATTTCAACAACACATGAGCAACACACCACTATTCCTCATTCTTAAATAAAAACGCAACTCTATATATTCTCGAATAAATTTGCTTTCACTCCACATTCCAAAGTAAATACATCACTATTACCTAATTACTACACCTCGTCACTATTCCTCATTCTTAATTCACAATATTCTCAAGTGAAGACCTCACTATAAATGACAAATACACCACTCTTCCTCATTCATAAGTGAAACCACTTCACATTCCTCTTGTGACTTATAAGATTTCTGTCATAATTAATTATCAAAGTCAAAGAATTCCACTGCCTAATGCTGTGTAGTTAGTTATATTTAAAGGTTAATATTGTTTTGGGGGGGGGGGTGCATAACAATCACCGTTCCGTCACAACGCGACGTCATTGTTGTCGGGATTCTAGAGGTGGCAACTACGAGTTCAAGAGGTGGCTCCTGCATGCCTAGCACTTTATCCTGTAGGTTGAGGAAGTAGCTCCCACACGTGCAGCAGTTTGTCCCGCATCGCTGTTCGCTCCGCCATGTTTCCATTGGTGGTTGGCCCTAACACCATTTTGTCATGCCCCAATTCAAGAAAATAAAATAATTTTTATACATAAATGAACTTAACAAGACCCTGCAACAAGAAAGTTGCTCCTTGTCTGTTGATCTTGCTAATTTTCCTTCATATCTTAAAATATCAACAAAATGAGTATGCCGAGAGCCCAACAAATATTTTGAACATGTTTAAGATGCAAAATGATGAATAGTTAGAAATAACTTGAGATGATTTATATTCAACACGACATGTGTCTATAGCCTTAAAATTAGTAGACAATCCACCACTATAAAAATTTTTGCAAAGTAATCAAAACAAGTTCCAATGCAGCATATAACAAAGTCTCCATACCACCACATCACATTGCAAGATTGCTATATTCGATAGGGTTATGCAAAAGAATATTATTACAAATCTCAAGGGTAAAATGTAATCGTCCATATAAAAGAATATTTTAATACATACAAACAAGTAAAACACTCACCCTGCAAGTTCTTATACAGTTAAGTAGAAAGTCCACTTGAACATACCTCATTTCCTCTTCTTACACTTTCCCCTTTTCTTCTAATATTTTCTCATTCCTTCATGTAAGATTGTTCTCGCATATCTCCAAATATATAGTGTTAATTTTTGCAAGGGACATATTAATTTCAACAACACATGAGCAATACACCACTACTCCTCATTCTTAAATAAAACGCACCTCTACATTTTCTCGAATAAATTTGCTTTCACTCCACATTCCAAAGTAAATACATCACTATTACATGATTACTACACCTCGTCACTATTCCTCATTCTTAATTCACCATATTCTCAAGTGAAGACCTCACTATAAATGACAAATACACCACTATTCCTCATTCATTAGTGAAACCACTTCACATTCTTCTTGTAACTTATAAGATTACTGTCATAATTTATTATCAAAGTCAAAGAATTCCTCTGCCTAACGCTGTGTAGTTAGTTATATTTTAAGGTTAGTATTATTTTGGGGGGGGTGCATAACAATCACCGTTCCGTCACAACGCGACATCATTGTTGTCGGGATTCTAGAGGTGGCAACTACGAGTTCAAGAGGTGGCTCCCGCATGCCTAGCACTTTATCCCGTAGGTTGAGGAAGTACCTCCCACACGTGCAGCAGTTTGTCCCGCATCGCTGTTCGCTCCGCCATGTTTCCATTGGTGGTTGGCCCTAACACCATTTTGTCATGCCCCAATTCAAGAAAATAAAATAATTTTTATACAAAAATGAACTTAACAAGACCCTGCAACAAGAAAGTTGCTCCTTGTCTCTTGACCTTGCTAATTTTCCTTCATATCTTAAAATATCAACAAAAAGAGTGTGCCGAGAGCCCAACAAATATTTTGAACATGTTTAAGATGCAAAATGATGAATAGTTAGAAATAACTTGAGATGATTTATATTCAACACGACATGTGTGTATAGCCTTAAAATTAGTGGACAATCCACCACCATAAAAAATTTTGCAAAGTAATCAAAACAAGTTCCAATCCCGCATATAACAAAGCCTCCATACCACCACATCACATTGCAAGATTGCTATATTCGATAGGGTTATGCAAAAGAATATTATTACAAATCTTAAGGATAAAATGTAATCGTCCATATAAAAGAATATTTTAATACATAAGAACAAGTAAAACACTTACCCTGCAAGTTCTTATAAAGTTAAGTAGAAAGTCCACTTGAACATACCTCCTTTCCTCTTCTTACACTTTCCCTTTTCTTCTAATATTTTCTCATTCCTTCATGTAAGCTTGTTCTCGCTTATCTCCAAATATATAGAGTTAATTTTTGCAAGGGACATATTAATTTCAACAACACATGAGCAATACACCACTACTCCTCATTCTTAAATAAAACGCACCTCTACATATTCTCGAATAAATATGCTCTCACTCCACATTCCAAAGTAAATACATCACTATAACATGATTACTACACCTCATCACTATTCCACATTCTTAATTCACCATATTCTCAAGTGAAGACCACACTATAAATGACAAATACACCACTATTCCTCATTCATAAGTGAAACCACTTCACATTCTTCTTGTATCTTATAAGATTACTGTCATAATTAATTATCAAAATCAAAGAATTCCTCTACCTAACGCTGTGTAGTTAGTTATATTTTAAGGTTAATATTATTTTTTGGGGGGGGTGCATAACAATCACCCTTCCGTCACAACGCGACGTCATTGTTGTCGGGATTCCAGAGGTGGCTCCCGCATGCCTAGTACTTTATCCCGTAGGTTGAAGAAGTAGCTCCCACACGTGCAGCAGTTTATCTCGCATCACTATTCGCTCTGCCATGTTTCCATTGGTGGTCGGCGCTAACACCATTTTTTGATGCCCCAATTCAAGAAAATAAAATATTTTTTATTCAAAAATGAACTTGACAAGACATTACAACAAAAAAGTTGCTCCTAGTCTCTTGACCTTGCTAATTTTCCTCCATATCTGAAAATGTCAACATAAAGAGTGTGCCGAGAGCCCAACAAATATTTTGAATATGTTTAAGATGCAAAATGATGAATAGTTCAAAATAACTTGAGATGATTTAAATTCAACACGACATGTGGCCATAGCCTTAAAATTAGTGGACAATCCACCACTATAAATTTTTTTGCAAAGTAATCAAAACAAGTTTCGATCCAGCATATAACAAAGTCCCCATATCACCTCATCACATTTCAAGATTGCTATATTCGATAGGGTTATGCTAAAGAATATTATTACAAATCTTAAGGATAAAATGTAATTGTCCATATAAAAAATATTTTAATACACAAAAACAAGTAAAGCAGTCACCGTGCAAGTTCTTAAGAAGTTAAATAGAAAGACCACTTGAAGATACCTCATTTCCTCTTCTTACACTTCCCCTTTTCTTCTAATATTTTCTCATTCCTTCATGTAAGATTGCTCTCGCATATCTCCAAATATATATAGTTAATTTTTGCAAGCGACATATTAATTTCAAAAACACATGAGCAATACACCACTACTCCTCATTCTTAAATAAAACACACCTCTACATATTCTAAAATAAATATGCTTTCACTCCACATTCAAAAGTAAATACATCACTATAACATTATTACTACACCTCATCACTATTCCTCATTCTTAATTCACCATATTCTCAAGTGAAGACCTCACTATAAATGACAAATACACCACTATTCCTCATTCATAAGTAAAACCACTTCACATTCCTCTTGTAACTTATAAGATTACTGTCATAATTAATTATCAAAATCTAAGAATTCCTCTACCTAACGCTGTGTAGTTAGTTATATTTTAAGGTTAAGATTATTTTTTTTGGGGGGGGGTGCATAACAATCACCCTTCCGTCACAACGCGACGTCATTGTTGTCGGTATTCCAGAGGTGGCAACTACGAGTTCAAGAGGTGGCTCCCGCATGCCTAGTACTTTATCCCGTAGGTTGAAGAAGTAGCTCCCACACGTGCAGCAGTTTGTCTCGCATCACTATTCGCTCTGCCATGTTTCCATTGGTGGTCGGCCCTAACACCATTTTTTCATGCCCCAATTCAAGAAAATAAAATATTTTTTATTCAAAAATGAACTTGACAAGACCTTACAACAAAAAAGTTGCTCCTAGTCTCTTGACCTTGCTAATTTTCCTCCATATCTGAAAATGTCAACATAAAGAGTGTGCCGAGAGCCCAACAAATATTTTGAATATGTTTAAGATGCAAAATGATGAATAGTTCAAAATAACTTGAGATGATTTAAATTCAACACGACATGTGGCCATAGCCTTAAAATTAGTGGACAATCCACCACTATAAATTTTTTTGCAAAGTAATCAAAACAAGTTTCGATCCAGCATATAACAAAGTCCCCATATCACCTCATCACATTGCAAGATTGCTATATTCGATAGGGTTATGCTAAAGAATATTATTGCAAATCTTGAGGATAAAATGTAATCCTCCATACAAAAGAATATTTTAATAGATGAAAACAAGTAAAGCAGTCACCGTGCAAGTTCTTATGAAGTTAAGTAGAAAGACCACTTGAAGATACCTCATTCCCTCTTCTTACACTTTCCCCTTTTCTTCTAATATTTTCTCATTCCTTCATGTAAGATTGTTCTCGCATATCTCCAAATATATATAGTTAATTTTTGCAAGGGACATATTAATTTCAACAACACATGAGCAACACACCACTATTCCTCATTCTTAAATAAAAACGCAACTCTATATATTCTCGAATAAATTTGCTTTCACTCCACATTCCAAAGTAAATACATCACTATTACCTAATTACTACACCTCGTCACTATTCCTCATTCTTAATTCACAATATTCTCAAGTGAAGACCTCACTATAAATGACAAATACACCACTCTTCCTCATTCATAAGTGAAACCACTTCACATTCCTCTTGTGACTTATAAGATTTCTGTCATAATTAATTATCAAAGTCAAAGAATTCCACTGCCTAATGCTGTGTAGTTAGTTATATTTAAAGGTTAATATTGTTTTGGGGGGGGCTGCATAACAATCACCGTTCCGTCACAACGCGACGTCATTGTTGTCGGGATTCTAGAGGTGGCAACTACGAGTTCAAGAGGTGGCTCCTGCATGCCTAGCACTTTATCCCGTAGGTTGAGGAAGTAGCTCCCACACGTGCAGCAGTTTGTCCCGCATCGCTGTTCGCTCCGCCATGTTTCCATTGGTGGTTGGCCCTAACACCATTTTGTCATGCCCCAATTCAAGAAAATAAAATAATTTTTATACATAAATGAACTTAACAAGACCCTGCAACAAGAAAGTTGCTCCTTGTCTCTTGATCTTGCTAATTTTCCTTCATATCTTAAAATATCAACAAAATGAGTATGCCGAGAGCCCAACAAATATTTTGAACATGTTTAAGATGCAAAATGATGAATAGTTAGAAATAACTTGAGATGATTTATATTCAACACGACATGTGTCTATAGCCTTAAAATTAGTAGACAATCCACCACTATAAAAATTTTTGCAAAGTAATCAAAACAAGTTCCAATGCAGCATATAACAAAGTCTCCATACCACCACATCACATTGCAAGATTGCTATATTCGATAGGGTTATGCAAAAGAATATTATTACAAATCTCAAGGGTAAAATGTAATCGTCCATATAAAAGAATATTTTAATACATACAAACAAGTAAAACACTCACCCTGCAAGTTCTTATACAGTTAAGTAGAAAGTCCACTTGAACATACCTCATTTCCTCTTCTTACACTTTCCCCTTTTCTTCTAATATTTTCTCATTCCTTCATGTAAGATTGTTCTCGCATATCTCCAAATATATAGTGTTAATTTTTGCAAGGGACATATTAATTTCAACAACACATGAGCAATACACCACTACTCCTCATTCTTAAATAAAACGCACCTCTACATTTTCTCGAATAAATTTGCTTTCACTCCACATTCCAAAGTAAATACATCACTATTACATGATTACTACACCTCGTCACTATTCCTCATTCTTAATTCACCATATTCTCAAGTGAAGACCTCACTATAAATGACAAATACACCACTATTCCTCATTCATTAGTGAAACCACTTCACATTCTTCTTGTAACTTATAAGATTACTGTCATAATTTATTATCAAAGTCAAAGAATTCCTCTGCCTAACGCTGTGTAGTTAGTTATATTTTAAGGTTAGTATTATTTTGGGGGGGGTGCATAACAATCACCGTTCCGTCACAACGCGACATCATTGTTGTCGGGATTCTAGAGGTGGCAACTACGAGTTCAAGAGGTGGCTCCCGCATGCCTAGCACTTTATCCCGTAGGTTGAGGAAGTACCTCCCACACGTGCAGCAGTTTGTCCCGCATCGCTGTTCGCTCCGCCATGTTTCCATTGGTGGTTGGCCCTAACACCATTTTGTCATGCCCCAATTCAAGAAAATAAAATAATTTTTATACAAAAATGAACTTAACAAGACCCTGCAACAAGAAAGTTGCTCCTTGTCTCTTGACCTTGCTAATTTTCCTTCATATCTTAAAATATCAACAAAAAGAGTGTGCCGAGAGCCCAACAAATATTTTGAACATGTTTAAGATGCAAAATGATGAATAGTTAGAAATAACTTGAGATGATTTATATTCAACACGACATGTGTGTATAGCCTTAAAATTAGTGGACAATCCACCACCATAAAAAATTTTGCAAAGTAATCAAAACAAGTTCCAATCCCGCATATAACAAAGCCTCCATACCACCACATCACATTGCAAGATTGCTATATTCGATAGGGTTATGCAAAAGAATATTATTACAAATCTTAAGGATAAAATGTAATCGTCCATATAAAAGAATATTTTAATACATAAGAACAAGTAAAACACTTACCCTGCAAGTTCTTATAAAGTTAAGTAGAAAGTCCACTTGAACATACCTCCTTTCCTCTTCTTACACTTTCCCTTTTCTTCTAATATTTTCTCATTCCTTCATGTAAGCTTGTTCTCGCTTATCTCCAAATATATAGAGTTAATTTTTGCAAGGGACATATTAATTTCAACAACACATGAGCAATACACCACTACTCCTCATTCTTAAATAAAACGCACCTCTACATATTCTCGAATAAATATGCTCTCACTCCACATTCCAAAGTAAATACATCACTATAACATGATTACTACACCTCATCACTATTCCACATTCTTAATTCACCATATTCTCAAGTGAAGACCACACTATAAATGACAAATACACCACTATTCCTCATTCATAAGTGAAACCACTTCACATTCTTCTTGTATCTTATAAGATTACTGTCATAATTAATTATCAAAATCAAAGAATTCCTCTACCTAACGCTGTGTAGTTAGTTATATTTTAAGGTTAATATTATTTTTTGGGGGGGGTGCATAACAATCACCCTTCCGTCACAACGCGACGTCATTGTTGTCGGGATTCCAGAGGTGGCTCCCGCATGCCTAGTACTTTATCCCGTAGGTTGAAGAAGTAGCTCCCACACGTGCAGCAGTTTATCTCGCATCACTATTCGCTCTGCCATGTTTCCATTGGTGGTCGGCGCTAACACCATTTTTTGATGCCCCAATTCAAGAAAATAAAATATTTTTTATTCAAAAATGAACTTGACAAGACATTACAACAAAAAAGTTGCTCCTAGTCTCTTGACCTTGCTAATTTTCCTCCATATCTGAAAATGTCAACATAAAGAGTGTGCCGAGAGCCCAACAAATATTTTGAATATGTTTAAGATGCAAAATGATGAATAGTTCAAAATAACTTGAGATGATTTAAATTCAACACGACATGTGGCCATAGCCTTAAAATTAGTGGACAATCCACCACTATAAAATTTTTTGCAAAGTAATCAAAACAAGTTTCGATCCAGCATATAACAAAGTCCCCATATCACCTCATCACATTGCAAGATTGCTATATTCGATAGGGTTATGCTAAAGAATATTATTACAAATCTTAAGGATAAAATGTAATCGTCCATATAAAAGAATATTTTAATACACAAAAACAAGTAAAGCACTTCACCGTGCAAGTTCTTATAAAGTTAAGTAGAAAGACCACTTGAAGATACCTCATTTCCTCTTCTTACACTTCCCCTTTTCTTCTAATATTTTCTCATTCCTTCATGTAAGCTTGCTCTCGCATATCTCCAAATATATATAGTTAATTTTTGCAAGCGACATATTAATTTCAAAAACACATGAGCAATACACCACTACTCCTCATTCTTAAATAAAACACACCTCTACATATTCTAAAATAAATATGCTTTCACTCCACATTCAAAAGTAAATACATCACTATAACATTATTACTACACCTCATCACTATTCCTCATTCTTAATTCACCATATTCTCAAGTGAAGACCTCACTATAAATGACAAATACACCACTATTCCTCATTCATAAGTAAAACCACTTCACATTCCTCTTGTAACTTATAAGATTACTGTCATAATTAATTATCAAAATCTAAGAATTCCTCTACCTAACGTTGTGTAGTTAGTTATATTTTAAGGTTAAGATTATTTTTTTTGGGGGGGGGGTGCATAACAATCACCCTTCCGTCACAACGCGACGTCATTGTTGTCGGGATTCCAGAGGTGGCAACTACGAATTCAAGAGGTGGCTCCCGCATGCCTAGCACTTTATCCCGTAGGTTGAGGAAGTAGCTCCCACACGTGCAGCAGTTTGTCCCGCATCGCTGTTCGCTCCGCCATGTTTCCATTGGTGGTTGGCCCTAACACCATTTTGTCATGCCCCAATTCAAGAAAATAAAATAATTTTTATACATAAATGAACTTGACAAGACCTTACAACAAGAAAGTTGCTCCTTGTCTCTTGACCTTGCTAATTTTCCTCATATCTGAAAATGTCAACATAAAGAGTGTGCCGAGAGCCCAACAAATATTTTGAACATGTTTAAGATGCAAAATGATGAATAGTTAGAAATAACTTGAGATGATTTATATTCAACACGACATGTGGCCTATAGCCTTAAAATTAGTGGACAATCCACCACTATAAAATTTTTTGCAAAGTAATCAAAACAAGTTTCGATCCAGCATATAACAAAGTCCCCATATCACCACATCACATTGCAAGATTGCTATATTCGATAGGGTTATGCAAAAGAATATTATTACAAATCTTAAGGATAAAATGTAATCGTCCATATAAAAGAATATTTTAATACATACAAACAAGTAAAACACTCACCCTCCAAGTTCTTATAAAGTTAAGTAGAAAGTCGACTTGAACATACCTCATTTCCTCTTCTTACAGTTTCCCCTTTTCTTCTAATATTTTCTCATTCCTTCATGTAAGATTGTTCTCGCATATCTCCAAATATATAGAGTTAATTTTTGCAAGGGACATATTAATTTCAACAACACATGAGCAATACACCACTGCTCCTCATTCTTAAATAAAATGCACCTCTACATGTTCTCGAATAAATATGCTTTCACTCCACATTCCAAAGTAAATACATCACTATAACATGATTACTACACCGCATCACTATTCCTCATTCTTAATTCACCATATTCTCAAGTGAAGACCTCACTATAAATGACAAATACACCACTATTCCTCATTCACAAGTGAAACCTGTTCACATTCCTCTTGTAACTTATAAGATTACTGTCATAATTAATTATCAAAATCAAAGAATTCCTCTACCTAACGCTGTGTAGTTAGTTATATTTTAAGGTTAATATTATTTTTTAGGGGGGGTGCATAACAATCACCCTTCCGTCATAACGTGACGTCATTGTTGTCGGGATTCCAGAGGTGGCAACTACGAGTTCAAGAGGTGGCTCCCGTATGCCTAGCACTTTATCCCGTAGGTTGAGGAAGTTGCTCCCACACGTGCAGCAGTTTGTCCCGCATCGCTGTTCGCTCCGCCATGTTTCCATTGGTGGTTGACCCTAACACCATTTTGTCATGCCCCAATTCAAGAAAATAAAATAATTTTTATACAAAAATGAACCTAACAAGACCCTGCAACAAAAAAGTTTCTCCTTGTCTCTTGATCTTGCTAATTTTCCTTCATATCTTAAAATATCAACAAAAAGAGTGTGCCGAGAGCCCAACAAATATTTTGAACATGTTTAAGATGCAAAATGATGAATAGTTAGAAATAACTTGAGATGATTTATATTCAACACGACATGTGTCTATAGCCTTAAAATTAGTAGACAATCCACCACTATAAAAATTTTTGCAAAGTAATCAAAACAAGTTCCAATGCAGCATATAACAAAGTCTCCATACCACCACATCACATTGCAAGATTGCTATATTCGATAGGGTTATGCAAAAGAATATTATTACAAATCTTAAGGATAAAAGGTAATCGACCATATAAAAGAATATTTTAATACATACAAACAAGTAAAGCACTCACCCTGCAAGTTCATATAAAGTTAAGTAGAAAGTGCACTTGAACATACCTCATTTCCTCTTCTTCCACTTTCCCCTTTTCTTCTAATATTTTCTCATTCCTTCATGTAAGATTGTTCTCGCATATCTCCAAATATATAGAGTTAATTTTTGCAAGGGACATATTAATTTCAACAACACATGAGCAATACACCACTACTCCTCATTCTTAAATAAAACGCACCTCTACATATTCTCGAATAAATATGCTCTCACTCCACATTCCAATGTAAATACATCACTATAACATGATTACTACACCTCATCACTATTCCTCATTCTTAATTCACCACATTCTCAAGTGAAGACGTCACTATAAATGACAAATACACCACTATTTCTCATTCACAAGTGAAACCACTTCACATTCCTCTTGTAACTTATAAGATTACTGTCATAATTAATTATCAAAATAAAAGAATTCCTCTACCTAACGCTGTGTAGTTAGTTATATTTTAAGGTTAATATTATTTTTTAGGGGGGGAGCATAACAATCACCCTTCCGTCACAACGCGACGTCATTGTTGTCGGGATTCCAAAGGTGGCAACTACGAGTTCAGGAGGTGGCTCCCGCATGCCTAGTACTTTATCCCGTAGGTTGAAGAAGTAGCTCCCACACATGCAGCAGTTTGTCTCGCATAACTGTTCGCTCTGCCATGTTTCCATTAGTGGTCGGCCCTAACACCATTTTTTCATGCCCCAATTCAAGAAAATAAAATATTTTTTATTCAAAAATGAACTTGACAAGACCCTACAACAAAAAAGTTGCTCCTAGTCTCTTGACCTTGTTAATTTTCCTCTATATTTGAAAATATCAACAAAAAGAGTGTGTCGAGAGCCCAACAAACATTTTGAACATGTTTAAGATGCAAAATGATGAATAGTTAGAAATAACTTGAGACGATTTATATTCAACATGATATGTGCCTATAGCCTTAAAATTAGTGGACAATCCACCACCATAAAAAATTTTGCAAAGTAATCAAAACAAGTTTCGATCCAGCATATAACAAAGTATCCATACCACCACATCACGTTGCAAGATTGCTATATTCGATAGGGTTATGCAAAAGATCATTATTACAAATCTTAAGGATAAAATGTAATCGTCCATACAAAAGAATATTTTAATACATAAAAACAAGTAAAGTAGTCACCGTGCAAGTTCTTATGAAGTTAAGTAGAAAGACCACTTGAAGATACCTCCTTTCCTCTTCTAATACTTTCCCCTTTTCTTCTAATATTTTCTCATTCCTTCTTGTAAGATTGTTCTCGCATATCTCCAAATATATATAGTTAATTTTTGCAATGGACATATTAATTTCAAAAACACATGAGCAATACACCACTACTCCTCATTCTTAAATCAAACGCACCTCTACATATTTCTGAATAAATATCTTTCACTCCACATTCCAAAGTAAATACATCACTATAACATGATTACTACACCTCATCACTATTCCTCATTCTTAATTCATCATACTCTCAAGTGAAGACCTCACTATAAATGACAAATACACCACTATTCCTCATTCATAAGTAACACCACTTCACATTCCTCTTGTAACTTATAAGATTACTGTCATAATTAATTATCAAAATATAAGAATCCTCTACCTAACGCTGTGTAGTTAGTTATATTTTAAGGTTAATATTATTTTTGGGGAGGGGGTGCATAACAATCACCCTTCCGTCACAACGCGACGTCATTGTTGTCGGGATTCCAGAGGTGGCAACTACGAGTTCAAGAGGTGGCTCCCGCATGCCTAGTACTTTATCTCGTAGGTTGAAGAAGTAGCTCCCACGCGTGCAGTAGTTTGTCTCGCATCACTGCTCGCTCTGCCATGTTTCCATTGGTGGTCGGCCCTAACACCATTTTTTCATGCCCCAATTCAAGAAAATAAAACATTTTTTATTCAAAAATGAACTTGACAAGACCCTACAACAAAAAAGTTGCTCCTAGTCTCTTGACCTTGCTAAGTTTCCTCCATATTTGAAAATATCAACAAAAAGAGTGTGCTGAGAGCCCAACAAACATTTTGAACATGTTTAAGATGCAAAATGATGAATAGTTAGAAATAACTTGAGACGATTTATATTCAACATGATATGTGCCTATAGCCTTAAAATTAGTGGACAATCCACCACCATAAAAAATTTTGCAAAGTAATCAAAACAAGTTTCGATCCAGCATATAACAAAGTCTCCATACCACCACATCACATTGCAAGATTGCTATATTCGATAGTGTTATGCAGAAGATCATTATTACAAATCTTAAGGATAAAATGTAATCGTCCATATAAAAGAATATTTTAATACATAAAAACAAGTAAAGCAGTCACCTTGCAAGTTCTTATGAAGTTAAGTAGAAAGACAAGTTGAAGATACCTCCTTTCCTCTTCTTACACTTTACCCTTTTCTTCTAATATTTTCTCATTCCTTGATGTAAGATTGTTCTCGCATATCTCCATATATATATAGTTAATTTTTGCAAGGGACATATTAATTTAAAAAACACATGAGCAATACACCACTACTCTTCCTTCTTAAATAAAACGCACCTCTACATATTCTCGAATAAATTTGCTTTCACTCCACATTCCAAAGTAAATACATCACTATTGCATGATTACTACACCTCGTCACTATTCCTCATTCTTAATTCACCATATTCTCAAGTGAAGACCTCACTATAAACGACAAATACACCACTATTCCTCATTCATAAGTGAAACCACTTCACATTCCTCTTGTACCTTATAACATTACTGACATAAATAATTATCAAAGTCAAAGAATTCCTCTGCCTAACGCTGTGTGGGTAGTTATATTTTCAGGTTAATATTATTTTGGGGGGGGGTGCATAACAATCACCGTTCCGTCACAACGCGAAGTCATTGTTGTCGGGATTCTAGAGGTGGAAACTAAGAGTTCAAGAGGTGGCTTCCGTATGCCTAGCACTTTATCCCGTAGATTGAAGAAGTAGCTCCCACACGTGCAGCGGTTTGCCCCGCATCGCTATTCGCTCTGCCATGTTTCTATTGGTGGTTGGCCCTAACACCATTTTTTCATGCCCCAATTCAAGAAAATAAAATATTTTTTATTCAAAAATGAACTTGACAAGACCCTACAACAAGAAAGTTGCTCCTTGTCTCTTGACCTTGCTAATTTTCCTCCATATTTGAAAATATCAACAAAAAAAGTGTGCCGAGAGCCCAACAAACATTTTTAACATGTTTAAGATGCAAAATGATGAATAGTTAGAAATAACTTGAGACGATTTATATTCAACATGATATGTGCCTATAGCCTTAAAATTAGTGGACAATCCACCACCAAAAAAAATTTTGCAAAGTAATCTAAACAAGTTTCGATCCAGCATATAACAAAGTCTCCATACCACCACATCACATTGAAAGATTGCTATATTCGATAGGGCTATGCAAAAGATCATTATTACAAATCTTAAGGATAAAATGTAATCGTCCATGTAAAAGAATATTTTAATACATAAAAACAAGTAAAGCAGTCACCTTGCCAGTTCTTATGAAGTTAAGTAGAAAGACTAGTTGAAGATACCTCATTTCCTCTTCTTACACTTTGCCCTTTTCTTCTAATATTTTCTCACTCCTTCATGTAAGATTGTTCTCGCATATCTCCAAATATATATAGTTAATTTTTGCAAGGGACATATTAATTTCAACAACACATGAGCAATACACAACTACTCCTCATTCTTAAATAAAATGCACCTCTACATATTCTTGAATAAATATGCTATCACTCCACATTCCAAAGTAAATACATCACTATTACATGATTACTACACCTCGTCACTATTCCTCATTCTTAATTCACCATATTCTCAAGTGAAGACCTCACTATAAATGACAAATACACCACTATTCCTCATTCAAAAGTGAAACCACTTCACATTCCTCTTGTAACTTATAAGATTACTGACATAATTAATTATCAAAGTCAAAGAATTCCTTTGCCTAACGCTGTGTAGTTAGTTATATTTTTAGATTAATATTATTTTGGGGGGGGGAGGGTGCATAACAATCACCGTTCCGTCACAACGCGAAGTCATTGTTGTCGGGATTCTAGAGGTGGCAACTATGAGTTTGCCCGGCATCGCTATTCGCTCCGCCATGTTTCTATTGGTGGGTGGCCCTAACACCATTTTTTCATGCCCCAATTCAAGAAAATAAAATATTTTTTATTCAAAAATGAACTTGACAAGACCCTACAACAAGAAAGTTGCTCCTTGTCTCTTGACCTTGCTAATTTTCCTCCATATTCGAAAATATCAACAAAAAGAGTGTGCCGAGAGCCCAACAAACATTTTTAACATGTTTAAGATGCAAAATGATGAATAGTTCAAAATAACTTGAGATGATTTACATTCAACACGAGATGTGCCTATAGCCTTAAAATTAGTGGACAATCTACCACCATAAAATTTTTTGCAAAGTAATCAAAACAAGTTTCGATCCAACATATAACAAAGTCCCCATATCACCTCATCACATTGCAAGATTGCTATATTCGATAGGGTTATGCTAAAGAATATTTTTACAAATCTTAAGGATAAAATGTAATCGTCCATACAAAAGAATATTTTAATACATAAAAACAAGTAAAGCAGTCACCGTGCAAGTTCTTATGAAGTTAAGTAGAAAGACCACTTGAAGATACCTCCTTTCCTCTTCTTACACTTTCCCCTTTTCTTCTAATATTTTCTCATTGCTTCATGTAAGATTGTTCTCGCATATCTCCAAATATATATAGTTAATTTTTGCAAGGGACATATTAATTTCAACAACACATGAGCAATACACCACTATTCCTTATTGTTAAATAAAACGCACCTCTACATATTCTCGAATAAATTTGCTTTCACTCCACATTCCAAAGTAAATACATCACTATTACCTGATTACTACACCTCGTCACTATTCCTCATTCTTAATTCAACATATTCTCAAGTGAAGACCTCACTATAAATGACAAATACACCACTATTCCTCATTCATAAGTGAAACCACTTCGCATTCCTTTTGTAACTTATAAGATTACTGTCATAATTAATTATCAATCTCAAAGAATTCCTCTGCCTAACGCTGTGTAGTTAGTTATATTTTAAGGTTAATATTATTTTGGGGGGGGTGCATAACAATCACTCTTCCTTCAAAACGCGACGTCATTGTAGTCGGGATTCTAGAGGCGGCAACTACGAGTTCAAGAGGTGGCTCCCGCATGCCTAGCACTTTATCCCGTAGGTTGAAGAAGTAGCTCCCGCACGTGCAGCAGTTTGTCCCGCATCGCTATTCGCTCCGCCATATTTCCATTGGTGGTTGGCCCTAACACCATTTTTTCATGCCCCAATTCAAGAAAATAAAATATTTTTTATTCAAAAATGAACTTGACAAGACCCTACAGCAAGAAAGTTGCTCCTTGTTTCTTGACCTTGCTAATTTTCCTCCATATTTTAAAATATCAACAAAAAGAGTGTGTCGAGAGCCCAACAAACATTTTGAACATGTTTAAGATGCAAAATGATGAATAGTTAGAAATAACTTGAGACGATTTATACTAAACATGACATGTGCCTATAGCCTTAAAATTAGTGGACAATCCACCACCATAAAATTTTTTGCAAAGTAATCAAAACAAGTTTCGATCCAGTATATAACAAAGTCTCCATACCACCACATCACATTGCAAGATTGGTATATTCGATAGGGTTATGCAAAAGAATACTATTACAAATCTTAAGGATAAATGTAATCGTCCAAATAAAAGAATATTTTAAGACATAAAAACAAGTAAAGCAGTCACCTTGTAGGTTCTTATGAAGTTAAGTAGAAAGACCACTTGAAGATACCTCATTTCCTCTTCTTACACTTTCCCCTTTTCTTCTAATATTTTCTCATTCCTTCATGTAAGATTGTTCTCGCATATCTACAAATATATATAGTTAATTTTTGCAAGGGACATATTAATTTCAACAACACATGAGCAATACACAACTACTCCTCCTTCTTAAATAAAACGCACCTCTACATATTCTCGAATAAATTTGCTTTCACTCCACATTCCAAAGCAAATACATCACTATTACATGATTACTACACCTCGTCACTATTCCTCATTCTTAATTCACCATATTCTCAAGTGAAGACCTTACTATAAATGACAAATACACCACTATTCCTCATTCATAAGTGAAACCACTTCACATTCCTCTTGTAACTTATAAGATTACTGACATAATTAATTATCAAAGTCAAAGAATTCCTCTGCCTAACGCTGTGTAGGTAGTTATATTTTTAGGTTAATATTATTTTGGGGGGGGAGGGTGCATAACAATCACTGTTCCGTCACAACGCGAAGTCATTGTTGTCGGGATTCTAGAGGTGGCAACTACGAGTTCAAGAGGTGGCTCCCGCATGCCTAGCACTTTATCCCGTAGGTTGAAGAAGTAGCTCCCACACGTGCAGCTTTTTGTCCCGTATTGCAAGTCGCTCCGCCATGTTTCCATTGGTGGTTGGCCCTAACACCATTTTTTCATGCCCCAATTCAAGAAAATATAATATTTTTTATTCAAAAATGAACTTGACAAGACCCCTACAAAAAGAAAGTTGCTCCTTGTCTCTTGACCTTGCTAATTTTCCTCCATATCTGAAAATGTCAACAAAAAGAGTGTGCCGACAGCCCAACAAATATTTTGAATATGTTTAAGATGCAAAATGATGAATAGTTCAAAATAACTTGAGATGATTTACATTCAACACGACATGTGGCTACAGCCTTAAAATTAGTGGACAATCCACCACCATAGAATTTTTTGCAAAGTAATCTAAACAAGTTTTGATCTAGCATATAACAAAGTCCCCTTATCACCTCATCACATTGCAAGATTGCTATATTCGGTAGGGTTATGCTAAAGAATATTATTGCAAATCTTGAGGATAAAATGTAATCCTCCATACAAAAGAATATTTTAATACATGAAAACAAGTAAAGCAGTCACCGTGCAAGTTCTTATGAAGTTAAGTAGAAAGACCACTTGAAGATACCTCCTTTCCTCTTCTTACACTTTCCGCTTTTCTTCTAATATTTTCTCATTCCTTCATGTAAGATTGTTCTCGCATATCTCCAAATATATATTGTTAATTTTTGCAAGGGACATATTAATTTCAACAACACATGAGCAATACACCACTATTCCTTATTCTTAAATAAAACGCACCCCTACATATTCACGAATAAATTTGCTTTCACTCCACATTCCAAAGTAAATGCATCACTATTACATGATTACTACACCTCGTCACTATTGCTCATTCTTAATTCACCATATTCTCAAGTGAAGACCTCACTATAAATGACAAATACACCACTATTCCTCATTCATAAGTGAAACCACTTCACATTCCTCTTGTAACTTATAAGATTACTGTCATAATTAATTATCAAAGTCAAAGAATTCCTCTGCCTAACGCTGTGTAGTTAGTTATATTTTAAGGATAATATTATTTTGGGGAGGGAGGCGCATAACAATCACCCTTCCGTCACAACGCGACGTCATTGTAGTCGGGATTCTAGAGGTGGTAACTAAGAGTTCAAGAGGTGGCTCCCGCATGCCTAGCACTTTATCCCGTAGGTTGAAGAAGTAGCTCCCACACGTGCAGCAGTTTGTCCCGCATCGCTATTCGCTCCGCCATGTTTCCATTGGTGGTTGGCCCTAACACCATTTTTTCATGCCCCAATTCAAGAAAATAAAATATTTTTTATTCAAAAATGAACTTGACAAGACCCTACAGCAAGAAAGTTGCTCCTTGTTTCTTGACCTTGCTAATTTCCCTCCATATTTGAAAATATCAACAAAAAGAGTGTGCTGAGAGCCCAACAAACATTTTGAACATGTTTAAGATGCAAAATGATGAATAGTTCAAAATAACTTGAGATGATTTACATTCAACACGACATGTGGCTACAGCCTTAAAATTAGTGGACAATCCACCACCATAGAATTTTTTGCAAAGTAATCAAAACAAGTTTCGATCCAGCATATAACAAAGTCCCCATATCACCTCATCACATTGCAAGATTGCTATATTCAATAGGGTTATGCTAAAGAATATTATTGCAAATCTTAAGGATAAAATGTAATCCTCCATACAAAAGAATATTTTAATACATGAAAACAAGTAAAGCAGTCACCGTGCAAGTTCTTATGAAGTTAAGTAGAAAGACCACTTGAAGATACCTCCTTTCCTCTTCTTACACTTTCCCCTTTTCTTCTAATATTTTCTCATTCCTTCATGTAAGATTGTTCTCGCATATTTCGAAATATATATAGTTAATTTTTGCAAGGGACATATTAATTTCAACAACACATGAGCAGTACACTACTATTCCTTATTCTTAAATAAAACGCACCTCTACATATTCTCGAATAAATTTGCTTTCACTCTGCATTCCAAAGTAAACGCATCACTATTACATGATTACTACACCTCGTCACTATTCCTCATTCTTAATTCACCATATTCTCAAGTGAAGACCTCACTATAAATAACAAATACACCACTATTCCTCATTCATAAGTGAAACCACTTCACATTCCTCTTATAACTTATAAGATTACTGTCATAATTAATTATCAAAGTCAAAGAATTCCTCTGACTAACGCTGTGTAGTTTGTTATATTTTAAGGTTAATATTATTTTGGGGGGGGGAGAGGCGCATAACAATCAACCTTCCGTCACAACGCGACGTCATTGTAGTCGGGATTCTAGAGGTGGTAACTAAGAGTTCAAGAGGTGGCTCCCGCATGCCTAGCACTTTATCCCGTAGGTTGAAGAAGTAGCTCCCACACGTTCAGCAGTTTGTCCCCCATCGCTATTCGCTCCGCCATGTTTCCATTGGTGGTTGGCCCTAACACCATTTTTTCATGCCCCAATTCAAGAAAATAAAATACTTTTTATTCAAAAATGAACTTGACAAGACCCTACAGCAAGAAAGTTGCTCTTTGTTTCTTGACCTTGCTAATTTCCCTCCATATTTGAAAATATCAACAAAAAGAGTGTGCCGAGAGCCCAACAAACATTTTGAACATGTTTAAGATGCAAAATGATGAATAGTTAGAAATAACTTGAGACGATTTATACTAAACATGACATGTGCCTATAGCCTTAAAATTAGTGGACAATCCACCACCATAAAATTTTTTGCAAAGTAATCAAAACAAGTTTCGATCCAGTATATAACAAAGTCTCCATACCACCACATCACATTGCAAGATTGGTATATTCGATAGGGTTATGCAAAAGAATATTATTACAAATCTTAAGGATAAATGTAATCGTCCAAATAAAAGAATATTTTAAGACATAAAAACAAGTAAAGCAGTCACCTTGTAGGTTCTTATGAAGTTAAGTAGAAAGACTAGTTGAAGATACCTCCTTTCCTCTTCTTACACTTTCCCTTTTTCCTCTAATATTTTCTCATTCCTTCATGTAAGATTGTTCTCGCATATCTCCAAATATATATAGTTAATTTTTGCAAGGGACATATTAATTTCAACAACACATGAGCAATACACAACTACTCCTCCTTCTTAAATAAAACGCACCTCTACATACTCTCGAATAAATTTGCTTTCACTCCACATTCCAAAGAAAATACATCACTATTACATGATTACTACACCTCGTCACTATTCCTCATTCTTAATTCACCATATTCTCAAGTGAAGACCTCACTATAAATGACAAATACACCACTATTCCCCATTCATAAGTGAAACGACTTCACATTCCTCTTGTAACTTATAAGATTACTGTCATAATTAATTATCAAAGTCAAAGAATTCCTCTGCCTAACGCTGTGTAGGTAGTTATATTTTAAGGTTAATATTATTTTGGGGGCGGGAGGGTGCATAACAATCACCGTTCCGTCACAACGCGAAGTCATTGTAGTCGGGATTCTAGAGGTGGCAACTACGAGTTCAAGAGGTGGCTCCCGCATGCCTAGCACTTTATCCCGTAGGTTGAAGAAGTAGCTCCCACACGTGCAGCAGTTTGTCCCGCATCGCTATTCGCTCCGCCATGTTTCCATTGGTGGTTGGCCCTAACACCATTTTTTCATGCCCCAATTCAAGAAAATAAAATATTTTTTATTCAAAAATGAACTTGAAAAGACCCTACAGCAAGAAAGTTGCTCTTTGTTTCTTGACCTTGCTAATTTCCCTCCATATTTGAAAATATCAACAAAAAGAGTGTGGCGACAGCCCAACAAACATTTTGAACATGTTTAAGATGCAAAATGATGAATAGTTCAAAATAACTTGAGATGATTTACATTCAACACGACATGTGGCTACTGCCTTAAAATTAGTGGACAATCCACCACCATAGAATTTTTTGCAAAGTAATCTAAACAAGTTTTGATCCAGCATATAACAAAGTCCCCATATCACCTCATCACATTGCAAGATTACAATATTCGGTAGGGTTATGCTAAAGAATATTATTGCAAATCTTGAGGATAAAATGTAATCCCCCATACAAAAGAATATTTTAATACATGAAAACAAGTAAAGCAGTCACCGTGCAAGTTCTTATGAAGTTAAGTAGAAAGACCACTTGAAGATACCTCCTTTCCTCTTCTTACACTTTCCCCTTTTCTTCTAATATTTTCTCATTCCTTCATGTAAGATTGTTCTCGCATATCTCGAAATATATATAGTTAATTTTTGCAAGGGACATATTAATTTCAACAACACATGAGCAGTACACCACTATTCCTTATTCTTAAATAAAACGCACCCCTACAGATTCTCGAATAAATTTGCTTTCACTCTGCATTCCAAAGTAAATGAATCACTATTACATGATTACTACACCTCGTCACTATTGCTCATTCTTAATTCACCATATTCTCAAGTGAAGACCTCACTATAAATGACAAATACACCACTATTCCTCATTCATAAGTGAAACCACTTCACATTCCTCTTGTAACTTATAAGATTACTGTCATAATTAATTATCAAAGTCAGAGAATTCCTCTGCCTAACGCTGTGTAGTTAGCTATATTTTAAGGTTAATATTATTTTGGGGGGGGGAGGCGCATAACAATCACCCTTCCGTCACAACGCGACGTCATTGTAGTCGGGATTCTAGAGGTGGTAACTAAGAGTTCAAGAGGTGGCTCCCGCATGCCTAGCACTTTATCCCGTAGGTTGAAGAAGTAGCTCCCACACGTGCAGCAGTTTGTCCCGCATCGCTTTTCGCTCCGCCATGTTTCCATTGGTGGTTGGCCCTAACACCATTTTTTCATGCCCCAATTCAAGAAAATAAAATATTTTTTATTCAAAAATGAACTTGACAAGACCCTACAGCAAGAAAGTTGCTCCTTGTTTCTTGACCTTGCTAATTTCCCTCCATATTTGAAAATATCAACAAAAAGAGTGTGCCGACAGCCCAACAAACATTTTGAACATGTTTTAAGATGCAAAATGATGAATAGTTCAAAATAACTTGAGATGATTTACATTCAACACGACATGTGGCTACAGCCTTAAAATTAGTGGACAATCCACCACCATAGAATTTTTTGCAAAGTAATCAAAACAAGTTTCGATCCAGCATATAACAAAGTCCCCATATCACCTCATCACATTGCAAGATTGCTATATTCGATAGGGTTATGCTAAAGAATATTATTGCAAATCTTAAGGATAAAATGTAATCCTCCATACAAAAGAATATTTTAATACATGAAAACAAGTAAAGCAGTCACCGTGCAAGTTCTTATGAAGTTAAGTAGAAAGACCACTTGAAGATACCTCCTTTCCTCTTCTTACACTTTCCCCTTTTCTTCTAATATTTTCTCATTCCTTCATGTAAGATTGTTCTCGCATATCTCGAAATATATATAGTTAATTTTTGCAAGGGACATATTAATTTCAACAACACATGAGCAGTACACTACTATTCCTTATTCTTAAATAAAACGCACCCCTACATATTCTCGAATAAATTTGCTTTCACTCTGCATTCCAAAGTAAATGCATCACTATTACATGATTACTACACCTCGTCACTATTGCTCATTCTTAATTCACCATATTCTCAAGTGAAGACCTCACTATAAATGACAAATACACCACTATTCCTCATTCATAAGTGAAACCACTTCACATTCCTCTTTAACATATAAGATTACTGTCATAATTAATTATCAAAGTCAAATAATTCCTCTGCCTAACGCTGTGTAGTTAGTTATATTTTAAGGTTAATATTATTTTTGGGGGGGGAGGCGCATAACAATCACCCTTCCGTCACAACGCGACGTCATTGTAGTCAGGATTCTAGAGGTGGTAACTAAGAGTTCAAGAGGTGGCTCCCACATGCCTAGCACTTTATCCCGTAGGTTGAAGAAGTAGCTCCCACACATGCAGCAGTTTGTCCCGCATCGCTATTCGCTCCGCCATGTTTCCATTGGTGGTTGGCCCTAACATCATTTTTTCATGCCCCAATTCAAGAAAATAGAATATTTTTTATACAAAAACGAACTTGACAAGACCCTACAGCAAGAAAGTTGCTCCTTGTTTCTTGACCTTGCTAATTTCCCTCCATATTTGAAAATATCAACAAAAAGAGTGTGCCGACAGCCCAACAAACATTTTGAACATGTTTAAGATGCAAAATGATGAATAGTTCAAAATAACTTGAGATGATTTACATTCAACACGACATGTGGCTACAGCCTTAAAATTAGTGGACAATCCACCACCATAGAATTTTTTGCAAAGTAATCAAAACAAGTTTCGATCCAGCATATAACAAAGTCCCCATATCACCTCATCACATAGTAAGATTGCTATATTCGATAGGGTTATGCTAAAGAATATTATTGCAAATCTTGAGGATAAAATGTAATCCTCCATACAAAAGAATATTTTAATACATGAAAACAAGTAAAGCAGTCACCGTGCAAGTTCTTATGAAGTTAAGTAGAAAGACCACTTGAAGATACCTCCTTTCCTCTTCTTACACTTTCCCCTTTTCTTCTAATATTTTCTCATTCCTTCATGTAAGATTGTTCTCGCATATCTCGAAATATATATAGTTAATTTTTGCATGGGACATATTAATTTCAACAACACATGAGCAATACACAACTACTCCTCCTTCTTAAATAAAACGCACCTCTACATACTCTCGAATAAATTTGCTTTCACTCCACATTCCAAAGTAAATACATCACTATTACATGATTACTACACCTCGTAACTATTCCTCATTCTTAATTCACCATATTCTCAAGTGAAGACCTCACTATAAAAGACAAATACACAACTATTCCTCATTCATAAGTGAAACCACTTCACATTCCTCTTGTAACTTATAAGATTACTGTCATAATTAATTATCAAAGTCAAAGAATTCCTCTGCCTAACGCTATGTAGTTAGTTATATTTCAAGCTTAATATTATTTTGGGCGGGAGGAGGCGCATAACAATCACCCTTCCGTCACAACGCGACGTCATTGTAGTTAGGATTCTAGAGGTGGTAACTAAGAGGTCAAGAGGTGGCTCCCGCATGCCTAGCACTTTATCCCGTAGGTTGAAGAAGTAGCTCCCACACGTGCAGCTGTTTGTCCCGCATCGCTAGTCGCTCCGCCATGTTTCCATTGGTGGTTGGCCCTAACACCATTTTTTCATGCCCCAATTCAACAAAATATAATATTTTTTATTCAAAAATGAACTTGACAAGACCCCTACAAAAAGAAAGTTGCTCCTTGTCTCTTGACCTAGCTAATTTTCCTCCATATCTGAAAATTTCAACAAAAAGAGTGTGCCGACAGCCCAACAAATATTTTGAATATGTTTAAGATGCAAAATGATGAATAATTCAAAATAACTTGAGATGATTTACATTCAACACGACATGTGGCTATAGCCTTAAAATTAGTGGACAATCCACCACCACATAATTTTTCGCAAAGTAATCAAATCAAGTTTCGATCCAGCATATAACAAAGTCCCCATATCACCTCATCACATTGCAAGATTGCTATATTCGATAGGGTTATGCTAAAGAATATTATTGCAAATCTTAAGGATAAAATGTAATCCTCCACACAAAAGAATATTTTAATACATGAAAACAAGTAAAGCAGTCACCGTGCAAGTTCTTATGAAGTTAAGTAGAAAGACCACTTGAAGATACCTCCTTTCCTCTTCTTACACTTTCCCCTTTTCTTCTAATATTTTCTCATTCCTTCATGTAAGATTGTTCTCGCATATCTCCAAATATATATAGTTAATCTTTGCAAGGGACATATTAATTTCAACAACACATGAGCAATACACCACTATTCGTTATTCTTAAATAAAACGCACCCCTACATATTCTCGAACAAATTTGCTTTCACTCCACATTCCAAAGCAAATACATCACTATTACATGATTACTACACCTCGTCACTATTCCTCATTCTTAATTCACCATATTCTCAAGTGAAGACCTCACTATAAATGACAAATACACCACTATTCCTCATTCATAAGTGAAACCACTTCACATTCCTTTTGAAACTTATAAGATTACTGTCATAATTAATTATCAAAGTAAAAGAATTCCTCTGCCTAACGCTGTGTAGGTAGTTATATTTTAAGGTTAATATTATTTTGGGGGGGGGGAGGGTGCATAACAATCACCCTTCCGTCCCAACGCGAAGTCATTGTAGTCGGGATTCTAGAGGTGGCAACTACGAGTTCAAGAGGTGGCTCCCGCATGCCTAGCACTTTATCCCGTAGGTTGAAGATGTAGCTCCCACACGTGTAGCTGTTTGTCCCGCATCGCTAGTCGCTCCGCCATGTTTCCATTGGTGGTTGGCCCAAACACCATTTTTTCATGCCCCAATTCAAGAAAATATAATATTTTTTATTCAAAAACGAACTTGACAAGACCCCTACAAAAAGAAAGTTACTCCTTGTCTCTTGACCTTGCTAATTTTCCTCCATATATGAAAATGTCTACAAAAAGAGTGTGCCGACAACCCAACAAATATTTTGAATATGTTTAAGATGCAAAATGATAAATAATTCAAAATAACGTGAGATGATTTTCATTCAACAGGACATGTGGCTATAGCCTTAAAATTAGTGGACAATCCACCACCATAGAATTTTTTGCAAAGTAATCAAAACAAGTTTCGATCCAGCATATAACAAAGTCCCCATATCACCTCATAACATTGCAAGATTGCTATATTCGATAGGGTTATGCTAAAGAATATTATTGCAAATCTTAAGGATAAAATGTAATCCTCCGTACAAAAGAATATTTTAATACATGAAAACAAGTAAAGCAGTCACCGTGCAAGTTCTTATGAAGTTAAGTAGAAAGACCACTTGAAGATACCTCCTTTCCTCTTCTTACACTTCCCCCTTTTCTTCTAATATTTTCTCATTCCTTCATGTAAGATTGTTCTCGCATATCTCCAAATATATATAGTTAATTTTTGCAAGGGACATATTAATTTCAACAACACATGAGCAATACACCACTACTCCTCATTCTTAAATAAAACGCACCTCTACATATTTTTGAATAAATATCTTTCACTCCACATTCCAAAGTAAATACATCACTATAACATGATTACTACACCTCATCACTATTCCTCATTCTTAATTCACCATACTCTCAAGTGAAGACCTCACTATAAATGACAAATACACCACTATTCCTCATTCATAAGTGAAACCACTTCACATTCCTCTTGTAACTTATAAGATTACTGTCATAATTAATTATCAAAGTCAAAGAATTCCTCTACCTAACGCTGTGTAGTTAGTTATATTTTAAGGTTAATATTATTTTGGGGGGGGGGGAGGCGCATAACAATCACCCTTCCGTCACAACACGACGTCATTGTAGTCGGAGGTGGTAACTACGAGTTCAAGAGGTGGCTCCCGCATGCCTAGCACTTTATCCCGTAGGTTGAAGAAGTAGCTCCCACACGTGCAGCAGTTTGTCCCGCATCGCTATTCGCTCCGCCATGTTTCCACTGGTGGTTGGCCCTAACACCATTTTTTCATGCCCCAATTCAAGAAAATAAAATATTTTTTATTCAAAAATGAACTTGACAAGACCCTACAGCAAGAAAGTTGCTCCTTGTTTCTTGACCTTGCTAATTTTCCTCCATATTTGAAAATATCAACAAAAAGAGTGTGCCGAGAGCCCAACAAACATTTTGAACATGTTTAAGATGCAAAATGATGAATAGTTAGAAATAACTTGAGACGATTTATATTAAACATGACATGTGCCTATAGCCTTAAAATTAGTGGACAATCCACCACCATAAAAAATTTTGCAAAGTAATCAAAACAAGTTTCGATCCAGCATATAACAAAGTCTCCATGCCACCACATCACATTGCAAGATTGCTATATTCGATAGGGTTTTGCAAAAGAATATTATTACAAATCTTAAGGATAAAATGTAATCGTCCATATAAAAGGATATTTTAATACATAAAAACAAGTAAAGCAGTCACCTTGCAAGTTCTTATGAAGTTAAGTGGAAAGACCACTTGAAGATACCTCATTTCCTCTTCTTACACTTTCCCCTTTTCTTCTAATATTTTCTCATTCCTTCATGTAAGATTGTTCTCGCATATCTCCAAATATATATAGTTAATTTTTGCAAGGGACATATTAATTTCAACAACACATGAGCAATACACCACTACTCCTCATTCTTAAATAAAACGCACCTCTACATATTCCCGAATAAATATGCTTTCACTCCACATTCCAAATTAAATACATCACTATTAATTGATTACTACACCTCGCCACTATTCGTCATTCTTAATTCACCACATTCTCAAGTGAAGACCTCACTATAAATGACAAATACACCACTATTCCTCATTCATAAGTGAAACCACTTCACATTCCTCTTGTAACTTATAAGATTACTGTCATAATTAATTATCAAAGTCAAAGAATTCCTCTGCCTAACGCTGTGTAGGTAGTTATATTTTAAGGTTAATATTATTTTGGGGGGTGGGGGTGCATAACAATCACCGTTCCGTCACAATGCGAAGTCATTGTTGTCGGGATTCTAGAGGTGGCAACTACGAGCTTAAGAGGTGGTTCCCGCAAGCCTAGCACTTTATCCCGTAGGTTGAAGAAGTAGCTCCCACACGTAAACTAGTTTGTCCCGCATCGCCATTCGCTCCCCATGTTTCCATTGGTGGTTGGCCCTAACACCATTTTTTCATGCACCTATTCAAGAAAATAAAATATATTTTATTCCAAAATGAACATGACAAGACCCTACAACAAGAAAGTTGCTCCTTGTCTCTTGACCTTCCAAATTTTCCTCCATATCTGAAAATGGCAACAAAAAAGTATGCCGAGAGCCCAACAAATATTTTGAATATGTTTAAGATGCAAAATGATGAATAGTTCAAAGTAACTTGAGATGATTTACATTCAACACGACATGTGGCTATAGCCTTAAAATTAGTGGACAATCCATCACCATAAAATTTCTTGCAAAGTAATCAAAACAAGTTTCGATCCAACATATAACAAAGTCCCCATATCACCTCATCACATTGCAAGATTGCTATATTCGATAGGGTTATGCTAAAGAATATTATTACAAATCTTAAGGATAAAATGTAATCGTCCATACAAAAGAATATTTTAATACATAAAAACAAGTAAAGTAGTCACCGTGCAAGTGCTTATGAAGTTAAGTAGAAAGACCACTTGAAGATACCTCCTTTCCTCTTCTTACACTTTCCCCTTTTCTTCTAATATTTTCTCATTCCCTCATGTAAGATTGTTCTCGCATATCTCCAAATATATAAAGTTAATTTTTGCAAGGGACATATTAATTTCAACAACACATGAGCAATACACCACTATTCCTCATTCTTAAATGAAACGCACCTCTACATATTCTCGAATAAATTTGCTTTCACTCCACATTCCAAAGTAAATACATCACTATTACATGATTACTACACCTCGTCGCTATTCCTCATTCTTAATTCACCATTTTCTCAAGTGAAGACCTCACTATAAATGACAAATATACCACTATTCCTCATTCATAAGTGAAACCACTTCACATTCGAGTATTCCTCTTGTAACTTAAAAGATTACTGTCATAATTAATTATCAAACTCAAAGAATTCCTCTACCTAACGTTGTGTAGTTAGTTATATTTTAAGGTTAATATTATTTTGGGCAGGGGTGCATAACAATCACCCTTCCGTCACAACGCGACGTCATTGTTGTCGGGATTCTAGAGGTGGCAACTACGAGTTCAAGAGGTGGCTCCCGCATGCCTAGCACTTTATCCCGTAGGTTGAAGAAGTAGCTCCCACACGTGCAGCTGTTTGTCCCGCATCGCCATTCGCTCCCCATGTTTCCATTGGTGGTTGGCCCTAACACCATTTTTTCATGCCCCAATTCAAGAAAATAAAATATTTTTTATTCAAAAATGAACTTGACAAGACCCTACAACAAGAAAGTTGTTCCTTGTCTCTTGACCTTGCTAATTTTCCTCCATATCTAAAAATATCAACAAAAAGAGTGTGCCGAGAGCCCAACAAACATTTTGAACATGTTTAAGATGCAAAATGATGAATAGTTAGAAATAACTTGAGACGATTTATATTCAACATGGCATGTGCCTATAGCCTTAAAATTAGTGGACAATCCACCACCATAAAAAAATTTGCAAAGTAATCAAAACAAGTTTCGATCCAGCATATAACAAAGTCTCCATACCACCACATCAAATTGCAAGATTGCTATATTTGATAGGGTTATGCAAAAGAATATTATTACAAATCTTAAGGATAAAATGTAATCGTCCATATAAAAGAATATTTTAATACATAAAAAGAAGTAAAATAGTCACCTTGCAAATTCTTACGAAGTTAAGTAGAAAGACCACTTGAAGATACCTCATTCCCTCTTCTTACACTTTTCCTTTTTCTTCTAATATTTTCTCATTCCTTCATGTAAGATCGTTCTTGCATGTCTCCAAATATATATAGTTAATTTTTGCAAGGGACATATTAATTTCAACAACACATGAGCAATACACCACTACTCCTCATTCTTAAATAAAACACACCTCTACATATTCTCGAATAAATTTCCATTCACTCCACATTCCAAAGTAAATACATCACTATTACATGATTATTACACCTCGTCACTATTCCTCATTCTTAATTTACCATATTCTCAAGTGAAGACCTCACTATAAATGACAAATACACCACTATTCCTCATCCATAAGTGAAACCACTTCACATTCCTCTTGTAACTTATAAGATTACTGTCATAATTAATTATCAAACTCAAAGAATTCCTCTACCTAACGCTGTGTAGTTAGTTATATTTTAAGGTAAATATTATTTTGGGCGGGGGTGCATAACAATCACCCTTCCGTCACAACGCGACGTCATTGTTGTCGGGATTCTAGAGGTGGCAACTACGAGTTCAAGAGGTGGCTCCCGCATGCCTAGCACTTTATCCCGCAGGTTGAAGAAGTAGCTCCCGCACGTAAAGCAGTTTGTCCCGCATCGCCATTCGCTCCCCATGTTTCCATTGGTGGTTGGCCCTAACACCATTTTTTTATGCCCCAATTCAAGAAAATAAAATATTTTTTATTCCAAAATGAACTTGACAAGACCCTACAACAAGAAAGTTGCTCCTTGTCTCTTGACCTTGCTAATTTTCCTCCATATCTGAAAATGGCAACAAAAAGAGTGTGCCGAGAGCCCAACAAATATTTTGAATATGTTTAAGATGCAAAATGATTAATAGTTCAAAGTAACTTGAGATGATTTACATTCAACACGACATGTGGCTATAGCCCAAAAATTAGTAGACAATCTATCACCATAAAATTTCTTGCAAAGTAATCAAAACAAGTTTCGATCCAGCATATAACAAAGTCCCCATATCACCTCATCACATTGCAAGATCGCTATATTCGATAGGGTTATGCTAAAGAATATTATTACAAATCTTAAGGATAAAATGTAATCGTCCATACAAAAGAATATTTTAATACATAAAAACAAGTAAAGCAGTCACCGTTCATGTTCTTATGAAGTTAAGTAGAAAGACCACTTGAAGATACATCATTTCCTCTTCTTACACTTTCCCCTTTTCTTCTAATATTTTATCATTCCTTCATGTAAGATTGTTCTCGCATATCTCCAAATATATATAGTTAATTTTTGCAAGGGACATAATAATTTCAACAACACATGAGCAATACACCACTATACCTCATTCTTAAATGAAACGCACCTCTACATATTCTCGAATAAATTTGCTCTCACTCCACATTCCAAAGTAAAGACATCATTATTACATGATTACTACACCTCGTCGCTATTCCTCATTCTTAATTCACCATATTCTCAAGTGAAGACCTCACTATAAATGACAAATATACCACTATTCCTCATTCATAAGTGAAACCAGTTCACATTCCTCTTGTAACTTATAAGATTACTGTCATAATTAATTATCAAACTCAAAGAATTCCTCTACCTAACGCTGTGTAGTTAGTTATATTTTAAGGTTAATATTATTTTGGGCGGGGGTGCATAACAATCACCATTCCATCACAACGCGACGTCATTGTTGTCGGGATTCTAGAGGTGGCAACTACGAGTTCAAGAGGTGGCTCCCGCATGCCTAGCACTTTATCCCGCAGGTTGAAGAAGTAGCTCCCACACGTAAAGCAGTTTGCCGTGCATCGCCATTCGCTCCCCATGTTTCCATTGGTGGTTGGCCCTAACACCATTTTTTCATGCCCCAATTCAAGAAAATAAAATATTTTTTATTCAAAAATGAACTTGACAAGACCTTACAACAAGAAAGTTGCTCCTTGTCTCTTGACCTTGCTAATTTTCCTCCATATCTGAAAATATCAACAAAAAGAGTGTGCCGAGAGCCCAACAAACATTTTGAACATGATTAAGATGCAAAATGATGAATAGTTAGAAATAACTTGAAACGATTTATATTCAACATGACATGTGCCTATAGCCTTAAAATTTGTGGACAATCCACCGCCATAAAAAAATTTTGCAAAGTAATCAAAACAAGTTTCGATCCAGCGTATAACAAAGTCTCCATACCACCACATCAAATTGCAAGATTGCTATATTTGATAGGGTTATGCAAAAGAATATTATTACAAATCTTAAGGATAAAATGTAATCGTCCATATAAAAGAATATTTTAATACATAAAAAGAAGTAAAGTAGTCACCTTGCAAATTCTTACGAAGTTAAGTAGAAAGATCACTTGAAGATACCTCATTTCCTCTTCTTACACTTTCCCTTTTTCTTCTAATATTTTCTCATTCCTTCATGTAAGATTGTTCTTGCATATCTCCAAATATATATAGTTAATTTTTGCAAGGGACATATTAATTTCAACAACACATGAGCAATACACCACTACTCCTCATTCTTAAATAAAACGCACCTCTACATATTCTCGAATAAATTTTCTTTCACTCCACATTCCAAAGTAAATACATCACTATTACATGATTACTACACCTCGTCCCTATTCCTCATTCCTAATTTACCGTATTCTCAAGTGAAGACCTCACTATAAATGACAAATACACCACTATTCCTTATTCATAAGTGAAACCAGTTCACATTCCTCTTGTAACTTATAAGATTACTGTCATAATTAATTATCAAACTCAAAGAATTCCTCTACCTAACGCTGTGTAGTTAGTTATATTTTAAGGTTAATATTATTTTGGGCGGGGGTGCATAACAATCACCCTTCCGTCACAACGCGACGTCATTGTTGTCGGGATTCTAGAGGTGGCAACTACGAGTTCAAGAGGTGGCTCCCGCATGCCTAGCACTTTATCCCGCAGGTTGAAGAAGTAGCTCCCACACGTAGAGCAGTTTGTCGCGCATCGCCATTCGCTCCCCATGTTTCCATTGGTGGTTGGCCCTAACACCATTTTTTCATGCCACAATTCAAGAAAATAAAATATTTTTTATTCAAAAATGAACTTGACAAGACCCTACAACAAGAAAGTTGCTCCTTGTCTCTTGACCTTGCTAATTTTCCTCCATATCTGAAAATATCAACAAAAAGAATGTGCCGAGAGCCCAACAAACATTTTGAACATGATTAAGATGCAAAATGATGAATAGTTAGAAATAACTTGAAACGATTTATATTCGACATGACATGTGCCTATAGCCTTAAAATTCGTGGACAATCCACCGCCATAAAAAAATTTTGCAAAGTAATCAAAACAAGTTTCGATCCATCGTATAACAAAGTCTCCATACCACCACATCAAATTGCAAGATTGCTATATTTGATAGGGTTATGCAAAAGAATATTATTACAAATCTTAAGGATAAAATGTAATCGTCCATATAAAAGAATATTTTAATACATAAAAAGAAGTAAAGTAGTCACCTTGCAAATTCTTACGAAGTTAAGTAGAAAGACCACTTGAAGATACCTCATTTCCTCTTCTTACACTTTCCCTTTTTCTTTTAATATTTTCTCATTCCTTCATGTAAGATTTTTCTTGCATATCTCCAAATATATATAGTTAATTTTTGCAAGGGACATATTAATTTCAACAACACATGAGCAATACACCACTACTCCTCATTCTTAAATAAAACGCACCTCTACATATTCTCGAATAAATTTTCTTTCACTCCACATTCCAAAGTAAATACATCACTATTACATGATTACTACACCTCGTCACTATTCCACATTCTTAATTTACCGTATTCTCAAGTGAAGACCTCACTATAAATGGCAAATACACCACTATTCCTCATTCATAAGTGAAACCAATTCACATTCCTCTTGTAACTTATAAGATTACTGTCATAGTTAATTATCAAACTCAAAGAATTCCTCTACCTAACGCTGTGTAGTTAGTTATATTTTAAGGTTAATATTATTTTGGGGGGGGGTGCATAACAATCACCCTTCCGTCACAACGCGACGTCATTGTTGTCGAGATTCTAGAGCTGGCAACTACGAGTTCAAGAGGTGGCTCCCGCATGCCTAGCACTTTATCCCGTAGGTTGAAGAAGTAGCTCCCACACGTGCAGCTGTTTGTCCCGCATCGCTAGTCGCTCCGCCATGTTTCCATTGGTGGTTGGCCCTAACACCATTTTTTCATGCCCCAATTCAAGAAAATAAAATATTTTTTATTCAAAAATGAACTTGACAAGACCCTACAACAAGAAAGTTGTTCCTTGTCTCTTGGCCTTGCTAATTTTCCTCCATATCTAAAAATATCAACAAAAAGAGTGTGCCGAGAGCCCAACAAACATTTTGAACATGTTTAAGATGCAAAATGATGAATAGTTAGAAATAACTTGAGACGATTTATATTCAACATGGCATGTGCCTATAGCCTTAAAATTAGTGGACAATCCACCACCATAAAAAATTTTGCAAAGTAATCAAAACATGTTCCGATCTAGTATATAACAAAGTCTCCATACCACCATATCACATTGCAAGATTGCTATATTCGATAGGGTTATGCAAAAGAATATTATGACAAATCTTAAGGATAAAATGTAATCGTCCATATAAAAGAATATTTTAATACATAAAAACAAGTAAAGCAGTCACCTTGCAAGTTCTTATGAAGTTAAGTAGAAAGACCACTTGAAGATACCTCATTTCCTCTTCTTACACTTTCCCCTTTTCTTCTAATATTTTCTCATTCCTTCATGTAATATTGTTCTCGCATATCTCCAAATATATATAGTTAATTTTTGCAAGGGACATATCAATTTCAACAACACATGAGCAATACACTACTACTCATCATTCTTAAATAAAACGCACCTCTACATATTCTCGAATAAATTTGCTTTCACTCCACATTCCAAAGTAAATACATCACTATTACCTGATTACTACACCTCGTCACTATTCCTCATTCTTAATTCACCATATTCTCAAGTGAAGACCTCACTATAAATGACAAACACACCACTATTCCTCATTCATAAGTGAAACCACTTTGCATTCCTCTTGTAACTTATACGATTACTGTCATAATTAATTATCAAAGTCAAAGAATTCCTCTGCCTAACGCTGTGTAGTTAGTTATATTTTAAGGTTAATATTATTTTGGGGGGGGGGGTGCATAACAATTACCCTTCCATCACAACGCGACGTCGTTGTTGTCGGGATTCTATAGGTGGCAACTACGAGTTCAAGAGGTGGCTCCCGCATGCCTAGCACTTTATCCCGTAGGTTGAAGAAGTAGCTCCCACACGTGCAGCAGTTTGTCCCGCATCGCTGTTCGCTCCGCCATGTTTCCATTGGTGGTTGGCCCTAACACCATTTTGTCATGCCCCAATTGAAGAAAATAAAACAATTTTTATACACAAATGAACTTAACAAGACCCTACAACAAGAAAGTTGCTCCTTGTCTCTTGACCTTGCAAATTTTCCTTCATATCTGAAAATATCAACAAAAAGAGTGTGCCAAGAGCCCAACAAACATTTTGAACATGTTTAAGATGCAAAATGATGAATAGTTAGAGATAACTTGAGATGATTTATATTCAACACGACATGTGTCTATAGCCTTAAAATTCGTGGACAATCCACCGCCATAAAAAATTTTGCAAAGTAATCAAAACAAGTTTCGATCCAGCGTATAACAAAGTCTCCATACCACCACATCACATTGCAAGATTGCTATACTCGATAGGGTTATGCAAAAGAATATTATTGCAAATCTTAAGGGTAAAATGTAATCGTCCATATAAAAGAATATTTTAATACATAAAAACAAGTAAAGTAGTCACCTTGCAAATTCTTACGAAGTTAAGTAGAAAGACCACTTGAAGATACCTCATTTCCTCTTCTTACACTTTCCCTTTTTCTTCTAATATTTTCTCATTCCTTCATGTAAGATTGTTCTTGCATATCTCCAAATATATATAGTTAATTTTTGCAAGGGACATATTAATTTCAACAACACATGAGCAATACACCACTACTCCTCATTCTTAAATAAAACGCACCTCTACATAATCTCGAATAAATTTGCTTTCACTCCACATTCCAAAGTAAATACATCACTATTACATGATAACTACATCTCGTCGCTATTCCTCATTCTTAATTCACCATATTCTCAAGTGAAGACCTCACTATAAATGACAAATACACCACAATTCCTCATTCATAAGTGAAACCACTTCGCATTCCTCTTGTAACTTATAAGATTACTGTCATAATTAATTATCAAAGTCAAAGAATTCCTCAGCCTAACGCTGTGAAGTTAGTTATATTTTAAGGTTAATATAATTTTGAGGGGGGTGCATAACAATCACCCTTCCGTCACAACGCGACGTCTTTGTTGTCGAGATTCTAGAGGTGGCAACTACGAGTTCAAGAGGTGGCCCCCGCATGCCTAGCACTTTATCCCGTAGGTTGAAGAAGTAGCTCCCACACGTGCCGCAGTTTGTCCCGCATCGCTATTCGCTCCGCCATGTTTCCATTGGTGGTTGGCCCTTACACCATTTTGTCATGCCCCAATTGAAGAAAATAAAACAATTCTTATACATAAATGAACTTAACAAGACCCTGCAACAAAAAGTTGCTCCTTGTCTCATGACCTTGCTATTTTTCCTCCATATCTGAAAATGTCAACAAAAAGAGTGTGCCGAGAGCCCAACAAATATTTCGAATATGTTTAAGATGCAAAATGATGAATAGTTAAAAATAACTTGAGATGATTTACATTCAACACGACATGTGGCTATAGCCTTAAAATTAGTGGACAATCTACCGCCATAAAATTTTTTGCAAAGTAATCAAAACAAGTTTCGATCCAGCATATAACAAAGTCCCCATATCACCTCATCACATTGCAAGATTGCTATATTCGATAGGGTTATGCTAAAGAATATTATTACAAATCTTAAGGATAAAATGTAATCGTCCATACAAAAGAATATTTTAATACATAAAAACAAGTAAAGTAGTCACCGTGCAAGTTCTTATGAAGTTAAGTAGAAAGACCACTTGAAGATACCTCATTTCCTCGTCTTATACTTTCCCCTTTTCTTCTAATATTTTCTAATTCCTTCATGTAAGATTGTTCTCGCATATCTCCACATATATATAGTTAATTTTTGCAAGGGACATATTAATTTCAACAACACATGAGCAATACACCACTACTCCTCATTCTTAAATAAAATGCACCTCTAAATATTCTCGAATAAATTTGCTTTCACTCCACATTCCAAAGTAAATACATCTCTATTACCTGATTACTACACCTCGTCACTATTCCTCATTCTTAATTCACCTCATTCTCAAGCGAAGACCTCACTATAAATGACAAATGCACCACTATTCCTCATTCATAAGTGAAACCACTTCGCATTCCTCTTGTAACTTATAAGATTACTGTCATAATTAATTATCAAAGTCAAAGAATTCCTTTGCCTAACGCTGTGTAGTTAGTTATATTTTAAGGTTAATATTATTTTGGGGGGGGTGCATAACAATCACCGTTCCGTTACAACGCGACGTCATCGTTGTCGGGATTCTAGAGGTGGCAACTACGAGTTCAAGTGGTGGCCCCCGCATGCCTAGCACATTATCCCGTAGGTTGAAGAAGTAGCTCCCACACGTGCAGCAGTTTGTCCCGCATCGCTATTCGCTCCGCCATGTTTCTATTGGCGGTTGGCCCTAACACCATTTTTTCATGCCCCAAATCAAGAAAATAAAATATTTTTTATTCAAAAATTAACTTGACAAGACCCTACAACAAAAAGTTGCTCCTTGTCTCTTGACCTTGCTATTTTTCCTCCATATCTGAAAATGTCAACAAAAAGAGTGTGCCGAGAGCCCAACAAATATTTTGAATATGTTTAAGATGCAAAATGATGAATAGTTAAAAATAACTTGAGATGATTTACATTCAACACGACATGTGGCTATAGCCTTAAAATTAGTGGACAATCTACCGCCAACAAATTTTTTGCAAAGTAATCAAATCAAGTTTCGATCCAGCATATAACAAAGTCCCCATATCACCTCATCACATTGCAAGATTGCTATATTCGATAGGGTTATGCTAAAGAATATTATTACAAATCTTAAGGATAAAATGTAATCGTCCATACGAAAGAATATTTTAATTCATAAAAACAAGTAAAGTAGTCACCGTGCAAGTTCTTATGAAGTTAAGTAGAAAGACCACTTGAAGATACCTTATTTCCTCGTCTTATACTTTCCCCTTTTCTTCTAATATTTTCTCATTCCTTCATGTAAGATTGTTCTCGCATATCTCCACATATATATAGTTAATTTTTGCAAGGGACATATTAATTTCAACAACACATGAGCAATACACCACTACTCCTCATTCTTAAATAAAACGCACCTCTACATATTCTCGAATAAATTTGCTTTCACTCCACATTCCAAAGTAAATACATCACTATTACCTGATTACTACACCTCGTCACTATTCCTCATTCTTAATTCACCTCATTCTCAAGCGAAGACCTCACTATAAATGACAAATGCACCACTATTCCTCATTCATAAGTGAAACCACTTCGCATTCCTCTTGTAACTTATAAGATTACTGTCATATATAATTATCAAAGTCAAAGAATTCCTTTGCCTAACGCTGTGTAGTTAGTTATATTTTAAGGTTAATATTATTTTGGGGGGGGGGGTGCATAACAATCACCGTTCCGTCACAACGCGACGTCATTGTTGTCGGGATTCTAGAGGTGGCAACTACGAGTTCAAGAGGTGGCCCCCGCATGCCTAGCACTTTATCCCGTAGGTTGAAGAAGTAGCTCCCACACGTGCAGCAATTTGTCCTGCATCGCTATTCGCTCCGCCATGTTTCTATTGGTGGTTGGCCCTAACACCATTTTTTCATGCCCCAAATCAAGAAAATAAAATATTTTTATTCAAAAATTAACTTGACAAGACCCTACAACAAAAAGTTGCTCCTTGTCTCTTGACCTTGCTATTTTTCCTCCATATCTGAAAATGTCAACAAAAAGAGTGTGCCGAGAGCCTAACAAATATTTTGAATATGTTTAAGATGCAAAATGATGAATAGTTAAAAATAACTTGAGATGATTTACATTCATCACGACATGTGGCTATAGCTTTAAAATTAGTGGACAATCTACCGCCAACAAATTTTTTGCAAAGTAATCAAATCAAGTTTCGATCCAGCATATAACAAAGTCCCCATATCACCTCATCACATTGCCATATTGCTATATTCGATAGGGTTATGCTAAAGAATATTATTACAAATCTTAAGGATAAAATGTAATCGTCCATACGAAAGAATATTTTAATTCATAAAAACTAGTAAAGTAGTCACCGTGCAAGTTCTTATGAAGTTAAGTAGAAAGACCACTTGAAGATACCTTATTTCCTCGTCTTATACTTTCCCCTTTTCTTCTAATATTTTCTCATTCCTTCATGTAAGATTGTTCTCGCATATCTCCACGTATATATAGTTAATTTTTGCAAGGGACATATTAATTTCAACAACACATGAGCAATACACCACTACTCCTCATTCTTAAATAAAACGCACCTCTACATATTCTCGAATAAATTTGCTTTCACTCCACATTCCAAAGTAAATACATCACTATTACCTGATTACTACACCTCGTCACTATTCCTCATTCTTAATTCACCTCATTCTCAAGCGAAGACCTCACTATAAATGACAAATGCACCACTATTCCTCATTCATAAGTGAAACCACTTCGCATTCCTCTTGTAACTTATAAGATTACTGTCATATATAATTATCAAAGTCAAAGAATTCCTTTGCCTAACGCTGTGTAGTTAGTTATATTTTAAGGTTAATATTATTTGGGGGGGGGGGTGTGCATAACAATCACCGTTCCGTCACAACGCGACGTCATTGTTGTCGGGATTCTAGAGGTGGCAACTACGAGTTCAAGAGGTGGCCCCTGCATGCCTAGCACTTTATCCCGTAGGTTGAAGAAGTAGCTCCCACACGTGCAGCAATTTGTCCTGCATCGCTATTCGCTCCGCCATGTTTCTATTGGTGGTTGGCCCTAACACCATTTTTTCATGCCCCAAATCAAGAAAATAAAATATTTTTATTCAAAAATTAACTTGACAAGACCCTACAACAAAAAGTTGCTCCTTGTCTCTTGACCTTGCTATTTTTCCTCCATATCTGAAAATGTCAACAAAAAGAGTGTGCCGAGAGCCTAACAAATATTTTGAATATGTTTAAGATGCAAAATGATGAATAGTTAAAAATAACTTGAGATGATTTACATTCATCACGACATGTGGCTATAGCCTTAAAATTAGTGGACAATCTACCGCCAACAAATTTTTTGCAAAGTAATCAAATCAAGTTTCGATCCAGCATATAACAAAGTCCCCATATCACCTCATCACATTGCAAGATTGCTATATTCGATAGGGTTATGCTAAAGAATATTATTACAAATCTTAAGGATAAAATGTAATCGTCCATACGAAAGAATATTTTAATTCATAAAAACAAGTAAAGTAGTCACCGTGCAAGTTCTTATGAAGTTAAGTAGAAAGACCACTTGAAGATACCTTATTTCCTCGTCTTATACTTTCCCCTTTTCTTCTAATATTTTCTCATTCCTTCATGTAAGATTGTTCTCGCATATCTCCACATATATATAGTTAATTTTTGCAAGGGACATATTAATTTCAACAACACATGAGCAATACACCACTACTCCTCATTCTTAAATAAAACGCACCTCTACATATTCTCGAATAAATTTGCTTTCACTCCACATTCCAAAGTAAATACATCACTATTACCTGATTACTACACCTCGTCACTATTCCTCATTCTTAATTCACCTCATTCTCAAGCGAAGACCTCACTATAAATGACAAATGCACCACTATTCCTCATTCATAAGTGAAACCACTTCGCATTCCTCTTGTAACTTATAAGATTACTGTCATATATAATTATCAAAGTCAAAGAATTCCTTTGCCTAACGCTGTGTAGTTAGTTATATTTTAAGGTTAATATTATTTTGGGGGGGGGGGGTGCATAACAATCACCGTTCCGTCACAACGCGACGTCATTGTTGTCGGGATTCTAGAGGTGGCAACTACGAGTTCAAGAGGTGGCCCCCGCATGCCTAGCACTTTATCCCGTAGGTTGAAGAAGTAGCTCCCACACGTGCAGCAATTTGTCCTGCATCGCTATTCGCTCCGCCATGTTTCTATTGGTGGTTGGCCCTAACACCATTTTTTCATGCCCCAAATCAAGAAAATAAAATATTTTTATTCAAAAATTAACTTGACAAGACCCTACAACAAAAAGTTGCTCCTTGTCTCTTGACCTTGCTATTTTTCCTCCATATCTGAAAATGTCAACAAAAAGAGTGTGCCGAGAGCCTAACAAATATTTTGAATATGTTTAAGATGCAAAATGATGAATAGTTAAAAATAACTTGAGATGATTTACATTCATCACGACATGTGGCTATAGCTTAAAATTAGTGGACAATCTACCGCCAACAAATTTTTTGCAAAGTAATCAAATCAAGTTTCGATCCAGCATATAACAAAGTCCCCATATCACCTCATCACATTGCAAGATTGCTATATTCGATAGGGTTATGCTAAAGAATATTATTACAAATCTTAAGGATAAAATGTAATCGTCCATACGAAAGAATATTTTAATTCATAAAAACAAGTAAAGTAGTCACCGTGCAAGTTCTTATGAAGTTAAGTAGAAAGACCACTTGAAGATACCTTATTTCCTCGTCTTATACTTTCCCCTTTTCTTCTAATATTTTCTCATTCCTTCATGTAAGATTGTTCTCGCATATCTCCACATATATATAGTTAATTTTTGCAAGGGACATATTAATTTCAACAACACATGAGCAATACACCACTACTCCTCATTCTTAAATAAAACGCACCTCTACATATTCTCGAATAAATTTGCTTTCACTCCACATTCCAAAGTAAATACATCACTATTACCTGATTACTACACCTCGTCACTATTCCTCATTCTTAATTCACCTCATTCTCAAGCGAAGACCTCACTATAAATGACAAATGCACCACTATTCCTCATTCATAAGTGAAACCACTTCGCATTCCTCTTGTAACTTATAAGATTACTGTCATATATAATTATCAAAGTCAAAGAATTCCTTTGCCTAACGCTGTGTAGTTAGTTATATTTTAAGGTTAATATTATTTTGGGGGGGGGGGTGCATAACAATCACCGTTCCGTCACAACGCGACGTCATCGTTGTCGGGATTCTAGAGGTGGCAACTACGAGTTCAAGAGGTGGCCCCCGCATGCCTAGCACTTTATCCCGTAGGTTGAAGAAGTAGCTCCCACACGTGCAGCAATTTGTCCTGCATCGCTATTCGCTCCGCCATGTTTCTATTGGTGGTTGGCCCTAACACCATTTTTTCATGCCCCAAATCAAGAAAATAAAATATTTTTATTCAAAAATTAACTTGACAAGACCCTACAACAAAAAGTTGCTCCTTGTCTCTTGACCTTGCTATTTTTCCTCCATATCTGAAAATGTCAACAAAAAGAGTGTGCCGAGAGCCTAACAAATATTTTGAATATGTTTAAGATGCAAAATGATGAATAGTTAAAAATAACTTGAGATGATTTACATTCATCACGACATGTGGCTATAGCCTTAAAATTAGTGGACAATCTACCGCCAACAAATTTTTTGCAAAGTAATCAAATCAAGTTTCGATCCAGCATATAACAAAGTCCTCATATCACCTCATCACATTGATAGATTGCTATATTCGATAGGGTTATGCTAAAGAATATTATTACAAATCTTAAGGATAAAATGTAATCGTCCATACGAAAGAATATTTTAATTCATAAAAACAAGTAAAGTAGTCACCGTGCAAGTTCTTACGAAGTTAAGTAGAAAGACCACTTGAAGATACCTCATTTCCTCGTCTTATACTTTCCCCTTTTCTTCTAATATTTTCTAATTCCTTCATGTAAGATTGTTCTCGCATATCTCCACATATATATAGTTAATTTTTGCAAGGGACATATTAATTTCAACAACACATGAGCAATACACCACTACTCCTCATTCTTAAATAAAACGCACCTCTACATATTCTCGAATAAATTTGCTTTCACTCCACATTCCAAAGTAAATACATCTCTATTACCTGATTACTACACCTCGTCACTATTCCTCATTCTTAATTCACCTCATTCTCAAGCGAAGACCTCACTATAAATGACAAATGCACCACTATTCCTCATTCATAAGTGAAACCACTTCGCATTCCTCTTGTAACTTATAAGATTACTGTCATAATTAATTATCAAAGTCAAAGAATTCCTTTGCCTAACGCTGTGTAGTTAGTTATATTTTAAGGTTAATATTATTTTGGGGGGGGGCGCATAACAATCACCGTTCCGTTACAACGCGACGTCATCGTTGTCGGGATTCTAGAGGTGGCAACTACGAGTTCAAGAGGTGGCCCCCGCATGCCTGGCACTTTATCCCGTAGGTTGAAGAAGTAGCTCCCACACGTGCAGCAGTTTGTCCCGTATCGCTATTCGCTCCGCCTTGTTTCTATTGGTGGTTGGCCCTAACACCATTTTTTCATGCCCCAAATCAAGAAAATAAAATATTTTTTATTCAAAAATTAACTTGACAAGACCCTACAACAAAAAGTTGCTCCTTGTCTCTTGACCTTGCTATTTTTCCTCCATATCTGAAAATGTCAACAAAAAGAGTGTGCCGAGAGCCCAACAAATATTTTGAATATGTTTAAGATGCAAAATGATGAATAGTTAAAAATAACTTGAGATGATTTACATTCAACACGACATGTGGCTATAGCCTTAAAATTAGTGGACAATCTACCGCCAACAAATTTTTTGCAAAGTAATCAAATCAAGTTTCGATCCAGCATATAACAAAGTCCCCATATCACCTCATCACATTGCAAGATTGCTATATTCGATAGGGTTATGCTAAAGAATATTATTACAAATCTTAAGGATAAAATGTAATCGTCCATACGAAAGAATATTTTAATTCATAAAAACAAGTAAAGTAGTCACCGTGCAAGTTCTTACGAAGTTAAGTAGAAAGACCACTTGAAGATACCTCATTTCCTCGTCTTATACTTTCCCCTTTTCTTCTAATATTTTCTCATTCCTTCATGTAAGATTGTTCTCGCATATCTCCACATATATATAGTTAATTTTTGCAAGGGACATATTAATTTCAACAACACATGAGCAATACACCACTACTCCTCATTCTTAAATAAAACGCACCTCTACATATTCTCGAATAAATTTGCTTTCACTCCACATTCCAAAGTAAATACATCACTATTACCTGATTACTACACCTCGTCACTATTCCTCATTCTTAATTCACCTCATTCTCAAGCGAAGACCTCACTATAAATGACAAATGCACCACTATTCCTCATTCATAAGTGAAACCACTTCGCATTCCTCTTGTAACTTATAAGATTACTGTCATATATAATTATCAAAGTCAAAGAATTCCTTTGCCTAACGCTGTGTAGTTAGTTATATTTTAAGGTTAATATTATTTTGGGGGGGGGGGGTGCATAACAATCACCGTTCCGTCACAACGCGACGTCACTGTTGTCGGGATTCTAGAGGTGGCAACTACGAGTTCAAGAGGTGGCCCCCGCATGCCTAGCACTTTATCCCGTAGGTTGAAGAAGTAGCTCCCACACGTGCAGCAGTTTGTCCCTGCATCGCTATTCGCTCCGCCATGTTTCTATTGGTGGTTGGCCCTAACACCATTTTTTCATGCCCCAAATCAAGAAAATAAAATATTTTTTATTCAAAAATTAACTTGACAAGACCCTACAACAAAAAGTTGCTCCTTGTCTCTTGACCTTGCTATTTTTCCTCCATATCTGAAAATGTCAACAAAAAGAGTGTGCCGAGAGCCCAACAAATATTTTGAATATGTTTAAGATGCAAAATGATGAATAGTTAAAAATAACTTGAGATGATTTACATTCATCACGACATGTGGCTATAGCCTTAAAATTAGTGGACAATCTACCGCCAACAAATTTTTTGCAAAGTAATCAAATCAAGTTTCGATCCAGCATATAACAAAGTCCCCATATCACCTCATCACATTGCAAGATTGCTATATTCGATAGGGTTATGCTAAAGAATATTATTACAAATCTTAAGGATAAAATGTAATCGTCCATACGAAAGAATATTTTAATTCATAAAAACAAGTAAAGTAGTCACCGTGCAAGTTCTTATGAAGTTAAGTAGAAAGACCACTTGAAGATACCTTATTTCCTCGTCTTATACTTTCCCCTTTTCTTCTAATATTTTCTCATTCCTTCATGTAAGATTGTTCTCGCATATCTCCACGTATATATAGTTAATTTTTGCAAGGGACATATTAATTTCAACAACACATGAGCAATACACCACTACTCCTCATTCTTAAATAAAACGCACCTCTACATATTCTCGAATAAATTTGCTTTCACTCCACATTCCAAAGTAAATACATCACTATTACCTGATTACTACACCTCGTCACTATTCCTCATTCTTAATTCACCTCATTCTCAAGCGAAGACCTCACTATAAATGACAAATGCACCACTATTCCTCATTCATAAGTGAAACCACTTCGCATTCCTCTTGTAACTTATAAGATTACTGTCATATATAATTATCAAAGTCAAAGAATTCCTTTGCCTAACGCTGTGTAGTTAGTTATATTTTAAGGTTAATATTATTTTGGGGGGGGGTGCATAACAATCACCGTTCCATGACAACGCGACGTCATCGTTGTCGGGATTCTAGAGGTGGCAACTACGAGTTCAAGAGGTGGCCCCCGCATGCCTAGCACTTTATCCCGTAGGTTGAAGAAGTTGCTCCCACACGTGCAGCAATTTGTCCTGCATTGCTATTCGCTCTGCCATGTTTCTATTGGTGGTTGGCCCTAACACCATTTTTTCATGCCCCAAATCAAGAAAATAAAATATTTTTATTCAAAAATTAACTTGACAAGACCCTACAACAAAAAGTTGCTCCTTGTCTCTTGACCTAGCTATTTTTCCTCCATATCTGAAAATGTCAACAAAAAGAGTGTGCCGAGAGCCTAACAAATATTTTGAATATGTTTAAGATGCAAAATGATGAATAGTTAAAAATAACTTGAGATGATTTACATTCATCACGACATGTGGCTATAGCCTCAAAATTAGTGGACAATCTACCGCCAACAAATTTTTTGCAAAGTAATCAAATCAAGTTTCGATCCAGCATATAACAAAGTCCCCATATCACCTCATCTCATTGCAAGATTGCTATATTCGATAGGGTTATGCTAAAGAATATTATTAGAAATCTTATGGATAAAATGTAATCGTCCATACAAAAGAATATTTTAATATATAAAAACAAGTAAAGTAGTCACCTTGCAAGTTCTTATGAAGTTAAGTAGAAAGACCACTTGAAGATACCTCATTTCCTCGTCTTATACTTTCCCCTTTTCTTCTGATATTTTCTCATTCCTTCATGTAAGATTGTTCTCGCATATCTCCACATATATATAGTTAATTTTTGCAAGGGACATATTAATTTCAACAACACATGAGCAATACACCACTACTCCTCATTCTTAAATAAAACGCACCTCTTCATATTCTCGAATAAATTTGCTTTCACTCCACATTCCAAAGTAAATACATCACTATTACCTGATTACTACACCTCGTCACTATTCCTCATTCTTTATTCACCACATTCTCAAGCGAAGACCTCACTATAAATGACAAATGCACCACTATTCCTCATTCATAAGTGAAACCACTTCGCATTCCTCTTGTAACTTATAAGATTACTGTCATAATTAATTATCAAAGTCAAAGAATTCCTTTGCCTAATGCTGTGTAGTTAGTTATACTTTAAGGTTAATATTATTTTGGGGGGGGGGGTGCATAACAATCACCGTTCCGTCACAACGCGACGTCATTGTTGTCGGGATTCTAGAGGTGGCAACTACGAGTTCAAGAGGTGGCCCCCGCATGCCTAGCACTTTATCCCGTAGGTTGAAGAAGTAGATCCCACACGTGCAGCAGTTTGTCCCGCATCGCTATTCGCTCCGCCTTGTTTCTATTGGTGGTTGGCCCTAACACCATTTTTTCATGCCCCAAATCAAGAAAATAAAATATTTTTTATTCAAAAATTAACTTGACAAGACCCTACAACAAGAAAGTTGCTCCTCGTCTCTTGACGTTGCTATTTTTCCTCCATATCTGAAAATGTCAACAAAAAGAGTGTGCCGAGAGCCCAACAAATATTTTGAATATGTTTAGGATGCAAAATGATGAATAGTTAAAAGTAACTTGAGATGATTTACATTCATCACGACATGTGGCTATAGCCTTAAAATTAGTGGACAATCTACCGCCAACAAATTTTTTGCAAAGTAATCAAATCAAGTTTCGATCTAGCATATAACAAAGTCCCCGTATCACCTCATCACATTGCAAGATTGCTATATTCGATAGGGTTATGCTAAAGAATATTATTACAAATCTTAAGGATAAAATGTAATCGTCCATACAAAAGAATATTTTAATACATAAAAACAAGTAAAGTAGTCACCGTGCAAGTTCTTATGAAGTTAAGTAGAAAGACCACTTGAAGATACCTCATTTCCTCGTCTTATACTTTCCCCTTTTCTTTTGATATTTTCTCATTCCTTCATGTAAGATTGTTCTCGCATATCTCCACATATATATAGTTAATTTTTGCAAGGGACATATTAATTTCAACAACACATGAGCAATACACCACTACTCCTCATTCTTAAATAAAACGCACCTCTTCATATTCTCGAATAAATTTGCTTTCACTCCACATTCCAAAGTAAATACATCACTATTACCTGATTACTACACCTCGTCACTATTCCTCATTCTTTATTCACCACATTCTCAAGCGAAGACCTCACTATAAATGACAAATGCACCACTATTCCTCATTCATAAGTGAAACCACTTCGCATTCCTCTTGTAACTTATAAGATTACTGTCATAATTAATTATCAAAGTCAAAGAATTCCTTTGCCTAACGCTGTGTAGTTAGTTATATTTTAACAAGGTTAATATTATTTTGGGGGGGGGTGCATAACAATAACCGTTCCGTCACAACGCGACGTCATTGTTGTCGGGATTCTAGAGGTGGCAACTACGAGTTCAAGATGTGGCCCCCGCATGCCTAGCACTTTATCCCGTAGGTTGAAGAAGTAGATCCCACACGTGCAGCAGTTTGTCCCGCATCGCTATTCGCTCCGCCATGTTTCCATTGGTGGTTGGCCCTAACACCATTTTTTCATGCCCCAAATCAAGAAAATAAAATATTTTTTATTCAAAAATTAACTTGACAAGACCCTACAACAAGAAAGTTGCTCCTCGTCTCTTGACGTTGCTATTTTTCCTCCATATCTGAAAATGTCAACAAAAAGAGTGTGCCGAGAGCCCAACAAATATTTTGAATATGTTTAGGATGCAAAATGATGAATAGTTAAAAATAACTTGAGATGATTTACATTCATCACGACATGTGGCTATAGCCTTAAAATTAGTGGACAATCTACCGCCAACAAATTTTTTGCGAAGTAATCAAATCAAGTTTCGATCTAGCATATAACAAAGTCCCCGTATCACCTCATCACATTGCAAGATTGCTATATTCGATAGGGTTATGCTAAAGAATATTATTACAAATCTTAAGGATAAAATGTAATCGTCCATACAAAAGAATATTTTAATACATAAAAACAAGTAAAGTAGTCACCGTGCAAGTTCTTATGAAGTTAAGTAGAAAGACCACTTGAAGATACCTCATTTCCTCGTCTTATACTTTCCCCTTTTCTTCTGATATTTTCTCATTCCTTCATGTAAGATTGTTCTCGCATATCTCCACATATATATAGTTAATTTTTGCAAGGGACATATTAATTTCAACAACACATGAGCAATACACCACTACTCCTCATTCTTAAATAAAACGCACCTCTTCATATTCTCGAATAAATTTGCTTTCACTCCACATTCCAAAGTAAATACATCACTATTACCTGATTACTACACCTCGTCACTATTCCTCATTCTTTATTCACCACATTCTCAAGCGAAGACCTCACTATAAATGACAAATGCACCACTATTCCTCATTCATAAGTGAAACCACTTCGCATTCCTCTTGTAACTTATAAGATTACTGTCATAATTAATTATCAAAGTCAAAGAATTCCTTTGCCTAACGCTGTGTAGTTAGTTATATTTTAAGGTTAATATTATTTTGGGGGGGGGTGCATAACAATCACCGTTCCATGACAACGCGACGTCATCGTTGTCGGGATTCTAGAGGTGGCAACTACGAGTTCAAGATGTGGCCCCCGCATGCCTAGCACTTTATCCCGTAGGTTGAAGAAGTAGATCCCACACGTGCAGCAGTTTGTCCCGCATCGCTATTCGCTCCGCCATGTTTCTATTGGTGGTTGGCCTTAACACCATTTTTTCATGCCCCAAATCAAGAAAATAAAATATTTTTTGTTCAAAAATTAACTTGACAAGACCCTACAACAAGAAAGTTGCTCCTCGTCTCTTGACCTTGCTATTTTTCCTCCATATCTGAAAATGTCAACAAAAAGTGTGTGCCGAGAGCCCAACAAATATTTTGAATATGTTTAAGATGCAAAATGATGAATAGTTAAAAATAACTTGAGATGATTTACATTCACCACGACATGTGGCTATAGCTTTAAAATTAGTGGACAATCTACCGCCATAAAATTTTTTGCAAAGTAATCAAATCAAGTTTCGATCCAGCATATAACAAAGTCCCCATATCACCTCATCACATTGCAAGATTGCTATATTCGATAGGGTTATGCCAAAGAATATTATTACAAATCTTAAGGATAAAATGTAATCGTCCATACAAGAGAATATTTTAATACATAAAAACAAGTAAAGTAGTCACCGTTCAAGTTCTTATGAAGTTAAGTAGAAAGACCACTTGAAGATACCTCCTTTCCTCTTCTTACACTTTCCCCTTTTCTTCTGATATTTTCTCATTCCTTCATGTAAGATTGTTCTCGCATATCTCCACATATATACAGTTAATTTTTGCAAGGGACATATTAATTTAAACAACACATGAGCAATACACCACTACTCCTCATTCTTAAATAAAACGCACCTCTACATATTCTCGAATAAATTTGCTTTCACTCCACATTCCAAAGTAAATACATCACTATTACCTGATTACTACACCTCGTCACTATTCCTCATTCTTAATTCACCACATTCTCAAGTGAAGACCTCACTATAAATGACAAATACACCACTATTCCTCATTCATAAGTGAAACCACTTCGCATTCCTCTTGTAACTTATAAGATTACTGTCATAATTAATTATCAAAGTCAAAGAATTCCTTTGCCTAACGCTGTGTAGTTAGTTATATTTTAAGGTTTATATTTTTTTTGGGGCGGGTGCATAACAATCACCGTTCCGTCACAACGCGACGTCATTGTTGTCGGGATTCTAGAGATGGCAACTACGAGTTCAAGAGGTGGCCCCCGCATGCCAAGCACTTTATCCCGTAGGTTGAAGAAGTAGCTCCCACACGTGCAGCAGGCTGTCCCGCATCGCTATTCGCTCCGCTATGTTTCCATTGGAGGTTGGCCCTAACACCATTTTTTCATGCACCAATTCAAGAAAATAAAATATTTTTTATTCAAAAATGAACTTGACAAGACCCTGCAACAAAAAAGTTGCTCCTAGTCTCTTGACCTTGCTAAGTTTCCTCCATATCTGAAAATGTCAACAAAAAGAGTGTGCCGAGAGCCCAACAAATATTTTGAATATGTTTAAGATGCAAAATGATGAATAGTTCAAAATAACTTGAGATGATTTACATCCAACACGACATTTGGCTATAGCCTTAAAATTAGTGGACAATCCACCGCCATAAAATTTTTTGCAAAGTAATCAAAACAAGTTTCGATCCAGCATATAACAAAGTCCCCATATCACCTCATCACATTGCAAGATTGCTATATTCGATAGGGTTATGCTAAAGAATATTATTACAAATCTTAAGGATAAAATGTAATCGTCCATACAAAAGAATATTTTAATACATAAAAACAAGTAAAGCAATCACCGTGCGAGTTCTTATGAAGTTAAGTAGAAAGACCACTTGAAGATACCTCCTTTCCTCTTCTTACACTTTCCCCTTTTCTTCTAATATTTTCTCATTCCTTCAAGTAAGATTGTTCTCGCATATCTCCAAATATATATAGTTAATTTTTGCAAGGGACATATTAATTTCAACAACACATGAGCAATACACTACTATTCTTCATTCTTAAATAAAACGCACCTCTACATATTCTCGAATAAATTTGCTTTCACTCCACATTCCAAAGTAAATACATCACTATTACATGATTACTACACCTCGTCACTATTCCTCATTCTTAATTCACCATATTCTCAAGTGAAGACCTCACTATAAATGACAAATACACCACTATTCCTCATTCATAAGTGAAACCACTTCACATTCCTCTTGTAACTTATAAGATTACTGTCATAATTAATTATCAAACTCAAAGAATTCCTCTACCTAATGCTGTGTTGTTAGTTATATTTTAAGGTTAATATTATTTTGGGGGGGGTGCAAAACAATCACCCTTCCGTCACAACACGACGTCATTGTTGTCGGGATTCTAGAGGTGGCAACTACGAGTTCAAGAGGTGGCTCCCGCATGCCTAGCACTTTATCCCGTAGGTTGAAGAAGTAGCTCCCACACGTGCAGCAGTTTGTCCCGCATCGCCATTCGCTCCCCATGTTTCCATTGGTGGTTGGCCCTAACACCATTTTGTCATGCCCCAATTCCAGGAAATAAAATATTTTTTATTCGAAAATGAACTTGACAAGACCCTACAACAAGAAAGTTGCTCCTTGTCTCTTGACCTTGCTAATTTTCCTCCATATTTGAAAATATCAACAAAAATAGTGTGCCGGGAGCCCAACAAACATTTTGAACATGTTTAAGATGCAAAATGATGAATAGTTAGAAATAACTTGAGACGATTTGTATTCAACATGACATGTGCCTATAGCCTTAAAATTAGTGGACAATCCACCACCATAAAAACTTTTGCAAAGTAGCCAAAACAAGTTCCGATCCAGCATGTAACAAAGTCTCCATACCACCACATCACATTGCTAGATTGCTATACTCGATAGGGTTATGCAAAAGAATATTATTACAAATCTTAAGTGTAAAATGTAATCGTCTATATAAAAGAATATTTTAATACATAAAAACTAGTAAAGCAGTCACCTTGCAAGTTCTAATGAAGTTAAGTAGAAAGACCACTTGAAGATACCTCTTTTCCTCTTCTTACACTTTCCCCTTTTCTTCTAATATTTTCTGATTCCTTCATGTAAGATTATTCTCGCATATCTCCAAATATATATAGTTAATTTTTGCAAGGGACATATTAATTTCAACAACACATGAGAAATACACTACTACTCCTCATTCTTAAATAAAACGCACCTCTACATATGCCCGAATAAATTTGCTTTCACTCCACATTCCAAAGTAAATACATCACTATTACCTTATTACTACACCTCGTCACTATTCCTCATTCTTAATTCACCATATTCTCAAGCGAAGACCTCACTATAAATGACAAATACACCACTATTCCTCATTCATAAGTGAAACCACTTCGCATTCCTCTTGTAACTTATAAGATTACTGTCATAATTAATTATCAAAGTTAAAGAATTCCACTGCCTAACGCTGTGTAGTTAGTTATATTTTAAGGTTAAAATTATTTTTAGAGGGGGGTGCATAACAATCACCCTTCCGTCACAACGCGACGTCATTGTAGTCGGGATTCTAGAGGTGGCAACTACGAGTTCAAGAGGTGGCTCCCGCATGCCTAGCACTTTATCCCGTAGGTTGAAGAAGTAGCTCCCACACGTGCAGCAGTTTGCCCCGCATCGCTATTCGCTCCGCCATGTTTCCATTGGTGGTTGGCCCTAACACCATTTTTTCATGCCCCAATTCAAGAAAATAAAATATTTTTTATTCAAAAATGAACTTGACAAAACCCTACCCCAAGAAAGTTGCTCCTTTTTTCTTGACCTTGCTAATTTTCCTCCATATTTGAAAATATCAACAAAAAGAGTGTGCCGAGAGCCCAACAAACATTTTGAACATGTTTAAGATGCAAAATGATGAATAGTTAGAAATAACTTGAGATGATTTATATTAAACATGACATGTGCCTATAGCCTTAAAATTAGTGGACAATCCACCACCATAAAAATTTTTGCAAAGTAATCAAAACAAGTTTCGATCCAGCATATAACAAAGTCTCCATACCACCACATCACATTGCAAGATTGCTATATTCGATAGGGTTATGCAAAAGAATATTATTACAAATCTTAAGGATAAAATGTAATAGTCCATATAAAAGAATATTTTAATACATAAAAACAAGTAAAGCAGTCACCTTGCAAGTTCTTATGAAGTTAAGTAGAAAGACCACTTGATGATACCTCCTTTCCTCTTCTTACACTTTTCCCTTTTCTTCTAATATTTTCTCATTCTTTCATGTAAGATTGTTCTCGCGTATCTCCAAATATATATAGTTAATCTTTGCAAGGGACATATTAATTTCAACAACACATGAGCAATACACCACTACTCCTCCTTCTTAAATAAAACGCACCTCTACATATGCTCAAATAAATTTGCTTTCACTCCACATTCCAAAGTAAATACATCACTATTACAAGTTTACTACACCTCATAACTATTCCTCATTGTTAATTCACCATATTCTCAAGTGAAGACCTCACTATAAATGACAAATACACCACTATTCCTCATTCATAAGTGAAACCACGTCACATTCCTCTTGTAACTTATAAGATTACTGACATAATTAATTATCAAACTCAAAGAATTCCTCTCCCTAACACTGTGAAGTTAGTTATATTTTAAGGTTAATATTATTTTGGGGGGGGTGCATAAGAATCTCCGTTCCGTCACAACGCGACGTTATTGTTGTCGGGATTCTAGAGGTGGCAACAACGAGTTCAAGAGGTGGCTCCCGCATGCCTAGCACTTTATCCCATAGGTTGAAGAAGTAGCTCCCACACGTGCAGCAGTTTGTCCCGCATCGCTATTCGCTTCGCCATGTTTCCATTGGAGGTTGGCCCTAACACCATTTTTTCATGCCCCAATTCAAGAAAATAAAATATTTTTTATTCAAAAATGAACTTGACAAGACCCTACAACAAAAAAGTTGCTCCTAGTCTCTTGACCTTGCTAAGTTTCCTCCATATCTGAAAATGTCAACAAAAAGAGTGTGCCGAGAGCCCAACAAATATTTTGAATATGTTTAAGATGCAAAATGATGAATAGTTCAAAATAACTTGAGATGATTTACATTCAACACGACATGTGGCCATAGCCTTAAAATTAGTAGACAATCTACCGCCATAAAATTTTTTGCAAAGTAATCAAAACAAGTTTCGATCCAGCATATAACAAAGTCCCCATATCCCCTCATCACATTGCAAGATTGCTATGTTCGATAGGGTTATGCTAAAGAATATTATTACAAATCTTAAGGATAAAATGTAATCGTCCATACAAAAGAATATTTTAATATATAAAAACAAGTAAAGCAATCACCGTGCAAGTTCTTATGAAGTTAAGTAAAAAGACCACTTGAAGATACCTCCTTTCCTCTTCTTACACTTTCCCCTTTTCTTCTAATATTTTCTGATTCCTTCATGTAAGATTGTTCTCGCATATCTCCAAATATATATAGTTAATTTTTCCAAGGGACATATTAATTTCAACAACACATGAGCAATACACTACTATTCTTCATTCTTAAATAAAACGCACCTCTACGTATTCTCGAATAAATTTGCTTTCACTCTACATTCCAAAGTAAATACATCACTATTACATGATTACTACACTTCGTCACTATTCCTCATTCTTAATTCACCATATTCTCAAGTGAAGACCTCACTATAAATGACAAATACACCACTATTCCTCATTCATAAGTGAAACCACTTCACATTCCTCTTGTAACTTATAAGATTACTGCCATAATTAATTATCAAACTCAAATAATTCCTCTACATAATGCTGTGCAGTTAGTTATATTTTAAGGTTAATATTATTTTGGGGGGGGGGGGGGTGCATAACAATCACCCTTCCGTCACAACGCGACGTCATTGTTGTCGGGATTCTAGAGGTGGCAACTACGAGTTCAAGAGATGGCTCCCGCATGCCTAGCTCTTTATCCCGTAGGTTGAAGAAATAACTCCCACACGTGAAGCAGTTTGTCCCGCATCGCCATTCGCTCCCCCATGTTTCCATTGGTGGTTGGCCCTAACACCATTTTGTCATGCCCCAATTCAAGAAAATAAAATATTTTTTATTCAAAAATGAACTTGACAAGACCCTACAACAAGAAAGTTGCTCCTTGTCTCTTGACCTTGCTAATTTTCCTCCATATCTGAAAATATCAACAAAAAGAGTGTGCCGAGAGCCCAACAAACATTTTGAACATTTTTAAGATGCAAAATGATGAATAGTTAGAAATAACTTGAGACGATTTATATTCAACATGACATGTGCCTATAGCCTTAAAATTAGTGGACAATCCACCACCATAAAAACTTTTGCAAAGTGGCCAAAACAAGTTCCGATCCAGCATATAACAAAGTCTCCATACCACCACATCACATTGCAAGATTGCTATACTCGATAGGGTTATACAAAAGAATATCATTACAAATCTTAAGGGTAAAATGTAATCGTCCATATAAAAGAATATTTTAATACATAAAAACAAGTAAAGCAGTCACCTTGCAAGTTCTTATGAAGTTAAGTAGAAAGACCACTTGAAGATACCTCATTTCCTCTTCTTACACTTTCCCCTTTTCTTCTAATATTTTCTCATTCCTTCATGTAAGATTGTTCTCGCATATCTCCAAATATATATAGTTAATTTTTGCAAGGGACATATTAATTTCAACAACACATGAGCAATACACTACTATTCTTCATTCTTAAATAAAACGCACCTCTACGTATTCTCGAATAAATTTGCTTTCACTCTACATTCCAAAGTAAATACATCACTATTACATGATTACTACACCTCGTCACTATTCCTCATTCTTAATTCACCATATTCTCAAGTGAAGACCTCACTATAAATGACAAATACACCACTATTCCTTATTCATAAGTGAAACCACTTCACATTCCTCTTGTAACTTATAAGATTACTGCCATAATTAATTATCAAACTCAAATAATTCCTCTACCTAATGCTGTGTTGTTAGTTATATTTTAAGGTTAATATTATTTTGGGGGGGGTGCATAACAATCACCCTTCCGTCACAACGCGACGTCATTGTTGTCGGGATTCTAGAGGTGGCAACTATGAGTTCAAGAGATGGCTCCCGCATGCCTAGCTCTTTATCCCGTACGTTGAAGAAATAACTCCCACACGTGCAGCAGTTTTTCCCGCATCGCCATTTGCTCCCCATGTTTCCATTGGTGGTTGGCCCTAACACCATTTTGTCATGCCCCAATTCAAGAAAATAAAATATTTTTTATTCAAAAATGAACTTGATAAGACCCTACAACAAGAAAGTTGCTCCTTGTCTCTTGACCTTGCTAATATTCCTCCATATCTGAAAATATCAACAAAAAGAGTGTGTCGAGAGCCCAACAAACATTTTGAACATGTTTAAGATGCAAACTGATGAATAGTTAGAAATAACTTGAGACGATTTATATTCAACATGACATGTGCCTATAGCCTTAAAATTAGTGGACAATCCACCACCATAAAAACTTTTACAAAGTAGCCAAAACAAGTTCCGATCCAGCATATAACAAAGTCTCCATACCACCACATCACATTGCAAGATTGCTATACTCGATAGGGTTATGCAAAAGAATATCATTACAAATCTTAAGGGTAAAATGTAATCGTCCATATAAAAGAATATTTTAATACATAAAAACAAGTAAAGCAGTCACCTTGCAAGTTCTTATGAAGTTAAGTAGAAAGACCACTTGAAGATACCTCATTTCCTCTTCTTACACTTTGCCCTTTTCTTCTAATATTTTCTCATTCCTTCATGTAAGATTGTTCTCGCATATCTCCAAATATATATAGTTAATTTTTGCAAGGGACATATTAATTTCAACAACACATGAGCAATACACTACTATTCTTCATTCTTAAATAAAACGCACCTCTACATATTCTCGAATAAATTTCCTTTCACTCCATATTCCAAAGTAAATACATCACTATTACCTAATTACTACACCTCGTCACTATTCCTCATTCTTAATTCACCATATTCTGAAGTGAAGACCTCACTGTAAATGACAAATACACCACTATTCCTCATTCATAGGTGAAACCACTTCCCGTTCCTCTTGTAACTTATAAGATTACTGTCATAATTAATTATCAAACTCAAAGAATTCCTCTACCTAACGCTGTGTAGTTAGTTATATTTTAAGGTTAATATTATTTGGGGGGGGGGGGTGCATAACAATCACCCTTCCGTCACAACGCGACGTCATTGTTGTCGGCATTCTGGAGGTGGCAACCACGAGTTCAAGAGGTGGCTCCCGCATGCCTAGCACTTTATCCCGTAAGTTGAAGAAGTAGCTCCCACACGTGCAGCAGTTTGTCCCGCATCGCTGTTCGTTCCGCCATGTTTCCATTGGCGGTTGGCCCTAACACCACTTTGTCATGCGCCAATTGAAGAAAATAAAACAATTTTTATACATAAATGAACTTAATAAGACCCTGCAACAATAAAGTTGCTCCTTGTCTCTTGACCTTGCTAATTTTCCTTCATATCTGAAAATATCAACAAAAAGAGTGTGCCGAGAGCCCAACAAACATTTTGAGCATGTTTAAGATGCAAAATGATGAATAGTTAGAAATAACTTGAGATGATTTATATTCAACATGACATGTGTCTGTAGCCTTAAAATTAGTGGGCAATCCACCACGATAAAAATTTTTGCAAAGCAATAAAAACAAGTTCCGATCCAGCATAAAATAAAGTCTCCATACCACCACATCACATTGCAAGATTGCTATACTCGATAGGGTTATGCAAAAGAAAATTATTACAAATCTTAAGGATAAAATGTAATCGTCCACATAAAAGAATATTTTAATACATAAAAACAAGTAAAACAGTCACCTTGCAAGTTCTTATGAAGTTAAGTACAAAGACCACTTGATGATACCTCCTTTCCTCTTCTTACACTTTCCCCTTTTCTTCTAATATTTTCTCATTCCTTCATGTAAGATTGTTCTCCCATATCTCCAAATACATATAGTTAATTTTTGCAAGGGACATATTAGTTTCAACAACACATGAGCAATACACCACTACTCCTCATTCTTAAATAAAATGCACCTCTACATATTCTCGAATAAATTTGCTTTCACTCCACATTCCAAAGTAAAAACATCACTATTACCTGATTACTACACCTGTCACTATTCCTCATTCTTAATTCACCACATTCTCAAGTGAAGACCTCACTATAAATGACAAATACACCACTATTCCTCATTCATAAGTGAAACCACTTCACATTCCTCTTGTAACTTATAAGATTACTGTCATTATTAATTTTCAAAGTCAAAGAATTCCTCTGCCTAACGCTGTGTAGGTAGTTATATTTTAAGGTTAATATTATTTTGGGGGGTGGGGGTGCATAACAATCACCGTTCCGTCACAATGCGAAGTCATTGTTGTCGGGATTCTAGAGGTGGCAACTACGAGTTCAAGAGGTGGCTCCCGTATGCCTAGCACTTTATCCCATAGGTTGAAGAAGTAGCTCCCACATGTTCAGCAGTTTGTCCCGCATCGCTATTCGCACCGCCATGTTTCCATTGGTGGTTGGCCCTAACACCATTTTTTCATGCCCCAATGCAAGACAATAAAATATTTTTTATTCAAAAATGAACTTGACAAGACCCTACAATAAGAAAGTTGCTCCTTGTCTCTTGACCTTGCTAATTTTTCTCCATATTTGAAAATATCAACAAAAAGAGTGTGCCGAGAGCCAAATAAACATTTTGAACTTGTTTAAGATGCAAAACGATGAATAGTTAGAAATAACTTGAGACGATTTATATTCAACATGATATGTGCCTATAGCCTTAAAATTAGTGCGCAATCCACCACAATAAAAATTTTTGCAAAGTAATCAAAACAAGTTTCGATCCAGCATATAACAAAGTCTCCATGCCACCACATCACATTGCAAGATTGCTATATTCGATAGGGTTATGCAAAAGAATATTATCACAAATTTTAAGGATAAAATGTAATCGTCCATATAAAAGAATATTTTAATACATAAAAACAAGTAAAGCAGTCACCTTGCAAGTTCTTATGAAGTTAAGTAGAAAGACCACTTGAAGATACCTCCTTTCCTCTTCTTACACTTTCCCCTTTTCTTCTAATATTTTCTCATTCCTTCATGTAAGATTGTTCTCGCATATCTCCAAATATATATAGTTAATTTTTGCAAGGGACATATTAATTTCAACAACACATGGGCAATACACCACTACTTCTCATTCTTAAATAAAACGCACCTCTATATATTCTCGAATAAATTTGCTTTCACTCCACATTCCAAAGTAAATACATCACTATTACATGATTACTACACCTCGTCACTATTCCTCATTCTTAATTCACCGTATTCTCAAGTGAAGACCTCACTATAATGACAAATACACTACTATTCCTCATTCATAAGTGAAACCACGTCACATTCCTCTTGTAACTTATAAATTACTGTCATAATTAATTATCACACTCAAAGAATTCCTCCGCCTAACGCTGTGTAGTTAGTTATATTTTTACGTTAATATTATTTTGGGGGGGGGGGGAAGGTGCATAACAATCACCCTTCTGTCACAATGCGACGTCATTGTAGTCGGGATTCTAGAGGTGGCAACTACGAGTTCAAGAGGTGGCCCCCGCATGCCTAGCACTTTATCCCGTAGGTTGAAGAAGTAGCTCCCACACGTGCAGCAGTTTATCCCGCATCGCTATTCGCTCCGCCATGTTTCCATTGGTGGTTGGCCCTAACACCATTTTTTCTTGCCCCAATTCAAGAAAATAAAGTATTTTTATTCAAAAATGAACTTGACAAGACCCTACAACAAGAAAGTTGCTCCTTTTTTCTTGACCTTGCTAATTTTCCTCCATATTTGAAAATATGAACAAAAAGAGTGTGCCGAGAGCCTGACAAACATTTTGAACATGTTTAAGATGCAAAATGACGAATAGTTAGAAATAACTTGAGACGATTTATATTAAACATGACATGTGCCTATAGCCTTAAAATTAGTGGACAATCCACCACCATAAAAAATTTTGCAAAGTAATCAAAACAAGTTTCGATCCAGCATATAACAAAGTCTCCATACCACCACATCACATTGCAAGATTGCTATATTCGATAGGGTTTTGCACAAGAATATTATTACAAATCTTAAGGATAAAATGTGATCGTCCATATAAAAGAATGTTTTAATACATAAAAACAAGTAAAGCAGTCACCTTGCAAGTTCTTATGAAGTTAAGTAGAAAGACCACTTGATGATACCTCATTTCCTCTTCTTACACTTTTCCCTTTTCTTCTAATATTTTCTCATTCTTTCATGTAAGATTGTTCTCGCATATCTCCAAATATATATAGTTAATTTTTTCAAGGGACATATTAATTTCAACAACACATGAGCAATACACCACTACTCCTCCTTCTTAAATAAAATGCACCTCTACATATGCTCAAATAAATTTGCTTTCACTCCACATTCCAAAGTAAATACATCACTATTACAAGTTTACTACACCTCATCACTATTCCTCATTCTTAATTCACCACATTCTCAAGTGAAGACCTCAGTATAAATGACAAATACACCACTATTCCTCATTCATAAGTGAAACCACTTCACATTCCTCTTGTAACTTATAAGATTACTGTCATAATTAATTATCAAAGTCAAAGAATTCCTCTGCCTAACGCTGTGTAGGTAGTTATATTTTAAGGTTAATATTATTTTGGGGGGCGGGGGTGCATAACAATCACCCTTCCATCACAACGCGACGTCGTTGTTGTCGGGATTCTATAGGTGGCAACTACGAGTTCAAGAGGTGGCTCCCGCATGCCTAGCACTTTATCCCGTAGGTTGAAGAAGTTGCTCCCACACGTGCAGCAGTTTGTCCCGCATCGCTCTTCGCTCCGCCATGTTTCTATTGGTGGTTGGCCCTATCACCCTTTTTTCATGCCCCAATTCAAGAAAATAAAATATTTTTTATTCAAAAATGATCTTGACAAGGCCCTACAATAAGAAAGTTGCTCCTTGTCTCTTGACCTTGCTAATTTTCCTCCATATCTGAAAATGTCAACGAAAAGAGTGGGCTGAGAGCCCAACAAATATTTTGAATATGTTTAAGATGCAAAATGATGAATAGTTCAAAATAACTTGACATGATTTACATTCAACCCGACATGTGGCTATAGCCTTAAAATTAGTGAACAATCCACCACCATAAAATTTTTTGCAAAGTAATCAAAACAAGTTCCGATCCAGCATATAACAAAGTCCCCATATCACCTCATCACATTGCAAGATTGCTATATTCGATAGGGTTATGCTAAAGAATATTATTACAAATCTTAAGGACAAAATGTAATCGTGCATACAAAAGAATATTTTAATACATAAAAACAAGTTAAGCAGTCACCGTGTAAGTTCTTATGAAGTTAAGTAGAAAGACCACTTGAAGATACCTCATTTCCTCTTCTTACACTTTCCCCTTTTCTTCTAATATTTTCTCATTCCTTCATGTAAGATTGTTCTCGCATATCGACAAATATATATAATTAATTTTTGCAAGGGACATATTAATTTCAACAACACATGAGCAATACACCACTACTCCTCCTTCTTAAATAAAACGCACCTCTACATATTCTCGAATAAATTTGCTTTCACTCCACATTCCAAAGTAAATACATCACTATTACATGATTACTACACCTCGTCACTATTCCTCATTCTTAATTCACCATATTCTAAAGTGAAGACCCCACTATAAATGACAAATACACCACTATTCCTCATTCATAAGTGAAACCACGTCACATTCCTCTTGTAACTTATAAGATTACTGACATAATTAATTATCAAAGTCAAAGAACTCCTCTGCCTAACGCTGTGTAGGTAGTTATATTTTAAGGTTAATATTATTTGGGGGGGGTGCATAACAATCACCGTTCCGTCACAACGCGAAGTCATTGTTGTCAGGATTCTAGAGGTGGCGACTACGAGTTCAAGAGGTGGCTCCCGCATGCCTAGCACTTTATCCCGTAGGTTGAAGAAGTAGCTCCCACACGTGCAGCAGTTTGCCCCGCATCGCTATTCGCTCCGCCATGTTTCTATTGGTAGTTGGCCCTAACACTATTTTTTCATGCCACAATTCAAGAAAATAAAATATTTTTTATTCAAAAATGATCTTGACAAGACCCTACAACAAGAAAGTTTCTCCTTGTCTCTTGACCTTGTTAATTTTCCTCCATGTCTGAAAATGTCAACAAAAAGAGTGTGCCGAGAGCCCAACAAATATTTTGAATATTTTTAAGATGCAAAATGATGAATAGTTCAAAATAACTTGAGATGATTTACATTCAACACGACATGTGGCTATAGCCTTAAAATTAGTGGACAATCCATCACCATAAAATTTTTTGCAAAGTAATCAAAACAGGTTTCGATCCAGCATATAACAAAGTCCCCATATCACCTCATCACATTGCAAGACTGCTATATTCGATAGGGTTATGCAAAAGAATATTATCACAAATCTTAAGGATAAAATGTAATCGTGCATACAAAAGAATATTTTAATACATAAAAAGAAGTAAAGCAGTCACCGTGCAAGTTCTTATGAAGTTAAGTAGAAAGACCACTTGAAGATTCCTCCTTTCCTCTTCTTACACTTTCCCCTTTTCTTCTAATATTTTCTCATTCCTTCTTGTAAGATTGTTCTCGCATATCTCCAAATATATATAGTTAATTTTTACAAGGGACATATTAATTTCAACAACACATGAGCAATACACCACTACTCCTCATTCATAAATAAAATGCACCTCTACATAGTCTCGAATAAATTTGCTTTCACTCCACCTTCCAAAGTAAATACATCACTATTACCTTATTACTACACCTCGTCACTATTCCTCATTCTTAATTCACCACATTCTCAAGTGAAGACCTCACTATAAATGACAAATACACCACTATTCCTCATTCATAAGTGAAACCACTTCGCATTCCTCTTGTAACTTATAAGATTATTGTCATAATTAATTATCAAAGTCAAAGAATTCCTCTGCCTAACGCTGTGTAGTTAGTTATATTTTAAGGTTAATATTACTTTGCGAGGGGGGGTGCATAACAATCACCCTTCCGTCACAACGCAACGTCATTGTTGTCGGGATTCTAGAGGTGGCAACTTCGAGTTTAAGAGGTGGCTCCCGCATGCCTAGCACTTTATCCCATAGGTTGAAGAAGTAGCTCCCACATGTTCAGCAGTTTGTCCCGCATCGCTATTCGCTCCGCCATGTTTCCATTTGTGGTTGGCCCGTAACACCATTTTTTCATGCCCCAATGCAAGACAATAAAATATTTTTTATTAAAAAATGAACTTGACAAGACCCTACAATAAGAAAGTTGCTCCTTGTCTCTTGACCTTGCTAATTTTCCTCCACATTTGAAAATATCAACAAAAAGAGTGTGCCGAGAGCCAAATAAACATTTTGAACTTGTTTAAGATGCAAAATGTTGAATAGTTAGAAATAACTTGAGACGATTTATATTCAACATGATATGTGCCTATAGCCTTAAAATTAGTGCACAATCCACCACAATAAAAATTTTTGCAAAGTAATCAAAACAAGTTTCGATCCAGCATATAACAAAGTCTCCATGCCACCACATCACATTGCAAGATTGCTATATTCGATAGGGTTATGCAAAAGAATATTATTACAAATCTTAAGGATAAAATGTAATCGTCCATATAAAAGGATATTTTAATACATAAAAACAAGTAAAGCAGTCACCTTGCAAGTTCTTATGAAGTTAAGTAGAAAGACCACTTGAAGATACCTCCTTTCCTCTTCTTACACTTTTCCCTTTTCTTCTAATATTTTCTCATTCCTTCATGTAAGATTGTTCTCGCATATCTCCAAATATATATAGTTAATTTTTGCAAGGGACATATTAATTTCAACAACACATGAGCAATACACCACTACTCCTCATTCTTAAATAAAACGTACCTCTACATATTCTCGAATAAATATGCTTTCACTCCACATTCCAAAGTAAATACATCACTATTAATTGATTGCTACACCTCGTCACTATTCCTCATTCTTAATTCACCACAATCTCAAGTGAAGACCTCACTATAAATGACAAATACACCACTATTCCTCATTCATAAGTGAAACCACTTCACATTCCTCTTGTAACTTATAAGATTACTGTCATAATTAATTATCAAAGTCAAAGAATTCCTCTGCCTAACGCTGTGTAGGTAGTTATATTTTAAGGTTAATATTATTTTGGGGGGTGGGGGTGCATAACAATCACCGTTCCGTCACAATGCGAAGTCATTGTTGTCGGGATTCTAGAGGTGGCGACTACGAGCTTAAGAGGTGGTTCCCGCATGCCTAGCACTTTATCCCGTAGGTTGAAGAAGTAGCTCCCACACGTGCAGCAGTTTGTCCCGCATCGCTCTTCGCTCCGCCATGTTTCTATTGGTGGTTGGCCCTATCACCATTTTTTCAGGCCCCAATTCAAGAAAATAAAATATTTTTTATTCAAAAATGATCTTGACAAGGCCCTACAATAAGAAAGTTGCTCCTCGCCTCTTGACCTTGCTAATTTTCCTCCATATCTGAAAATGTCAACGAAAAGAGTGTGCTGAGTGCCCAACAAATATTTTGAATATGTTTAAGATGCAAAATGATGAATAGTTCAAAATAACTTGAGATGATTTACATTCAACCCGACATGTGGCTATAGCCTTAAAATTAGTGAACAATCCACCACCATAAAATTTTTTGCAAAGTAATCAAAACAAGTTCCGATCCAGCATATAACAAAGTCCCCATATCACCTCATCACATTGCATGATTGCTATATTCGATAGGGTTATGCTAAAGAATATTATTACAAATCTTAAGGATAAAATGTAATCGTCCATATAAAAGAATATTTTAATACATAAAAACAAGTAAAGCAGTCACCTTGCAAGTTCTTATGAAGTCAAGTAGAAAGACCACTTGAAGATACCTCATTTCCTCTTCTTACACTTTCCCCTTTTCTTCTAATATTTTCTCATTCCATCATGTAAGCTTGTTCTCGCATATCTCCAAATATAGAGAGTTAATTTTTGCAAGGGACATATTAATTTCAACGACACATGAGCAATACACCACTACTCCTCCTTCTTAAATAAAACGCACCTCTACATATTCTCGAATAAATATGCTTTCACTCCACATTCCAAAGTAAATACATCACTATTACATGATTACTACACCTCGTCACTATTCCTCATTCTTAATTCACCATATTCTGAAGTGAAGACCCCACTATAAATGACAAATACACCACTATTCCTCATTCATAAGTGAAACCACTTCACATTCCTCTTGTAACTTATAAGATTACTGACATAATTAATTATTAAAGTCAAAGAACTCCTCTGCCTAACGCTGTGTAGGTAGTTATATTTTAAGGTTAATATTATTTGGGGGGGGGTGCATAACAATCACCGTTCCGTCACAACGCGAAGTCATTGTTGTCAGGATTCTAGAGGTGGCGACTACGAGTTCAAGAGGTGGCTCCCGCATGCCTAGCACATTATCCCGTAGGTTGAAGAAGTAGCTCCCACACATGCAGCAGTTTGCCCCGCATCGCTATTCGGTCTGCCATGTTTCTATTTGTAGTTGGCCCTAACACTATTTTTTCATGCCCAAATTCAAGAAAATAAAATATTTTTTATTCAAAAATGATCTTGACAAGACCCTACAACAAGAAAGTTTCTCCTTGTCTCTTGACCTTGCTAATTTTCCTCCATATCTGAAAATGTCAACAAAAAGAGTGTGCCTAGAGCCCAACAAATATTTTGAATATTTTTAAGATGCAAATTGATGAATAGATCAAAATAACTTGAGATGATTTACATTCAACACGACATGTGGCTATAGCCTTAAAATTAGTGGACAATCCATCACCATAAAATTTTTTGCAAAGTAATCAAAACAGGTTTCGATCCAGCATATAACAAAGTCCCCATATCACCTCATCACATTGCAAGACTGCTATATTCGATAGGGTTATGCAAAAGAATATTATCACAAATCTTAAGGATAAAATGTAATCGTCCATATAAAAGGATATTTTAATACATAAAAACAAGTAAAGCAGTCACCTTGCAAGTTCTTATGAAGTTAAGTAGAAAGACCACATGAAGATACCTCCTTTCCTCTTCTTACACTTTCCCCTTTTCTTCTAATATTTTCTCATTCCTTCATGTAAGATTGTTCTCGCATATCTCCAAATATATATAGTTAATTTTTGCAAGGGACATATTAATTTCAACAACACATGAGTAATACACCACTACTCCTCCTTCTTAAATAAAACGTACCTCTACATATTCTCGAATAAATATGCTTTCACTCCACATTCCAAAGTAAATACATCACTATTAATTGATTACTACACCTCGTCACTATTCCTCATTCTTAATTCACCACATTCTCAAGTGAAGACCTCACTATAAATGACAAATACACCACTATTCCTCATTCATAAGTGAAACCACTTCACATTCCTCTTGTAACTTATATGATTACTGTCATAATTAATTATCAAAGTCAAAGAATTCCTCTGCCTAACGCTGTGTAGGTAGTTATATTTTAAGGTTAATATTATTTTGGGGGGCGGGGGTGCATAACAATCACCGTTCCGTCACAATGCGAAGTCATTGTTGTCGGGAGTCTCGAGGTGGCGACTACGAGTTTAAGAGGTGGCTCCCCCATGCCTAGCACTTTATCCCGTAGGTTGAAGAAGTAGCTCCCACAAGTGCAACAGTTTTTCCCGCATCGCTCTTCGCTCCGCCATGTTTCTATAGGTGGTTGGCCCTATCACCATTTTTTCATGCCCCAATTCAAGAAAATAAAATATTTTTTATTCAAAAATGATCTTGACAAGACCCTACAACAAGAAAGTTGCTCCTCGCCTCTTGACCTTGCTAATTTTCCTCCATATCTGAAAATGTCAACGAAAAGAGTGTGCTGAGAGCCCAACAAATATTTTGAATATGTTTAAGATGCAAAATGATGAATAGTTCAAAATAACTTGAGATGATTTACATTCAACCCGACATGTGGCTGTAGCCTTAAAATTAGTGAACAATCCACCACCATAAAATTTTTTGCAAAGTAATCAAAACAAGTTTTGATCCAGCATATAACAAAGTCCCCATATCACCTCATCACATTACAAGATTGCTATATTCGATTGGGTTATGCTAAAGAATATTATTATAAATCTTAAGGACAAAATGTAATCGTCCATACAAAAGAATATTTTAATACATAAAATCAAGTAAAGCAGTCACCGTGCAAGTTCTTATGAAGTTAAGTAGAAAGACCACTTGAAGATACCTCCTTTCCTCTTCTTACACTTTCCCCTTTTCTTCTAATATTTTCTCATTCCTTCATGTAAGATTGTTCTCGCATATCTCCAAATATATATAGTTCATTTTTGCAAGGGACATATTAATTTCAACAACACATGAGCAATACGCTACTATTCTTCATTCTTAAATAAAACGCACCTCTACGTATTCTTGAATAAATTTGCTTTCACTCCACATTCCAAAGTAAATACATCACTATTACATGATTACTACACCTCGTCACTATTCCTCATTCTTAATTCACCATATTCTGAAGTGAAGACCCCACTATAAATGACAAATACACCACTATTCCTCATTCATAAGTGAAACCACTTCACATTCCTCTTGTAACTTATAAGATTACTGACTTAATTAATTATCAAAGTCAAAGAACTCCTCTGCCTAACGCTGTGTAGGTAGTTATATTTTAAGGTTAATATTATTTGAGGGGGGGTGCATAACAATCACCGTTCCGTCACAACGCGAAGTCATTGTTGTCAGGATTCTAGAGGTGGCGACTACGAGTTCAAGAGGTGGCTCCCGCATGCCTAGCACTTTATCCCGTAGGTTGAAGAAGTAGCTCCCACACATGCAGCAGTTTGCCCCGCATCGCTATTCGCTCCGCCATCTTTCTATTTGTAGTTGGCCCTAACACTATTTTTTCATGCCCAAATTCAAGAAAATAAAATATTTTTTATTCAAAAATGATCTTGACAAGACCCTACAACAAGAAAGTTTCTCCTTGTCTCTTGACCTTGCTAATTTTCCTCCATATCTGAAAATGTCAACAAAAAGAGTGTGCCTAGAGCCCAACAAATATTTTGAATATTTTTAAGATGCAAATTGATGAATAGATCAAAATAACAAGAGATGATTTACATTCAACACGACTTGTGGCTATAGCCTTAAAATTAGTGGACAATCCATCCCCATAAAATTTTTTGCAAAGTAATCAAAACAGGTTTCGATCCAGCATATAACAAAGTCCCCATATCACCTCATCACATTGCAAGACTGCTATATTCGATAGGGTTATGCAAAAGAATATTATCACAAATCTTAAGGATAAAATGTAATCGTCCATACAAAAGAATATTTTAATACATAAAAAGAAGTAAAGCAGTCACCGTCCAAGTTCTTATGAAGTTAAGTAGAAAGACCACTTGAAGATTCCTCCTTTCCTCTTCTTACACTTTCCCCTTTTCTTCTAATATTTTCTCATTCCTTCTTATAAGATTGTTCTCGCATATCTCCAAATATATATAGTTAATTTTTACAAGGGACATATTAATTTCAACAACACATGAGCAATACACCACTACTCCTCATTCATAAATAAAATGCACCTCTACATATTCTCGAATAAATTTGCTTTCACTCCACATTCCAAAGTAAATACATCACTGTTAATTGATTACTACACCTCGTCACTATTCCTCATTCTTAATTCACCACATTCTCAAGTGAAGACCTCACTATAAATGACAAATACACCACTATTCCTCATTCATAAGTGAAACCACTTCGCATTCCTCTTGTAACTTATAAGATTATTGTCATAATTAATTATCAAAGTCAAAGAATTCCTCTGCCTAACGCTGTGTACTTAGTTATATTTTAAGGTTAATATTACTTTGCGAGGGGGGGTGCATAACAATCACCCTTCCGTCACAACGCAACGTCATTGTTGTCGGAATTCTAGAGGTGGCAACTACGAGTTCAAGAGGTGGCTCCCACATGCCTAGCACTTTATCCCATAGGTTGAAGAAGTAGCTCCTACATGTTCAGCAGTTTGTCCCGCATCGCTATTCGCTCCGCCACGTTTCCATTTGTGGTTGGCCCTAACACCATATTTTCATGCCCCAATGCAAGACAATAAAATATTTTTTATTAAAAAATGAACTTGACAAGACCCTACAATAAGAAAGTTGCTCCTTGTCTCTTGACCTTGCTAATTTTCCTCCATATTTGAAAATATCAACAAAAATAGTGTGCCGAGAGCCAAATAAACATTTTGAACTTGTTTAAGTTGCAAAATGACGAATAGTTAGAAATAACTTGAGACGATTTATATTCAACATGATATGTGCCTATAGCCTTAAAATTAGTGCACAATCCCCCACAATAAAAAATTTTGCAAAGTAATCAAAACGAGTTTCGATCCAGCATATAACAAAGTCTCCATGCCACCACATCACATTGCAAGATTGCTATATTCGATAGGGTTATGCAAATGAATATTATTACAAATCTTAAGGATAAAATGTAATCGTCCATATAAAAGAATATTTTAATACATAAAAACAAGTAAAGCAGTCATCTTGCAAGTTCTTATGAAGTTAAGTAGAAAGACCACTTGAAGATACCTCATTTCCTCTTCTTACACTTTCCCCTTTTCTTCTAATATTTTCTCATTCCTTCATGTAAGATTGTTCTCGCATATCTCCAAATATATATAGTTAATTTTTGCAAGGGACATATTAATTTCAACAACACATGAGCAATACACCACTACTCCTCCTTCTTAAATAAAACGCACCTCTACATATTCTCGAATAAATATGCTTTCACTCCACATTCCAAAGTAAATACATCACTGTTAATTGATTACTACACCTCGTCACTATTCCTCATTCTTAATTCACCACATTCTCAAGTGAAGACCTCACTATAAATGACAAATACACCACTATTCCTCATTCATAAGTGAAACCACTTCACATTCCTCTTGTAACTTATAAGATTACTGTCATAATTAATTATCAATGTCAAAGAATTCCTCTGCCTAACGCTGTGTAGGTCGTTATATTTTAAGGTTAATATTATTTTGGGGGGCGGGGGTGCATAACAATCACCGTTCCGTCACAATGCGAAGTCATTGTTGTCGGGATTCTAGAGGTGGCGACTACGAGTTTAAGAGGTGGCTCCCGCATGCCTAGCACTTTATCCCGTAGGTTGAAGAGGTAGCTCCCACACGTGCAGCAGTTTGTCCCGCATCGCTATTCGCTCCGCCATGTTTCTATTGGTGGTTGGCCCTAACACCATTTTTTCTTGCCCCAATTCAAGAAAATAAAATATTTTTTATTCAAAAATGATCTTGACAAGACCCTACAACAAGAAAGTTGCTCCTTGCCTCTTGACCTTGCTAATTTTCCTCCATATCTGAAAATGTCAACGAAAAGAGTGTGCTGAGAGCCCAACAAATATTTTGAATATGTTTAAGATGCAAAATGATGAATAGTTCAAAATAACTTGAGATGATTTACATTCAACCCGACATGTGGCTGTAGCCTTAAAATTAGTGAACAATCCACCACCATAAAAATTTTTGCAAAGTAATCAAAACAAGTTCCGATCCAGCATATAACAAAGTCCCCATATCACCTCATCACATTACAAGATTGCTATATTCGATAGGGCTATGCTAAAGAATATTATTATAAATCTTAAGGACAAAATGTAATCGTCCATACAAAAGAATATTTTAATACATAAAATCAAGTAAAGCAGTCACCGTGCAAGTTCTTATGAAGTTAAGTAGAAAGACCACTTGAAGATACCTCCTTTCCTCTTCTTACACTTTCCCCTTTTCTTCTAGTATTTTCTCATTCCTTCATGTAAGATTGTTCTCGCATATCTCCAAATATATATAGTTCATTTTTGCAAGGGACATATTAATTTCAACAACACATGAGCAATACGCTACTATTCTTCATTCTTAAATAAAACGCACCTCTACGTATTCTTGAATAAATTTGCTTTCACTTCACATTCCAAAGTAAATACATCACTATTACATGATTACTACACCTCGTCACTATTCCTCATTCTTAATTCACCATATTCTCAAGTGAAGACCTCACTATAAATGACAAATACACCACTATTCCTCATTCATAAGTGAAACCACTTCACATTCCGTTTGTAACTTATAAGATTACTGCCATAATTAATTATCAAACTCAAAGAATTCCTCTACCTAATGCTGTGTAGTTAGTTATATTTTAAGGTTAATATTATTTTGGGGGGGGGTGCATAACAATCACCCTTCCGTCACAACGCGACGTCATTGTTGTCGGGATTCTAGAGGTGGCAACTACGAGTTCAAGAGGTGGCTCCCGCATGCCTAGCACTTTATCCCGTAGGTTGAAGAAGTAGCTCCCACACGTGCAGCAGTTTGTCCCGCATCGCTATTCGCTCCGCCATGTTTCTATTGGTGGTTGGCCCTAACACCATTTTTTCTTGCCCCAAATCAAGAAAATAAAATATTTTTTATTCAAAAATTAACTTGACAAGACCCTACAACAAGAAAGTTGCTCCTTGTCTCTTGACCTTGCTAATTTTCCTCCATATCTGAAAATGTCAACAAAAAGAGTGTGCCGAGAGCCCAACAAATATTTTGAATATGTTTAAGATGCAAAATGATGAATAGTTAAAAATAACTTGAGATGATTTACATTCAACCCGACATGTGGCTGTAGCCTTAAAATTAGTGAACAATCCACCACCATAAAAATTTTTGCAAAGTAATCAAAACAAGTTCCGATCCAGCATATAACAAAGTCCCCATATCACCTCATCACATTACAAGATTGCTATATTCGATAGGGTTATGCTAAAGAATATTATTATAAATCTTAAGGACAAAATGTAATCGTCCATACAAAAGAATATTTTAATACATAAAATCAAGTAAAGCAGTCACCGTGCAAGTTCTTATGAAGTTAAGTAGAAAGACCACTTGAAGATACCTCCTTTCCTCTTCTTACACTTTCCCCTTTTCTTCTAATATTTTCTCATTCCTTAATGTAAGATTGTTCTCGCATATCTCCAAATATATATAGTTCATTTTTGCAAGGGACATATTAATTTCAACAACACATGAGCAATACGCTACTATTCTTCATTCTTAAATAAAACGCACCTCTACATATTCTCGAATAAATTTGCTTTCACTCCACATTCCAAAGTAAATACATCACTATTACCTGATTACTACACCTCGTCACTATTCCTCATTCTTAATTCACCACATTCTCAAGTGAAGACCTCACTATAAATGACAAATACACCACTATTCCTCATTCATAAGTGAAACCACTTCGCATTCCTCTTGTAACTTATAAGATTACTGTCATAATTAATTATCAAAGTCAAAGAATTCCTTTGCCTAACGCTGTGTAGTTAGTTATATTTTAAGGTTAATATTTTTTTTGGGGGGGGTGCATAACAATCACCGTTCCGTCACAACGCGACGTCATTGTTGTCGGGATTCTAGAGGTGGCAACTACGAGTTCAAGAGGTGGCTCCCGCATGCCTAGCACTTTATCCCGTAGGTTGAAGAAGTAGCTCCCACACGTGCAGCAGTTTGTCCCGCATCGCTATTCGCTCCGCTATGTTTCCATTGGAGGTTGGCCCTAACACCATTTTTTCATGCCCCAATTCAAGAAAATAAAATATTTTTTATTCAAAAATGAACTTGACAAGACCCTACAACAAAAGAGTTGCTCCTAGTCTCTTGACCTTGCTAAGTTTCCTCCATATCTGAAAATGTCAACAAAAAGAGTGTGCCGAGAGCCCAACAAATATTTTGAATATGTTTGAGATGCAAAATGATGAATAGTTCAAAATAACTTGAGATGATTTACATTCAACACGTCATGTGGCTATAGCCTTAAAATTAGTGGACAATCTACCGCCATAAAATTTTTTGCAAAGTAATCAAAACAAGTTTTGATCCAGCATATAACAAAGTCCCCATATCACCTCATCACATTGCAAGATTGCTATATTCGATAGGGTTATGCTAAAGAATATTATTACAAATCTTAAGGATAAAATGTAATCGTCCATACAAAAGAATATTTTAATACATAAAAGCAAGTAAAGCAATCACCGTGCAAGTTCTTATGAAGTTAAGTAGAAGGACCACTTGAAGATACCTCCTTTCCTCTTCTTACACTTTCCCCTTTTCTTCTAATATTTTCTCATTCCTTCATGTAAGATTGTTCTCGCATATCTCCAAATATATATAGTTAATTTTCGCAAGGGACATATTAATTTCAACAACACATGAGCAACACGCTATTATTCTTCATTCTTAAATAAAACGCACCTCTACGTATTCTCGAATAAATTTGCTTTCACTTCACATTCCAAAGTAAATACATCACTGTTAATTGATTACTACACCTCGTCACTATTCCTCATTCTTAATTCACCATATTCTCAAGTGAAGACCTCACTATAAATGACAAATACACCACTATTCCTCATTCATAAGTGAAACCACTTCACATTCCGCTTGTAACTTATAAGATTACTGCCATATTTAATTATCAAACTCAAAGAATTCCTCTACCTAATGCTGTGTAGTTAGTTATATTTTAAGGTTAATATTATTTGGGGGGGGGGTACATAACAACCACCCTTCCGTCACAACGCGACGTCATTGTTGTCGGGATTCTAGAGGTGGCAACTACGAGTTCAAGAGGTGGCTCCCGTATGCCTAGCACTTTATCCCGTAGGTTGAAGAAGTAGCTCCCCCACGTGCAGCAGTTTGTCCCGCATCGCCATTCGCTCCCTATGTTTCCATTGGTGGTTGGCCCTAACACCATTTTGTCATGCCCCAATTCAAGAAAATAAAATATTTTTTATTCAAAAATGAACTTGACAAGACCCTACAACAAGAAAGTTGCTCCTTGTCTCTTGACCTTGCTAATTTTCCTCCATATCTGAAAATATCAACAAAAAGAGTGTGCCGAGAGCCCAACAAACATTTTGAACATATTTATGATGCAAAATGATGAAGAGTTTGAAATAACTTGAGACGATTTATATTCAACATGACATGTGCCTATAGCCCTAAAATTAGTGGACAATCCACCACCATAAAAACTTTTGCAAAGTAGCCAAAACAAGTTCCGATCCAGCATGTAACAAAGTCTCCATACAACCACATCACATTGCAAGATTGCTATACTCGATAGGGTTATGCAAAAAAATATTATTACAAATCTTAAGGGTAAAATGTAATCGTCCATATAAAAGAATATTTTAATACCTAAAAACAAGTAAAGCAGTCACCTTGCAAGTTCTTATGAAGTTAAGTAGAAAGACCGCTTGAAGATACCTCCTTTCCTCTTCTTACACTTTCCCCTTTTCTTCTGATATTTTCTCATTCCTTCATGTAAGATTGTTCTCGCATATCTCCAAATATATATAGTTCATTTTTGCAAGGGACATATTAATTTCAACAACACATGAGCAATACGCTACTATTCTTCATTCTTAAATAAAACGCACCTCTACGTATTCTCGAATAAATTTGCTTTCACTTCACATTCCAAAGTAAATACATCACTGTTAATTGATTACTACACCTCGTCACTATTCCTCATTCTTAATTCACCATATTCTCAAGTGAAGACCTCACTATAAATGACAAATACACCACTATTCCTCATTCATAAGTGAAACCACTTCACATTCCGCTTGTAACTTATAAGATTACAGCCATATTTAATTATCAAACTCAAAGAATTCCTCTACCTAATGCTGTGTAGTTAGTTATATTTTAAGGTTAATATTATTTGGGGGGGGGGGGTACATAACAATCACCCTTCCGTCACAACGCGACGTCATTGTTGTCGGGATTCTAGAGGTGGCAACTACGAGTTCAAGAGGTGGCTCCCGCATGCCTAGCACTTTATCCCGTAGGTTGAAGAAGTAGCTCCCACACGTGCAGCAGTTTGTCCCGCATCGCCATTCGCTCCCTATGTTTCCATTGGTGGTTGGCCCTAACACCATTTTGTCATGCCCCAATTCAAGAAAATAAAATATTTTTTATTCAAAAATGAACTTGACAAGACCCTACAACAAGAAAGTTGCTCCTTGTCTCTTGACCTTGCTAATTTTCCTCCATATCTGAAAATATCAACAAAAAGAGTGTGCCGAGAGCCCAACAAACATTTTGAACATGTTTAAGATGCAAAATGATGAAGAGTTTGAAATAACTTGAGACGATTTATATTCAACATGACATGTGCCTATAGCCCTAAAATTAGTGGACAATCCACCACCATAAAAACTTTTGCAAAGTAGCCAAAACAAGTTCCGATCCAGCATGTAACAAAGTCTCCATACCACCACATCACATTGCAAGATTGCTATACTCGATAGGGTTATGCAAAAAAATATTATTACAAATCTTAAGGGTAAAATGTAATCGTCCATATAAAAGAATATTTTAATACCTAAAAACAAGTAAAGCAGTCACCTTGCAAGTTCTTATGAAGTTAAGTAGAAAGACCGCTTGAAGATACCTCCTTTCCTCTTCTTACACTTTCTCCTTTTCTTCTGATATTTTCTCATTCCTTCATGTAAGATTGTTCTCGCATATCTCCAAATATATATAGTTCATTTTTGCAAGGGACATATTAATTTCAACAACACATGAGCAATACACCACTACTCCTCCTTCTTAAATAAAACGCACCTCTACATATTCTCGAATAAATTTGCTTTCACTCCACATTCCAAAGTAAATACATCACTATTACATGATTACTACACCTCGTCACTATTCCTCATTCTTAATTCACCACATTCTCAAGTGAAGACCTCACTATAAATGACAAATACACCACTATTCCTCATTCATAAGTGAAACCACTTCGCATTCCTCTTGTAACTTATAAGATTACTGTCATAATTAATTATCAAAGTCAAAGAATTCCTCTGCCTAACGCTGTGTAGGTAGTTATATTTTAAGGTTAATATTTTTTTTGGGGGGGGTGCATAACAATCACCGTTCCGTCACAACGCGACGTCATTGTTGTCGGGATTCTAGAGGTGGCAACTACGAGTTGAAGAGGTGGCTCCCGCATGCCTAGCACTTTATCCCATAGGTTGAAGAAGTAGCTCCCACATGTTCAGCAGTTTGTCCCGCATCGCTATTCGCTCCGCCATGTTTCCATTTGTGGTTGGCCCTAACACCATTTTTTCATGCCCCAATTCAAGAAAATAAAATATTTTTTATTCAAAAATGATCTTGACAAGGCCCTACAATAAGAAAGTTGCTCCTTGTCTCTTGACCTTGCTAATTTTCCTCCATATCTGAAAATGTCAACGAAAAGAGTGTGCTGAGAGCCCAACAAATATTTTGAATATGTTTAAGATGCAAAATGATGAATAGTTCAAAATAACTTGAGATGATTTACATTCAACCCGACATGTGCCTATAGCCTTAAAATTAGTGAACAATCCACCACCATAAAATTTTTTGCAAAGTAATCAAAACAAGTTCCGATCCAGCATATAACAAAGTCCCCATATCACCTCATCACATTGCAAGATTGCTATATTCGATAGGGTTATGCTAAAGAATATTATTACAAATCTTAAGGACAAAATGTAATCGTCCATACAAAAGAATATTTTAATACATAAAAACAAGTAAAGCAGTTACCGTGTAAGTTCTTATGAAGTTAAGTAGAAAGACCACTTGAAGATACCTCATTTCCTCCTATTACACTTTCATCTTTTCTTCTAATATTTTCTCATTCCTTCATGTAAGATTGTTCTCGCATATCTCCAAATATATATAGTTAATTTTTGCAAGGGACATATTAATTTCAACAACACATGAGCAATACACCACTACTCCTCCTTCTTAAATAAAACGCACCTCTACATATTCTCGAATAAATTTGCTTTCACTCCACATTCCAAAGTAAATACATCACTATTACATGATTACTACACCTCGTCACTATTCCTCATTCTTAATTCACCATATTCTGAAGTGAAGACCCCACTATAAATGACAAATACACCACTATTCCTCATTCATAAGTGAAACCACTTCACTTTCCTCTTGTAACTTATAAGATTACTGACATAATTAATTATCAAAGTCAAAGAACTCCTCTGCCAAACGCTGTGTAGGTAGTTTTATTTTAAGGTTAATATTATTTGGGGGGGTGCATAACAATCACCCTTCCGTCACAACGCGAAGTCATTGTTGTCAGGATTCTAGAGGTGGCGACTACGAGTTCAAGAGGTGGCTCCCGCATGCCTAGCACTTTATCCCGTAGGTTGAAGAAGTAGCTCCCACACGTGCAGCAGTTTGCCCCGCATCGCTATTTGCTCCGCCATGTTTCTATTGGTAGTTGGCCCTAACACTATTTTTTCATGCCCCAATTCAAGAAAATAAAATATTTTTTATTCAAAAATGATCTTGACAAGACCTTACAACAAGAAAGTTTCTCCTTGTCTCTTGACCTTGCTAATTTTCCTCCATATCTGAAAATGTCAACAAAAAGAGTGTGCCGAGAGCCCAACAAGTATTTTGAATATTTTTAAGATGCAAAATGATGAATAGTTCAAAATAACTTGAGATGATTTACATTCAACACGACATGTGGCTATAGCCTTAAAATTAGTGGACAATCCATCACCATAAAATTTTTTGCAAAGTAATCAAAACAGGTTTCGATCCAGCATATAACAAAGTCCCCATATCACCTCATCACATTGCAAGACTGCTATATTCGATAGGGTTATGCAAAAGAATATTATCACAAATCTTAAGGATAAAATGTAATCGTCCATACAAAAGAATATTTTAATACATAAAAAGAAGTAAAGCAGTCACCGTGCAAGTTCTTATGAAGTTAAGTAGAAAGACCACTTGAAGATTCCTCCTTTCCTCTTCTTACACTTTCCCCTTTTCTTCTAATATTTTCTCATTCCTTCTTGTAAGATTGTTCTCGCATATCTCCAAATATATATAGTTGATTTTTACAAGGGACATATTAATTTCAACAACACATGAGCAATACACCACTACTCCTCATTCATAAATAAAATGCACCTCTATATATTCTCGAATAAATTTGCTTTCACTCCACATTCCAAAGTAAATACATCACTATTACCTTATTACTACACCTCGTCACTATTCCTCATTCTTAATTCACCACATTCTCAAGTGAAGACCTCACTATAAATGACAAATACACCACTATTCCTCATTCATAAGTGAAACCACTTCGCATTCCTCTTGTAACTTATAAGATTATTGTCATAATTAATTATCAAAGTCAAAGAATTCCTCTGCCTAACGCTGTGTACTTAGTTATATTTTAAGGTTAATATTACTTTGCGAGGGAGGGGTGCATAACAATCACCCTTCCGTCACAACGCAACGTCATTGTTGTCGGGATTATAGAGGTGGCAACTACGAGTTCAAGAGGTGGCTCCCGCATGCCTAGCACTTTATCCCATAGGTTGAAGAAGTAGCTCCCACATGTTCAGCAGTTTGTCCCGCATCGCTATTCGCTCCGCCATGTTTCCATTGGTGGTTGGCCCTAACACCATTTTTTCATGCCCCAATGCAAGACAATAAAATATTTTTTATTAAAAAATGAAATTGACAAGACCCTACAATAAGAAAGTTGCTCCTTGTCTCTTGACCTTGCTAATTTTCTTGCATATTTGAAAATATCAACAAAAATAGTGTGCCGAGAGCCAAATAAACATTTTGAACTTGTTTAAGATGCAAAATGACGAATAGTTAGAAATAACTTGAGACGATTTATATTCAACATGATATGTGCCTATAGCCTTAAAATTAGTGCACAATCCACCACAATAAAAAATTTTGCAAAGTAATCAAAACAAGTTTCGATCCAGCATATAACAAAGTCTCCATGCCACCACATCACATTGCAAGATTGCTATATTCGATAGGGTTATGCAAAAGAATATTATTACAAATCTTAAGGATAAAATGTAATCGTTCATATAAAAGAATATTTTAATACATAAAAACAAGTAAAGCAGTCACCTTGCAAGTTCTTATGAAGTTAAGTAGAAAGACCACTTGAAGATACCTCCTTTCCTCTTCTTACACTTTCCCCTTTTCTTCTAATATTTTCTCATTCCTTCATGTAAGATTGTTCTCGCATATCTCCAAATATATATAGTTAATTTTTGCAAGGGACATATTAATTTCAACAACACATGAGCAATACACCACTACTCCTCATTCTTAAATAAAACGCACCACTACATATTCTCGAATAAATATGCTTTCACTCCACATTCCAAAGTAAATACATCACTGTTAATTGATTACTACACCTCGTCACTATTCCTCATTCTTAATTCACCACATTCTCAAGTGAAGACCTCACTATAAATGACAAATACACCACTATTCCTCATTCATAAGTGAAACCACTTCACATTCCTCTTGTAACTTATAAGATTACTGTCATAATTAATTATCAAAGTCAAAGAATTCCTCTGCCTAACGCTGTGTAGGTAGTTATATTTTAAGGTTAATATTATTTTGGGGGGTGGGGGTGCATAACAATCACCGTTCCGTCACATTGTGAAGTCATTGTTGTCGGGATTCTAGAGGTGGCGACTACGAGTTTAAGAGGTGGCTCCCGCATGCCTAGCACTTTATCCCGTAGGTTGAAGAAGTAGCTCCCACACGTGCAGCAGTTTGTCCCGCATCGCTCTTCGCTCCGCCATGTTTCTATAGGTGGTTGGCCCTATCACCATTTTTTCATGCCCCAATTCAAGAAAATAAAATATTTTTTATTCAAAAATGAACTTGACAAGACCCTACAACAAGAAAGTTGCTCCTTGTCTCTTGACCTTGCTAATTTTCCTCCATATTTGAAAATATCAACAAAAAGAGTGTGCCGAGAGCCCAACAAACATTTTGAACATATTTAAGATGCAAAATGATGAATAGTTAGAAATAACTTGAGACGATTTATATTCAACATGACATGTGCCTATAGCCTTAAAATTAGTGGACAATCCACCACCATAAAAAATTTTTTGCAAAGTAATCAAAACAAGTTTCGATCCAGCATATAACAAAGTCTCCATACCACCACATCACATTGCAAGATTGCTATATTCGATAGGGTTATGCAAAAGAATATTGTTACAAATCTTAAGGATAAAATCTAATCGTCCATATAAAAGAATATTTCAATACATAAAAACAAGTAAAGCAGTCACCTTGCAAGTTCTCATGAAGTTAAGTAGAAAGACCACTTGAAGATACCTCATTTCCGCTTCTTACACTTTCCTCTTTTCTTCTAATATTTTCTCATTCCTTCATGTAAGATTGTTCTCGCATATCTCCAAACATATATAGTTAATTTTGGCAAGGGTCATATTAATTTCAACAACACGTGAGCAATACACCACCACTACTCCTTCTTAAATAAAACACACCTCTACATATTCTCGAACAAATTTGCTATCACTCCACATTCCTAAGTAAATACATCACTATTGCATGATTACTGCACCTCGTCACTATTCCTCATTCTTAATTCACCATATTCTCAAGGGAAGACCTCACTATAAATTACAAATACACCACTATTCCTCATTCATAAGTGAAATCACTTCACATTCCTCTTGTAACTTATAAGATTACTGTCATAATTAATTATCAAAGTCAAAGAATTCCTCTGCCTAACACTGTGTAGTTAACTATATTTTAAGGTTAATATTATTTTGGGGGGGGGGGGGAGGTGCATAACAATCACCCTTCCGTCACAACGGGACGTCATTGTTGTCGGGATTCTAGAGGTCGCAACTACGAGTTCAAGAGGTGGCTCCCGCATGCCTAGCACTTTATCCCGTAGGTTGAAGAAGTAGCTCCCACACGTGCAGCAGTTTGTCCCGCATCGCTATTCGCTCCGCCATGTTTCTATTGGTGGTTGGCCCTATCACCATTTTTTCATGCCCCAATTCAAGAAAATAAAATATTTTTTATTCAAAAATGATCTTGACAAGACCATACAACAAGAAAGTTGCTCCTTGTCTCTTGACCTTGCTAATTTTCCTCCATATCTGAAAATGTCAACGAAAAGAGTGTGCTGAGAGCCCAACAAATATTTTGAATATGTTTAAGATGCAAAATGATGAATAGTTCAAAATAACTTGAGATGATTTACATTCAACCCGACATGTGGCTGTAGCCTTAAAATTAGTGAACAATCCACCACCATAAAATTTTTTGCAAAGTAATCAAAACAAGTTCCGATCCAGCATATAACAAAGTCCCCATATCACCTCATCACATTGCAAGATTGCTATATTCGATAGGGTTATGCTAAAGAATATTATTATAAATCTTAAGGACAAAATGTAATCGTCCATACAAAAGAATATTTTAATACATAAAATCAAGTAAAGCAGTCACCGTGCAAGTTCTTATGAAGTTAAGTAGAAAGACCACTTGAAGATACCTCATTTCCTCTTCTTACACTTTCATCTTTTCTTCTAATATTTTCTCATTCCTTCATGTAAGATTGTTCTCGCATATCTCCAAATATATATAGTTAATTTTTGCAAGGGACATATTAATTTCAACAACACATGAGCAATACACCACTACTCCTCCTTCTTAAATATAACGCACCTCTACATATTCTCGAATAAATTTTCTTTCACTCCACATTCCAAAGTAAATACATCACTATTACATGATTACTACACCTCGTCACTATTCCTCATTCTTAATTCACCATATTCTCAAGTGAAGACCTCACTATAAATGACAAATACACCACTATTCCTCATTCATAAGTGAAACCACTTCACATTCCTCTGGTAACTTATAAGATTACTGTCATAATTAATTATCAAACTCAAAGAATTCCTCTGCCTAACGCTGTGTAGTTACCTATATTTTAAGGTTAATATTATTTTGGGGGGGGTGCATAACTATCACCGTTCCGTCACAACGTGACGTCATTGTTGTCGGGATTCTAGAGATGGCTCCCGCATGCCTAGCACTTTATCCAGTAGGTTGAAGAAGTAGCTCCCACACGTGCAGTAGTTTGTCCCGCATCGCTATTCGCTCCGCCATGTTTCCATTGGTGGTTGGCCCTAACCCTATTTTTCAAGCCCCAATTCAAGAAAATAAAATATTTTTTATTCAAAAATGAACTTGACAAGACCCTACAACAAGAAAGTTGCTCCTTGTCTCTTGACTTTGCTAATTTTCCTCCATATTTGAAAATATCAACAAAAAGAGTGTGCCGAGAGCCCAACAAACATTTTGAACATGTTTAAGATGCAAAGTGATGAATAGTTAGAAATAACTTGAGACGATTTATATTCAACATCACATGTGCCTATAACCTTAAAATTAGTGGACAATCCACCACCATAAAAAATTTTGCAAAGTAATCAAAACAAGTTTCGATCCAGCATATAACAAAGTCTCCATACCACCACATCACATTGCAAGATTGCTATATTCGATAGGGTTATGCAAAAGAATATTGTTACAAATCTTAAGGATAAAATCTAATCGTCCATATAAAAGAATATTTCAATACATAAAAACAAGTAAAGCAGTCACCTTGCAAGTTCTTATGAAGTTAAGTAGAAAGACCACTTGAAGATACCTCATTTCCTCTTCTTACACTTTCCTCTTTTCTTCTAATATTTTCTCATTCCTTCATGTAAGATTGTTCTCGCATATCTCCAAATATATATAGTTAATTTTGGCAAGGGACATATTAATTTCAACAACACGTGAGCAATACACCACCACTACTCCTTCTTAAATAAAACACACCTCTACATATTCTCGAACAAATTTGCTATCACTCCACATTCCTAAGTAAATACATCACTATTGCATGATTACTACACCTCGTCACTATTCCTCATTCTTAATTCACCATATTCTCAAGTGAAGACCTCACTATAAATGACAAATACACCACTATTCCTCATTCATAAGTGAAACCACTTCACATTCCTCTGGTAACTTATAAGATTACTGTCATAATTAATTATCAAACTCAAAGAATTCCTCTGCCTAACGTTGTGTAGTTACCTATATTTTAAGGTTAATATTATTTTGGGGGGGGTGCATAACAATCACCGTTCCGTCACAACGTGACGTCATTGTTGTCAGGATTCTAGAGGTGGCTCCCGCATGCCTAGCACTTTATCCAGTAGGTTGAAGAAGTAGCTCCCACACGTGCAGCAGTTTGTCCCGCATCACTATTCGCTCCGCCATGTTTCCATTGGTGGTTGGCCCTAACCCCATTTTTTCAAGCCCCAATTCAAGAAAATAAAATATTTTTTATTCAAAAATGAACTTGACAAGACCCTACAACAAGAAAGTTGCTCCTTGTCTCTTGACCTTGCTAATTTTCCTCCATATTTGAAAATATCAACAAAAAGAGTGTGCCGAGAGCCCAACAAACATTTTGAACATGTTTAAGATGCAAAATGATGAATAGTTAGAAATAACTTGAGACGATTTATATTCAACATGACATGTGCCTATAGCCTTAAAATAAGTGGACAATCCACCACCATAAAAAATTTTGCAAAGTAATCAAAACAAGTTTCGATCCAGCATATAACAAAGTCTCCATACCACCACATCACATTGCAAGATTGCTATATTCGATAGGGTTATGCAAAAGAATATTATTACAAACCTTAAGGATAAAATGTAGTCGTCCATGTAAAAGAATATTTTAATACATAAAAACAAGTAAAGCAGTCACCTTGTAAGTTCTTATGAAGTTAAGTAGAAAGACCACTTGAAGATACCTCATTTCCTCTTCTTACACTTTCCCTTTTCTTCTAATATTTTCTCATTCCTTCATGTAAGCTTGTTCTCGCATATCTCCAGATATACATAGTTAATTTTGGCAAGGGACATATTAATGTCAACAATACATGAGCAATACACCACTACTCCTCATTGTTAAATAAAACTCACCTCTACATATTCTCGAATAAATTTGCTATCACTCCACATTCCTAAGTAAATACATCACTATTACATGATTACTACACCTCTTCACTATTCCTCATTCTTAATTCCCCATATTCTCAGGTGAAGACCTCACTATAAATTACAAATACACCACTATTCCTCATTCATAAGTGAAACCACTTCACATTGCTCTTGTAACTTATAAGATTACTGCCATAATTAATTATCGAACTCAAAGAATTCCTCTGCCTAACGCTGTGTAGTTAGTTATATTTTAAGGTTAATATTATTTTGGAGGGGGGGTGCACAACAATCACCCTTCCATCACAACGCGATGTCATTGTTGTCGGGATTCTAGAGGTCGCAACTACGAGTTCAAGAGGTGGCTCCCGCATACCTAGCACTTTATCCCGTAGGTTGAAGAAGTAGCTCCCACACGTGCAGCTGTTTGTCCCGCATCGCTATTCGCTCCGCCATGTTTCCATTGGTGGTCGGCCCTAACACCATTTTTTCATGCCCCAGTTCAAGAAAATAATATATTTTTTATTCAAAAATGAACATGACAAGACCCTACAACAAGAAAGTTGCTTCTTGTCTCTTGACCTAGCTAATTTTCTCTCCATATCTGAAAATTCAACAAAAAGAGTGTGCCGAGAGCCAATAAATATTTTGAACATGTTCAAGATGCAAAATGATGAATAGTTAGAAATAACTTGAGACGATTTATATTCAACCATGACATGTGCCTATAGCCTTAAAATTAGTGGACAATCCACCACCATAAAAAATTTTGCAAAGTAATCAAAACAAGTTTCGATCCAGCATATAACAAAGTCTCCATACCACCACATCACATTGCAAGATTGCTATATTTGATAGGGTTATTCAAAAGAATATTGTTACAAATCTTAAGGATAAAATCTAATCGTCCATGTAAAAGAATATTTTAATACATAAAA
>CM032123.1:19607795-20066801 GCA_018894105.1 Jacaranda mimosifolia
CAAAAAAATAATATTAATATTAAAATATAACTAACTACATAGTGTTAGCATATGAATTGGTCGATTTTGATAATTAACTATGATCATTATCTTATAAGTTACAGAGGAATATGAAGTGGTTTCACATATAAAAGCGGAATAGTGGCGTGTTAGTCATTTATGGTGAGGTCTTTACTTGAGAATATGGTGATTAGGAATGAGGAAATAGTGGTGAGGTGTGGTAATCATGTAATAGTGATGTATTTACTTGGGAATGTGGAGTGATAGCATATTTATTTAAGAATATGTAGAGGTGCGTTTTGTTAAGAATGAGGAGTAGTGATGTATTGTTCATGTATAGTGGAAGTTAATTCGTCCATTACAAAAATTAGGTATACACGTATATATTATGGACATTTGCGAGAACAAGCTTATGTGATGGGATGAGAAAATATTAGAAGAAGAGGGGAAGGTGTCAGAGTAAGAAGAAGAAATGAGGGATCTTCAAGTGATCTTTCTACTTAACTTTATAAGAACTTGCAAGGTGAGTGCTTTGCTTGTTTTTAAGTATTAATATATTCTTTTATATAGAAGGTTACAATTTGTCCTTAAGATTTGGTGGCGATGTTCTTTTGGTAACCCGGTCAAATATGCAATCTTGCAATGTGATGTGGTGATATGGACACATTTGTTTATATGCTGGATTTTAACTTATTAGGATTACTTTGTAATAATTTTCTTGGTGGTGGATTGTCCATAATTCAAAGTTATAGGTGCATGTCATGTTGATTATATGTCATCTCAAGTATTTTTGAGATATTCAATTTTTTTCATCTTAAACATATTTAAAATATTTTTTTGGTCTCTCGGCAAACTTTTTTTGTTGACATTTTCAGATATGGAGGAGTATTGAAGGTCAAGAGACAAAGAGCAACTTTCTTTTTGTAGTGTTTTATTAAGTTCATTATGTGCAAAAATTATTTAATTTTGTTGAATTGAGGCATGAATAAATGCTATTAGGGCATTCACCAACTTAAATATGGGGAGCGAACAGCGATGCAGGACAAAGTGCTGCAAGTTGGGAGCTACATCTTCAACATGCGGTATAAAGTGCTTCGCTTGTGGGAGCCCACTTCTTGAACTCGTAGTTGCACCTCTAGAATCCCGGCAACAATTACGTCGCGTTGTGAAGAAGGTGTGATTGTTATGCCCCTCCCAAAAAAATAATATTAATATTAAAATATAACTAACTACATAGTGTTAGGCATATGAATTGGTCGATTTTGATAATTAACTATGATTATTATCTTATAAGTTACAAGAGGAATATGAAGTGGTTTCACATATGAAAGAGGAATAGTGGCGTGTTAATCATTTATGGTGAGGTCTTTGCTTGAGAATATGGTGATTTATGAATGAGAAATTGTGGTGAGGTGTGGTAATCAGGTAATGGTGATGTATTTACTTGGGAATGTGGAGTGATAGCATATTTATTCAAGAATATGTAGAGAGGTGCGTTTTGTTTAAGAATGAGGAATAGTGATGTATTGTTCATGTATAGTTGGAAGTTAATTTCCGTCCATTACAAAAATTAGCTATACATGTATATATTATGGACATATGCGAGAACATGCTTATGTGATGGGAAGAGAAAATATTAGAAGAAGAGGGGAGGTGCTAGAGTAAGAAGAGGAAATGAGGGATCTTCAAGTGATCTTTCTACTTAATTTTATAAGTACTTGCAAGGTGAGTGCTTTACTTGTTTTTAAGTATTAATATATTCTTTTATATAGAAGGTTACAATTTGTCCTAAAGATTTGTGGCGATGTTCTCTTGCGTAACCTGGTCGAATATAGCAATCTTGCAATGTGATGTGGTGATATGGACACATTTGTTTATATGCTGGATTTTAACTTATTTTGATTACTTTGTAAATTTTTCTTGGTGGTGCATTGTCCACTAATTTAAAGTTATAGTCACATGTCATGTTGACTATATGTCATCTCAAGTATTTTTGAGATATTCAATATTTTTCATCTTAAACATATTTAAAAATATTTCTGGGCTCTCGGCAAACTTTTTTTGTTGACATTTTCAGATATGGAGGAGAATTAGAAGGTCAAGAGACAAGGAGCACCTTTCTTGTTGTTGTAGTGTTTTATTAAGTTCATTTATGTGCAAAAATTATTTAATTTTGTTGAATTGGGGCATGAATAAATGCTATTAGGCCATTCACCAACTTAAATATGGGGAGCGAACAGCAATGCAGGACAAAGTGCTGCACGTGTGGGAGCTACATCTTCAACATGCGGTATAAGTGCTACGCTTGCGGAAGCCACCTTTTGAACTCGTAGTTGCCACTCTAGAATCCCGACAACAATGACGTCGCGTTGTGAAGAAGGTGTGATTGTTATGCACCCTGCCAAAAAAATAATATTTATTAAAAATATAACTAACTACATAGTGTTAGGCATATGAATTGGTCGATTTTGATAATTAACTATGATCATTATCTTATAAGTTACAAGAGGAATATGAAGTGGTTTCACATATAAAAGGGGAATAGTGGCGTTTAGTCATTTATGGTGAGGTCTTTACTTGAGAATATGGTGATTTAGAATGAGGAAAAGTGGTGAGGTGTGGTAATCATGTAATAGTGATGTATTTACTTGGGAATGTGTAGTGATAGCATATTTATTTAAGAATATGTAGAGGTGCGTTTTGTTTAAGAATGAGGAGTAGTGATGTATTGTTCATGTATAGTGGAAGTTAATTCGTCCGTTACAAAAATTAGGTATACACGTATATATTAGGGACATATGTGAGAACAAGCTTATGTGATGGGATGAGAAAATATTAGAAGAAGAGGGGAAGGTGTCAGAGTAAGAAGAAGAGAAATGAGGGATCTTCAAGTGATCTTTCTACTTAACTTTATAAGAACTTGCAAGGTGAGTGCTTTGCTTGTTTTTAAGTATTAATATATTATTTTATATAGAAGGTTACAATTTGTCCTTAAGATTTGGGGCGATGTTCTTTTGCGTAACCCGGTCAAATATAGCAATCTTGCAATGTGATGTGTGATATGGACACATTTGTTTATATGCTGGATTTTAACTTATTAGGATTACTTTGTAATAATTTTCTTGGTGGTGGATTGTCCATAATTTCAAAGTTATAGGTGCATGTCATGTTGATTATATGTCATCTCAAGTAATTTGAGATATTCAATATTTTTCATCTTAACATATTTAAAATTTTTTGGTCTCTCGGCAAACTTTTTTGTTGACATTTTCAGATATGGAGGAGAATTAGAAGGTCAAGAGACAAAGAGCAACTTTCTTGTTGTAGTGTTTTATTAAGTTCATTTATGTGCAAAAATTATTTAATTTTGTTGAATTGGGGCATGAATAAATGCTATTAGGGCCATTCACCAACTTAAATATGAGGAAGCGAACAGCGATGCAGGACAAAGTGCTGCACGTGGGAGCTACATCTTCAACATGCGGTATAAAGTGCTTCGCTTGTGGGAGCCAGCTTCTTGAACTCGTAGTTGCCACCTCTAGAATCCCGACAACAATGACGTCGCGTTGTGAAGAAGGTGTGATTGTTATGCACCCTCCCAAAAAATAATATTAATATTAAAATATAACTAACTACATAGTGTTAGGCATATGAATTGGTCGATTTTGATAATTAACTATGATCATTATTTATAGTTACAAGAGGAATATGAAGTGGTTTCACATATGAAAGAGGAATAGTGGCGTGTTAATCATTTATGGTGAGGTCTTTACTTGAGAATATGGTGATTTAAGAATGAGGAAATAGTGGTGAGGTGTGGTAATCATGTAATAGTGATGTATTTACTTGGGAATGTGGAGTGATAGCATATTTATTCAAGAATATGTAGAGGTGCGTGCGTTTTGTTTAAGAATGAGAGTAGTGATGTATTGTTCATGTATCGTTGAAGTTAATTCGTCCATTACAAAAATTAGCTATACACGTATATATTATGGACATATGGAGAACATGCTTATGTGATGGGAAGAGAAAATATTAGAAGAAGAGGGGAAGGTGCTAGAGTAAGAAGAGGAAATCAGGGATCTTCAAGTGATCTTTCTACTTAATTTTATAAGTACTTGGCAAGGTGAGTGCTTTACTTGTTTTTAAGTATTATATATATATATTATTTATATAGAAGGTTACAATTTGTCCTAAAGATTTGTGGCGATGTTCTCTTGCGTAACCCGGTCGAATATAGCAATCTTGCAATGTGATGTGGTGATATGGACACATTTGTTTATATGCTGGATTTTAACTTATTTTGATTACTTTGTAAAAATTTTCTTGGTGGTGGATTGTCCACTAATTTTAAAGTTATAGTCACATGTCATGTTGATATATGTCATCTCAAGTAATTTTGAGATATTCAATATTTTTCATCTTAAACATATTTAAAATATTTTCTGGGCTCTCGGCAAACTTTTTTTGTTGACATTTTCAGATATGGAGGAGAATTAGAAGGTCAAGAGACAAGGAGCAACTTTCTTGTTGTAGTGTTTTATTAAGTTCATTTATGTGCAAAAATTATTTAATTTTGTTGAATTGGGGCATGAATAAATGCTATTAGGCCATTCACCAACTTAAATATGGGGAGCGAACAGCGATGCAGGACAAAGTGCTGCACGTGTGGGAGCTACATCTTCAACATGCGGTATAAAGTGCTACGCTTGCGGGAGCCACCTTTTGAACTCGTAGTTGCCACCTCTAGAATCCCGACAACAATGACGTCGCGTTGTGAAGAAGGTGTGATTGTTATGCACCCTCCCAAAAAAATAATATTAATATTAAAATATAACTAACTACATAGTGTTAGGCATATGAATTGGTCGATTTTGATAATTAACTATGATCATTATCTTATAAGTTACAAGAGGAATATGAAGTGGTTTCACATATAAAGAGGAATAGTGTGCGTGTTAATCATTTATGGTGAGGTCTTTACTTGAGAATATGGTGATTTATGAATGAGGAATAGTGGTGAGGTGTGGTAATCATGTAATAGTGATGTATTTACTTGGGAATGTGGAGTGATAGCATATTTATTCAAGAATATGTAGAGGTGCGTTTTGTTTAAGAATGAGGAGAGTAGTGATGTATTGTTCATGTATAGTGGAAGTTAATTCGTCCATTACAAAAATTAGCTATACACGTATATATTATGGACATATGTCGAGAACAAGCTTATGTGATGGGATGAGAAAATATTAGAAGAAGAGGGGAAGGTGTAGAGTAAGAAGAGGAAATGAGGGATCTTCAAGTGATCTTTCTACTTAACTTTATAAGAACTTGCAAGGTGAGTGCTTTATTGTTTTTAAGTATTAATATATTATTTTATATAGAGGTTACAATTTGTCCTTAAGATTTGGGGCGATGTTCTTTTGCGTAACCCGGTCAAATATAGCAATCTTGCAATGTGATGTGGTGATATGGACACATTTGTTTATATGCTGGATTTTAACTTATTTGATTACTTTGTAAAATTTTCTTGGTGGTGGATTGTCCACTAATTTTAAAGTTATAGTCACATGTCATGTTGATTATATGTCATCTCAAGTAATTTTGAGATATTCAATATTTTTCATCTTAAACATATTTAAAATATTTTCTGGGCTCTCGGCAACTTTTTTTGTTGACATTTTCAGATATGGAGGAGAATTAGAAGGTCAAGAGACAAGGAGCAACTTTCTTGTTGTAGTGTTTTATTAAGTTCATTTATGTGCAAAAATTATTTAATTTTGTTGAATTGGGGCATGAATAAATGCTATTAGGGCATTCACCAACTTAAATATGGGGAGCGAACAGCGATGCAGGACAAAGTGCTGCACGTGTGGGAGCTACATCTTCAACATGCGGTATAAAGTGCTACGCTTGCGGGAGCCACTTTTGAACTCGTAGTTGCCACCTCTAGAATCCCGACAACAATGACGTCGCGTTGTGAAGAAGGTGTGATTGTTATGCACCCTGCCAAAAAATAATATTAATATTAAAATATAACTAACTACATAGTGTTAGGCATATGAATTGGTCGATTTTGATAATTAACTATGATCATTATCTTATAAGTTACAAGAGGAATATGAAGTGGTTTCACATATGAAAGGGGAATAGTGGCGTGTTAGTCATTTATGGTGAGGTCTTTACTTGAGAATATGGTGAATTATGAATGAGAAATTGTGGTGAGGTGTGGTAATCATGTAATAGTGATGTATTTACTTGGGAATGTGGAGTGATAGCATATTTATTCAAGAATATGTAGAGGTGCGTTTTGTTTAAGAATGAGGAGTAGTGATGTATTGTTCATGTATAGTGGAAGTTAATTCGTCCATTACAAAAATTAGCTATACATGTATATAATATGGACATATGCGAGAACAAGCTTATGTGATGGGAAGAGAAAATATTAGAAGAAGAGGGGAAGGTGCTAGAGTAAGAAGAGGAAATCAGGGATCTTCAAGTGATCTTTCTACTTAATTTTATAAGTACTTGCAAGTGAGTGCTTTACTTGTTTTTAAGTATTAATATATTCTTTTATATAGAAGGTTACAATTTGTCCTAAGATTTGTGGCGATGTTCTTTGCGTAACCTGGTCGAATATAGCAATCTTGCAATGTGATGTGGTGATATGGACACATTTGTTTATATGCTGGATTTTAACTTATTTTGATTACTTTGTAAATATTTTCTTGGTGGTGGATTGTCCATAATTTTAAAGTTATAGTGCATGTCATGTTGATTATATGTCATCTCAAGTAATTTTGAGATATTCAATATTTTTCATCTTAAACATATTTAAAATATTTTCTGGTCTCTCGGCAAACTTTTTTTGTTGACATTTTCAGATATGGAGGAGATTTGAAGGTCAAGAGAGCAAGTGTGTAAGTTCATTTATGAGCAAAAATTATTTAATTTTGTTGAATTGGGGCATGAATAAATGCTATTAGGGCCATTCACCAACTTAAATATGGGGAGCGAACAGCGATGCAGGACAAAGTGCTGCACGTGGGAGCTACATCTTCAACATGCGTTATAAAGTGCTTCGCTTGTGGGAGCCACTTCTTGAACTCGTAGTTGCCACCTCTAGAATCCCGACAACAATGACGTCGCGTTGTGAAGAAGGTGTGATTGTTATGCACCCTCCCAAAAAAATAATATTAATATTAAAATATAACTAACTACATAGTGTTAGGCATATGAATTGGTCGATTTTGATAATTAACTATGATCATTATCTTATAAGTTACAAGAGGAATATGAAGTGGTTTCACATATGAAAGAGGAATAGTGGCGTGTTAATCATTTATGGTGAGGTCTTTACTTGAGAATATGGTGATTTATGAATGAGAAATTGTGGTGAGGGTGTGGTAATCAGGTAATGTGATGTATTTACTTGGGAATGTGGAGTGATAGCATATTTATTCAAGAATATGTAGAGGTGCGTTTTGTTTAAGAATGAGGAGTAGTGATGTATTGTTCATGTATCGTTGAAGTTAATTCGTCCATTACAAAAATTAGCTATACATGTATATTATATGGACATATGGGAGAACATGCTTATGTGATGGGAAGAGAAATATTAGAAGAAGAGGGGAAGGTGTAGAGTAAGAAGAGGAAATGAGGGATCTTCAAGTGATCTTTCTACTTAATTTTATAAGAACTTGCAAGGTGAGTGCTTTACTTGTTTTTAAGTATTAATATATTCTTTTATATAGAAGGTTACAATTTGTCCTAAAGATTTGTGGCGATGTTCTCTTGCGTAACCTGGTCGAATATAGCAATCTTGCAATGTGATGTGGTGATATGGACACATTTGTTTATATGCTGGATTTTAACTTATTTTGATTACTTTGTAAAATTTTTCTTGGTGGTGCACTGTCCACTAATTTTAAAGTTATAGTCACATGTCATGTTGATTATATGTCATCTCAAGTAATTTTGAGATATTCAATATTTTTCATCTTAAACATATTTAAATATTTTCTGGCCTCTCGGCAAACTTTTTTTGTTGACATTTTCAGATATGGAGGAGAATTAGAAGGTCAAGAGACAAGGAGCACCTTTCTTGTTGTTGTAGTGTTTTATTAAGTTCATTTATGTGCAAAAATTATTTAATTTTGTTGAATTGGGGCATGAATAAATGCTATTAGCGCCATTCACCAACTTAAATATGGGGGCGAACAGCAATGCAGGACAAAGTGCTGCACGTGTGGGAGCTACATCTTCAACATGCGGTATAAAGTGCTACGCTTGCGGGAGCCACCTTTTGAACTCGTAGTTGCCACCTCTAGAATCCCGACAACAATGACGTCGCGTTGTGAAGAAGGTGTGATTGTTATGCACCCTGCCAAAAAAATAATATTAATATTAAAATATAACTAACTACATAGTGTTAGGCATATGAATTGGTCGATTTTGATAATTAACTATGATCATTATCTTATAAGTTACAAGAGGAATATGAAGTGGTTTCACATATAAAAGGGGAATAGTGGCGTGTTAGTCATTTATGGTGAGGTCTTTACTTGAGAATATGGTGATTAGAATGAGGAAATAGTGGTGAGGTGTGGTAATCATGTAATAGTGATGTATTTACTTGGGAATGTGGAGTGATAGCATATTTATTCAAGAATATGTAGAGGTGCGTTTTGTTTAAGAATGAGGAGTAGTGATGTATTGTTCATGTATAGTGGAAGTTAATTCGTCCATTACAAAAATTAGCTATACACGTATATATTATGGACATATGTGAGAACAAGCTTATGTGATGGGATGAGAAAATATTAGAAGAAGAGGGGAAGGTGTCAGAGTAAGAAGAGGAAATGAGGGATCTTCAAGTGATCTTTCTACTTAAATTTATAAGAACTTGCAAGGTGAGTGCTTTACTTGTTTTTAAGTATTAATATATTCTTTTATATAGAAGGTTACAATTTGTCCTTAAGATTTGGGGCGATGTTCTTTTGCGTAACCGGTCAAATATAGCAATCTTGCAATGTGATGTGGTGATATGGACACATTTGTTTATATGCTGGATTTTAACTTATTTTGATTACTTTGTAAAAAATTTTTGGTGGTGGATTGTCCACTAATTTTAAAGTTATAGTCACATGTCATGTTGATTATATGTCATCTCAAGTTATTTTGAACTATTCAATATTTTTCATCTTAAACATATTTAAAATGTTTTCTGGGCTCTCGGCACACTTTTTTTGTTGACATTTTCAGATATGGAGGAGAATTAGAAGGTCAAGAGACAAGGAGCAACTTTCTTGTTGTAGTGTTTTATTAAGTTCATTTATGTGCAAAAATTATTTATTTTGTTGAATTGGGGCATGAATAAATGCTATTAGGGCCATTCACCAACTTAAATATGGGGAGCGAACAGCAATGCAGGACAAAGTGCTGCACGTGTGGGAGCTACATCTTCAACATGCGGTATAAAGTGTGACGCTTGGGGAGCCAGCCACTCTTGAACTCGTAGTTGCCACCTCTAGAATCCCGACAACAATGACGTCGCGTTGTGAAGAAGGTGGTGTGATTGTTATGCACCTCCCAAAAAAATAATATTAATATTAAAATATAACTAACTACATAGTGTTAGGCATATGAATTGGTCGATTTTGATAATTAACTATGATCATTATCTTATAAGTTACAAGAGGAATATGAAGTGGTTTCACATATGAAAGAGGAATAGTGGCGTGTTAATCATTTATGGTGAGGTTTTTACTTGAGAATATGGTGAATTTAAGAATGAGGAATAGTGGTGAGGTGTGGTAATCATGTAATAGTGATGTATTTACTTGGGAATGTGGAGTGATAGCATATTTATTCAAGAATATGTAGAGGTGCGTTTTGTTTAAGAATGAGGAGTAGTGATGTATTGTTCATGTATAGTGGAAGTTAATTCGTCCATTACAAAAATTAGCTATACACGTATATATTATGGACATATGCGAGAACAAGCTTATGTGATGGGATGAGAAAATATTAGAAGAAGAGGGGAAGGTGTCAGAGTAAGAAGAGGAAATGAGGGATCTTCAAGTGATCTTTCTACTTAACTTTATAAGAACTTGCAAGGTGAGTGCTTTACTTGTTTTTAAGTATTAATATATTCTTTTATATAGAAGGTTACAATTTGTCCTTAAGATTTGGGGCGATGTTCTTTTGCGTAACCCGGTCAAATATAGCAATCTTGCAATGTGATGTGGTGATATGGACATTTGTTTATATGCTGGATTTTAACTTATTTTGATTACTTTGTAAAATTTTCTTGGTGGTGGATTGTCCATAATTTTAAAGTTATAGTCACATGTCATGTTGATTATATGTCATCTCAAGTTATTTTGAGATATTCAATATTTTTCATCTTAAACATATTTAAAATATTTTCTGGGCTCTCGGCAAACTTTTTTTGTTGACATTTTCAGATATGGAGGAGAATTAGAAGGTCAAGAGACAAGGAGCAACTTTCTTGTTGTAGTGTTTTATTAAGTTCATTTATGTGCAAAAATTATTTAATTTTGTTGAATTGGGGCATGAATAAATGCTATTAGGCCATTCACCAACTTAAATATGGGGAGCGAACAGCAATGCAGGACAAAGTGCTGCACGTGTGGGAGCTACATCTTCAACATACAGTATAAAGTGCTACGCTTGCGGAGCCACCTTTTGAACTCGTAGTTGCCACCTCTAGAATCCCGACAACAATGACGTCGCGTTGTGAAGAAGGTGTGATTGTTATGCACCCTGCCAAAAAAATAATTAATATTAAAATATAACTAACTACATAGTGTTAGGCATATGAATTGGTCGATTTTGATAATTAACTTATGATCATTATCTTATAAGTTACAAGAGGAATATGAAGTGGTTTCACATATAAAGGGGAATAGTGGGTGTGTTAGTCATTTATGGTGAGGTCTTTACTTGAGAATATGGTGATTTAAGAATGAGGAAAATGTGGTGAGGTGTGGTAATCATGTAATAGTGATGTATTTACTTGGGAATGTGGAGTGATAGCATATTTATTCAAGAATATGTAGAGGTGCGTTTTGTTTAAGAATGAGGAGTAGTGATGTATTGTTCATGTATAGTGGAAGTTAATTCGTCCATTACAAAAATTAGCTATACACGTATATATTAGGGACATATGCGAGAACAAGCTTATGTGATGGGATGAGAAAATATTAGAAGAAGAGGGGAAGGTGTCAGAGTAAGAAGAAGAAATGAGGGATCTTCAAGTGATCTTTCTACTTAACTTTATAAGAACTTGCAAGGTGAGTGCTTTACTTGTTTTTAAGTATTAATATATTCTTTTATATAGAAGGTTACAATTTGTCCTTAAGATTTGGGGCGATGTTCTTTTGCGTAACCCGGTCAAATATAGCAATCTTGCAATGTGATGTGGTGATATGGACACATTTGTTTATATGCTGGATTTTAACTTATTTTGATTACTTTGTAAAAATTTTTTGGTGGTGGATTGTCCACTAATTTTAAAGTTATAGTCACATGTCATGTTGATTATATGTCATCTCAAGTTATTTTGAACTATTCAATATTTTTCATCTTAAACATATTTAAAATGTTTCCTGGGCTCTCGGCACACTTTTTTGTTGACATTTTCAGATATGGAGGAGAATTAGAAGGTCAAGAGACAAGGAGCAACTTTCTTGTTGTAGTGTTTTATTAAGTTCATTTATGTGCAAAAATTATTTAATTTTGTTGAATTGGGGCATGAATAAATGCTATTAGGGCCATTCACCAACTTAAAATAGGGGAGCGAACAGCGATGCAGGACAAAGTGCTGCACGTGTGGGAGCTACATCTTCAACATGCGGTATAAAGTGCTTCGCTTGCGGGAGCCACCTCTTGAACTCGTAGTTGCCACCTCTAGAATCCCGACAACAATGACGTCGCGTTGTGAAGAAGGTGTGATTGTTATGCACCCTCCCAAAAAAATAATATTAATATTAAAATATAACTAACTACATAGTGTTAGGCATATGAATTGGTCGATTTTGATAATTAACTATGATCATTATCTTATAAGTTACAAGAGGAATATGAAGTGGTTTCACATATAAAGAGGAATAGTGGCGTGTTAATCATTTATGGTGAGGTCTTTACTTGAGAATATGGTGATTTAAGAATGAGGAAAAGTGGTGAGGTGTGGTAATCATGTAATAGTGATGTATTTACTTGGGAATGTGGAGTGATAGCATATTTATTCAAGAATATGTAGAGGTGCGTTTTGTTTAAGAATGAGGAGTAGTGATGTATTGTTCATGTATAGTGGAAGTTAATTCGTCCATTACAAAAATTAGCTATACACGTATATATTAGGGACATTGTGAGAACAAGCTTATGTGATGGGATGAGAAAATATTAGAAGAAGAGGGGAAGGTGTCAGAGTAAGAAGAGAAAATGAGGGATCTTCAAGTGATCTTTCTACTTAACTTTATAAGAACTTGCAAGGTGAGTGCTTTACTTGTTTTTAAGTATTAATATATTCTTTTATATAGAAGGTTACAATTTGTCCTTAAGATTTGGGCGATGTTCTTTTGCGTAACCCGGTCAAATATAGCAATCTTGCAATGTGATGTGGTGATATGGACACATTTGTTTATATGCTGGATTTTAACTTATTTTGATTACTTTGTAAAATTTTCTTGGTGGTGGATTGTCCATAATTTTAAAGTTATAGTCACATGTCATGTTGATTATATGTCATCTCAAGTAATTTGAGATATTCAATATTTTTCATCTTAAACATATTTAAAATATTTTCTGGGCTCTCGGCAAACTTTTTTTGTTGACATTTTCAGATATGGAGAATTTGAAGGTCAAGAGACAAGGAGCAACTTTCTTGTTGTAGTGTTTTATTAAGTTCATTTATGTGCAAAAATTATTTAATTTTGTTGAATTGGGGCATGAATAAATGCTATTAGCGCCATTCACCAACTTAAATATGGGGAGCGAACAGCAATGCAGGACAAAGTGCTGCACGTGTGGGAGCTACATCTTCAACATACAGTATAAAGTGCTACGCTTGCGGAAGCCACCTTTTGAACTCGTAGTTGCCACCTCTAGAATCCCGACAACAATGACGTCGCGTTGTGAAGAAGGTGTGATTGTTATGCACCCTGCCAAAAAAATAATATTAATATTAAAATATAACTAACTACATAGTGTTAGGCATATGAATTGGTCGATTTTGATAATTAACTATGATCATTATCTTATAAGTTACAAGAGGAATATGAAGTGGTTTCACATATAAAGGGGAATAGTGGCGTGTTAGTCATTTATGGTGAGGTCTTTACTTGAGAATATGGTGATTTAGGAATGAGGAAAAGTGGTGAGGTGTGGTAATCATGTAATAGTGATGTATTTACTTGGGAATGTGGAGTGATAGCATATTTATTCAAGAATATGTAGAGGTGCGTTTTGTTTAAGAATGAGGAGTAGTGATGTATTGTTCATGTATAGTGGAAGTTAATTCGTCCATTACAAAAATTAGCTATACACGTATATATTATGGACATTGCGAGAACAAGCTTATGTGATGGGATGAGAAAATATTAGAAGAAGAGGGGAAGGTGTCAGAGTAAGAAGAGGAAATGAGGGATCTTCAAGTGATCTTTCTACTTAACTTTATAAGAACTTGCAAGGTGAGTGCTTTACTTGTTTTTAAGTATTAATATATTATTTTATATAGAAGGTTACAATTTGTCCTTAAGATTTGGGTCGATGTTCTTTTGCGTAACCCGGTCAAATATAGCAATCTTGCAATGTGATGTGGTGATATGGACACATTTGTTTATATGCTGGATTTTAACTTATTTTGATTACTTTGTAAAATTTTCTTGGTGGTGGATTGTCCATAATTTTAAAGTTATAGTCACATGTCATGTTGATTATATGTCATCTCAAGTAATTTTGAGATATTCAATATTTTTCATCTTAAACATATTTAAAATATTTTCTGGTCTCTCGGCAACTTTTTTTGTTGACATTTTCAGATATGGAGGAGAATTAGAAGGTCAAGAGACAAGGAGCAACTTTCTTGTTGTAGTGTTTTATTAAGTTCATTTATGTGCAAAAATTATTTAATTTTGTTGAATTGGGGCATGAATAAATGCTATTAGGGCCATTCACCAACTTAAATATGAGGAGCGAACAGCGATGCAGGACAAAGTGCTGCACGTGTGGGAGCTACATCTTCAACATGCGGTATAAAGTGCTTCGCCTATGGGAGCCGCTTCTTGAACTCGTAGTTGCCACCTCTAGAATCCCGCAACAATGACGTCGCGTTGTGAAGAAGGTGTGATTGTTATGCACCCTCCCAAAAAAATAATATTAATATTAAAATATAACTAACTACATAGTGTTAGGCATATGAATTGGTCGATTTTGATAATTAACTATGATCATTATCTTATAAGTTACAAGAGGAATATGAAGTGGTTTCACATATGAAAGAGGAATAGTGGCGTGTTAATCATTTATGGTGAGGTCTTTACTTGAGAATATGGTGATTTATGAATGAGAATTGTGGTGAGGTGTGGTAATCAGGTAATGGTGATGTATTTACTTGGGAATGTGGAGTGATAGCATATTTATTCAAGAATATGTAGAGGTGCGTTTTGTTTAAGAATGAGGAGTAGTGATGTATTGTTCATGTATCGTTGAAGTTAATTCGTCCATTACAAAAATTAGCTATACATGTATATTATGGACATATGGGAGAACATGCTTATGTGATGGGAAGAGAAAATATTAGAAGAAGAGGGGAAGGTGTCAGAGTAAGAAGAAGAAATGAGGGATCTTCAAGTGATCTTTCTACTTAACTTTATAAGAACTTGGAAGGTGAGTGCTTTACTTGTTTTTAAGTATTAATATATTCTTTTATATAGAAAGTTACAATTTGTCCTAAGATTTGTGGCGATGTTCTCTTGCGTAACCTGGTCAAATATAGCAATCTTGCAATGTGATGTGGTGATATGGACACATTTGTTTATATGCTGGATTTTAACTTATTTTGATTACTTTGTAAAATTTTTCTTGGTGGTGCATTGTCCACTAATTTTAAAGTTATAGTCACATGTCATGTTGACTATATGTCATCTCAAGTAATTTTGAGATATTCAATATTTTTCATCTTAAACATATTTAAAATATTTTCTGGCTCTCGGCAAACTTTTTTTGTTGACATTTTCAGATATGGAGGAGAATTAGATGGTCAAGAGACAAGGAGCACCTTTCTTGTTGTAGTGTTTTATTAAGTTCATTTATGTGCAAAAATTATTTAATTTTGTTGAATTGGGGCATGAATAAATGCTATTAGCGCCATTCACCAACTTAAATATGGGGAGCGAACAGCAATGCAGGACAAAGTGCTGCACGTGTGGGAGCTACATCTTCAACATACAGTATAAAGTGCTACGCTTGCGGGCCACCTTTTGAACTCGTAGTTGCCACCTCTAGAATCCCGACAACAATGACGTCGCGTTGTGAAGAAGGTGTGATTGTTATGCACCCTGCCAAAAAAATAATATTAATATTAAAATATAACTAACTACATAGTGTTAGGCATATGAATTGGTCGATTTTGATAATTAACTATGATCATTATCTTATAAGTTACAAGAGGAATATGAAGTGGTTTCACATATAAAAGGGGAATAGTGGCGTGTTAGTCATTTATGGTGAGGTCTTTACTTGAGAATATGGTGATTTAGGAATGAGGAAAAGTGGTGAGGTGTGGTAATCATGTAATAGTGATGTATTTACTTGGGAATGTGGAGTGATAGCATATTTATTCAAGAATATGTAGAGGTGCGTTTTGTTTAAGAATGAGGAGTAGTGATGTATTGTTCATATATAGTGGAAGTTAATTCGTCCTTACAAAAATTAGCTATACATGTATATATTATGGACATATGCGAGAACAAGCTTATGTGATGGGATGAGAAAATATTAGAAGAAGAGGGGAAGGTGTCAGAGTAAGAAGAGGAAATGAGGGATCTTCAAGTGATCTTTCTACTTAACTTTATAAGAACTTGCAAGGTGAGTGCTTTACTTGTTTTTAAGTATTAATATATTCTTTTATATAGAAGGTTACAATTTGTCCTTAAGATTTGGGGCGATGTTCTTTTGCGTAACCCTCAAATATAGCAATCTTGCAATGTGATGTGGTGATATGGACACATTTGTTTATATGCTGGATTTTAACTTATTTTGATTACTTTGTAAAAATTTTTTGGTGGTGGATTGTCCACTAATTTTAAAGTTATAGTCACATGTCATGTTGATTATATGTCATCTAAAGTTATTTTGAACTATTCAATATTTTTCATCTTAAACATATTTAAAATGTTTCCTGGGCTCTCGGCACACTTTTTTTGTTGACATTTTCAGATATGGAGGAGAATTAGAAGGTCAAGAGACAAGGAGCAACTTTCTTGTTGTAGTGTTTTATTAAGTTCATTTATGTGCAAAAATTATTTAATTTTGTTGAATTGGGGCATGAATAAATGCTATTAGGGCCATTCACCAACTTAAATATGGGGAGCGAACAGCGATGCAGGACAAAGTGCTGCACGTGTGGGAGCTACATCTTCAACATGCGGTATAAAGTGCTTCGCTTGCGGGAGCCACCTCTTGAACTCGTAGTTGCCACCTCTAGAATCCCGACAACAATGACGTCGCGTTGTGAAGAAGGTGTGATTGTTATGCACCCTCCCAAAAAAATAATATTAATATTAAAATATAACTAACTACATAGTGTTAGGCATATGAATTGGTCGATTTTGATAATTAATTATGATCATTATCTTATAAGTTACAAGAGGAATATGAAGTGGTTTCACATATGAAAAAGGAATAGTGGCGTGTTGATCATTTATGGTGAGGTCTTTACTTGAGAATATGGTGAATTAAGAATGAGGAATAGTGGTGAGGTGTGGTAATCATGTAATAGTGATGTATTTACTTGGGAATGTGGAGTGATAGCATATTTATTCAAGAATATGTAGAGGTGCGTTTTGTTTAAGAATGAGGAGTAGTGATGTATTGTTCATGTATCGTTGAAGTTAATTCGTCCATTACAAAAATTAGCTATACACGTATATATTATGGACATATGCGAGAACAAGGTTATGTGATGGGATGAGAAAATATTAGAAGAAGAGGGGAAGGTGTTAGAGTAAGAAGAGGAAATGAGGGATCTTCAAGTGATCTTTCTACTTAATTTTATAAGAACTTGCAAGGTGAGTGCTTTACTTGTTTTTAAGTATTAATATATTCTTTTATATAGACGGTTACAATTTGTCCTTAAGATTTGTAACGATGTTCTTTTGCGTAACCCGGTAGAATATAGCAATCTTGCAATGTGATGTGGTGATATGGACACATTTGTTTATATGCTGGATTTTAACTTATTTTGATTACTTTGTAAAAATTTTTTTGGTGGTGGATTGTCCACTAATTTTAAAGTTATAGTCACATGTCATGTTGATTATATGTCATCTCAAGTTATTTTGAACTATTCAATATTTTTCATCTTAAACATATTTAAAATGTTTCCTGGGCTCTCGGCACACTTTTTTTGTTGACATTTTCAGATATGGAGGAGAATTAGAAGGTCAAGAGACAAGGAGCAACTTTCTTGTTGTAGTGTTTTATTAAGTTCATTTATGTGCAAAAATTATTTAATTTTGTTGAATTGGGGCATGAATAAATGCTATTGGGCCATTCACCAACTTAAATATGGGGAGCGAACAGCGATGCAGGACAAAGTGCTGCACGTGTGGGAGCTACATCTTCAACATGCGGTATAAAGTGCTTCGCTTGCAGGAGCCACCTCTTGAACTCGTAGTTGCCACCTCTAGAATCCCGACAACAATGACGTCGCGTTGTGAAGAAGGTGTGATTGTTATGCACCCTTCCAAAAAAATAATATTAATATTAAAATATAACTAACTACATAGTGTTAGGCATATGAATTGGTCGATTTTGATAATTAACTATGATCATTATCTTATAAGTTACAAGAGGAATATGAAGTGGTTTCACATATGAAAGAGGAAGTGGCGTGTTGATCATTTATGGTGAGGTCTTTACTTGAGAATATGGTGAATTAAGAATGAGGAATAGTGGTGGGTGTGGTAATCATGTAATAGTGATGTATTTACTTGGGAATGTGGAGTGATAGCATATTTATTCAAGAATATGTAGAGGTGCGTTTTGTTTAAGAACAAGGAGTAGTGATGTATTGTTCATGTATAGTGGAAGTTAATTCGTCCATTACAAAAATTAGCTATACACGTATATATTATGGACATATGCGAGAACAAGCTTATGTGATGGGATGAGAAAATATTAGAAGAAGAGGGGAAGGTGTTAGAGTAAGAAGAGGAAATGAGGGATCTTCAAGTGATCTTTCTACTTAACTTTATAAGAACTTGCAAGGTGAGTGCTTTACTTGTTTTTAAGTATTAATATATTCTTTTATATAGACGGTTACAATTTGTCCTTAAGATTTGTAACGATGTTCTTTTGCGTAACCTGGTCGAATATAGCAATCTTGCAATGTGATGTGGTGATATGGACACATTTGTTTATATGCTGGATTTTAACTTATTTTGATTACTTTGTAAAAATTTTTTTGGTGGTGGATTGTCCACTAATTTTAAAGTTATAGTCACATGTCATGTTGATTATATGTCATCTCAAGTTATTTTGAACTATTCAATATTTTTCATCTTAGACATATTTAAAATGTTTCCTGGCTCTCGGCACATTTTTTTGTTGACATTTTCAGATATGGAGGAGAATTAGAAGGTCAAGAGACAAGGAGCAACTTTCTTGTTGTAGTGTTTTATTAAGTTCATTTATGTGCAAAAATTATTTAATTTTGTTGAATTGGGGCATGAATAAATGCTATTAGGGCCATTCACCAACTTAAATATGGGGAGCGAACAGCGATGCAGGACAAAGTGCTGCACGTGTGGGAGCTACATCTTCAACATGTGGTATAAAGTGCTACGCTTGCGGGAGCCACCTCTTGAACTCGTAGTTGCCACCTCTAGAATCCCGACAACAATGACGTCGCGTTGTGAAGAAGGTGTGATTGTTATGCACCCTCCCAAAAAAATAATATTAATATTAAAATATAACTAACTACATAGTGTTAGGCATATGAATTGGTCGATTTTGATAATTAATTATGATCATTATCTTATAAGTTACAAGAGGAATATGAAGTGGTTTCACATATGAAAGAGGAATAGTGGCGTGTTGATCATTTATGGTGAGGTCTTTACTTGAGAATATGGTGATTTAAGAATGAGAAAAAGTGGTGAGGTGTGGTAATCATGTAATAGTGGAGTGATAGCATATTTATTCAAGAATATGTAGAGGTGCGTTTTGTTTAAGAACAAGGAGTAGTGATGTATTGTTCATGTATAGTGGAAGTTAATTCGTCCATTACAAAAATTAGCTATACACGTATATATTATGGACATATGCGAGAACAAGCTTATGTGATGGGAAGAGAAAATATTAGAAGAAGAGGGGAAGGTGTTAGAGTAAGAAGAGGAAATGAGGGATCTTCAAGTGATCTTTCTACTTAACTTTATAAGAACTTGCAAGGTGAGTGCTTTACTTGTTTTGAAGTATTAATATATTCTTTTATATAGACGGTTACAATTTGTCCTTAAGATTTGTAATGATGTTCTTTTGCGTAACCCGGTCGAATATAGCAATCTTGCAATGTGATGTGGTGATATGGACACATTTGTTTATATGCTGGATTTTAACTTATTTTGATTACTTTGTAAAAATTTTCTTGGTGGTGGATTGTCCACTAATTTTAAAGTTATAGTCACATGTCATGTTGATTATATGTCATCTAAAGTTATTTTGAACTATTCAATATTTTTCATCTTAAACATATTTAAAATGTTTCCTGGGCTCTCGGCACATTTTTTTTGTTGACATTTTCAGATATGGAGGAGAATTAGAAGGTCAAGAGACAAGGAGCAACTTTCTTGTTGTAGTGTTTTATTAAGTTCATTTATGTGCAAAAATTATTTAATTTTGTTGAATTGGGGCATGAATAAATGCTATTAGGGCCATTCACCAACTTAAATATGGGGAGCGAACAGCAATGCAGGACAAAGTGCGGCACGTGTGGGAGCTACATCTTCAACATGCGGTATAAAGTGCCACGCTTGCGGGAGCCACCTCTTGAACTCGTAGTTGCCACCTCTAGAATCCCGACAACAATGACGTCGCGTTGTGAAGAAGGTGTGATTGTTATGCACCCTGCCAAAAAAATAATATTAATATTAAAATATAACTAACTACATAGTGTTAGGCATATGAATTGGTCGATTTTGATAATTAACTATGATCATTATCTTATAAGTTACAAGAGGAATATGAAGTGGTTTCACATATGAAAGAGGAATAGTGGCGTGTTAATCATTTATGGTGAGGTCTTTACTTGAGAATATGGTGAATTAAGAATGAGGAATAGTGGTGAGGTGTGGTAATCATGTAATAGTGATGTATTTACTTGGGAATGTGGAGTGATAGCATATTTATTCAAGAATATGTAGAGGTGCGTTTTGTTTAAGAATGAGGAGTAGTGATGTATTGTTCATGTATAGTGGAAGTTAATTCGTCCATTACAAAAATTAGCTATACACGTATATATTATGGACATATGCGAGAACAAGCTTATGTGATGGGATGAGAAAATATTAGAAGAAGAGGGGAAGGTGTTAGAGTAAGAAGAGGAAATGAGGGATCTTCAAGTGATCTTTCTACTTAACTTTATAAGAACTTGCAAGGTGAGTGCTTTACTTGTTTTTAAGTATTAATATATTCTTTTATATAGACGGTTACAATTTGTCCTTAAGATTTGTAACGATGTTCTTTTGCGTAACCCGGTCGAATATAGCAATCTTGCAATGTGATGTGGTGATATGGACACATTTGTTTATATGCTGGATTTTAACATATTTTGATTACTTTGTAAAAATTTTCTTGGTGGTGGATTGTCCACTAATTTTAAAGTTATAGTCACATGTCATGTTGATTATATGTCATCTAAAGTTATTTTGAACTATTCAATATTTTTCATCTTAAACATATTTAAAATGTTTCCTGGGCTCTCGGCACACTTTTTTGTTGACATTTTCAGATATGGAGGAGAATTAGAAGGTCAAGAGACAAGGAGCAACTTTCTTGTTGTAGTGTTTTATTAAGTTCATTTATGTGCAAAAATTATTTAATTTTGTTGAATTGGGGCATGAATAAATGCTATTAGGGCCATTCACCAACTTAAATATGGGGAGCGAACAGCGATGCAGGACAAAGTGCTGCACGTGTGGGAGCTACATCTTCAACATGCGGTATAAAGTGCTTCGCTTGTGGGAGCCACCTCTTGAACTCGTAGTTGCCCCTCTAGAATCCCGACAACAATGACGTCGCGTTGTGAAGAAGGTGTGATTGTTATGCACCCTCCCAAAAAATAATATTAATATTAAAATATAACTAACTACATAGTGTTAGGCATATGAATTGGTCGATTTTGATAATTAACTATGATCATTATCTTATAAGTTACAAGAGGAATATGAAGTGGTTTCACATATGAAAGAGGAATAGTGGCGTGTTAATCATTTATGGTGAGGTCTTTACTTGAGAATATGGTGAATTAAGAATGAGGAATAGTGGTGAGGTGTGGTAATCATGTAATAGTGATGTATTTACTTGGGAATGTGGAGTGATAGCATATTTATTCAAGAATATGTAGAGGTGCGTTTTGTTTAAGAATGAGGAGTAGTGATGTATTGTTCATGTATAGTGGAAGTTAATTCGTCCATTACAAAAATTAGCTATACACGTATATATTATGGACATATGCGAGAACAAGCTTATGTGATGGGATGAGAAAATATTAGAAGAAGAGGGGAAGGTGTTAGAGTAAGAAGAGGAAATGAGGGATCTTCAAGTGATCTTTCTACTTAACTTTATAAGAACTTGCAAGGTGAGTGCTTTACTTGTTTTTAAGTATTAATATATTCTTTTATATAGACGGTTACAATTTGTCCTTAAGATTTGTAACGATGTTCTTTTGCGTAACCCGGTCGAATATAGCAATCTTGCAATGTGATGTGGTGATATGGACACATTTGTTTATATGCTGGATTTTAACATATTTTGATTACTTTGTAAAAATTTTCTTGGTGGTGGATTGTCCACTAATTTTAAAGTTATAGTCACATGTCATGTTGATTATATGTCATCTAAAGTTATTTTGAACTATTCAATATTTTTCATCTTAAACATATTTAAAATGTTTCCTGGGCTCTCGGCACACTTTTTTGTTGACATTTTCAGATATGGAGGAGAATTAGAAGGTCAAGAGACAAGGAGCAACTTTCTTGTTGTAGTGTTTTATTAAGTTCATTTATGTGCAAAAATTATTTAATTTTGTTGAATTGGGGCATGAATAAATGCTATTAGGGCCATTCACCAACTTAAATATGGGGAGCGAACAGCGATGCAGGACAAAGTGCGGCACGTGTGGGAGCTACATCTTCAACATGCGGTATAAAGTGCTTCGCTTGCGGGAGCCACCTCTTGAACTCGTAGTTGCCACCTCTAGAATCCCGACAACAATGACGTCGCGTTGTGAAGAAGGTGTGATTGTTATGCACCCTCCCAAAAAAATAATATTAATATTAAAATATAACTAACTACATAGTGTTAGGCATATGAATTGGTCGATTTTGATAATTAACTATGATCATTATCTTATAAGTTACAAGAGGAATATGAAGTGGTTTCACATATGAAAGAGGAATAGTGGCGTGTTAATCATTTATGGTGAGGTCTTTACTTGAGAATATGGTGAATTAAGAATGAGGAATAGTGGTCAGGTGTGGTAATCATGTAATAGTGATGTATTTACTTGGGAATGTGGAGTGATAGCATATTTATTCAAGAATATGTAGAGGTGCGTTTTGTTTAAGAACAAGGAGTAGTGATGTATTGTTCATGTATAGTGGAAGTTAATTCGTCCATTACAAAAATTAGCTATACACGTATATATTATGGACATATGCGAGAACAAGGTTATGTGATGGGATGAGAAAATATTAGAAGAAGAGGGGAAGGTGTCAGAGTAAGAAGAGGAAATGAGGGATCCTCAAGTGATCTTTCTACTTAACTTTATAAGAACTTGCAAGGTGAGTGCTTTACTTGTTTTTATGTATTAATATATTCATTTATATAGACGTTACAATTTGTCCTTAAGATTTGTAACGATGTTCTTTTGCGTAACCCGGTAGAATATAGCAATCTTGCAATGTGATGTGGTGATATTGACACATTTGTTTATATGCTGGATTTTAACATATTTTGATTACTTTGTAAAATTTTTCTTGGTGGTGGATTGTCCACTAATTTTAAAGTTATAGTCACATGTCATGTTGATTAAATGTCATCTAAAGTTATTTTGAACTATTCAATATTTTTCATCTTAAACATATTTAAAATGTTTCCTGGGCTCTCGGCACACTTTTTTGTTGACATTTTCAGATATGGAGGAGAATTAGAAGGTCAAGAGACAAGGAGCAACTTTCTTGTTGTAGTGTTTTATTAAGTTCATTTATGTGCAAAAATTATTTAATTTTGTTGAATTGGGGCATGAATAAATGCTATTAGGGCCATTCACCAACTTAAATATGGGGAGCGAACAGCGATGCAGGACAAAGTGCGGCACGTGTGGGAGTTACATCTTCAACATGCGGTATAAAGTGCCACGCTTGCGGGAGCCACCTCTTGAACTCGTAGTTGCCACATCCAGAATCCCGACAACAATGACGTCGCGTTGTGAAGAAGGTGTGATTGTTATGCACCCTCCCAAAAAAATAATATTAATATTAAAATATAACTAACTACATAGTGTTAGGCATATGAATTGGTCGATTTTGATAATTAATTATGATCATTATCTTATAAGTTACAAGAGGAATATGAAGTGGTTTCACATATGAAAGATGAATAGTGGCGTGTTAATCATTTATGGTGAGGTCTTTACTTGAGAATATGGTGAATTAAGAATGAGGAATAGTGGTCAGGTGTGGTAAAACATGTAATAGTGATGTATTTACTTGGAAATGTGGAGGTAGAATATTGCAATCTTGCAATGTGATGTGGTGATATTGACACATTTGTTTATAAGTTGGATTTTAACATTTTTTGTTTACTTCGTAAAAATTTGCTTGGTGGTGGATTGTCCACTAATTTTAAAGTTATAGTCACATGTCATGTTGATTAAATGTCATCTAAAGTTATTTTGAACTATTCAAATTTTTCATCTTAGACATATTTAAAATGTTTCCTGGGCTCTAGCACACCTTTTTGTTGATTTTCAGATATGGAGGAGAATTAGAAGGTCAAGAGACAAGGAGCAACTTTCTTGTTGTAGTGTTTTATTAAGTTCATTTATGTGCAAAAATTATTTAATTTTGTTGAATTGGGGCATGAATAAATGCTATTAGGGCCATTCACCAACTTAAATATGGGGAGCGAACAGCGATGCAGGACAAAGTGCGGCACGTGTGGGAGCTACATCTTCAACAAGCGGTATAAAGTGCCACGCTTGCGGGAGCCACCTCTTGAACTCGTAGTTGCCACCTCTAGAATCCCGACAACAATGACGTCGCGTTGTGAAGAAGGTGTGATTGTTATGCACCCTCCCAAAAAAATAATATTAATATTAAAATATAACTAACTACATAGTGTTAGGCATATGAATTGGTCAATTTTGATAATTAATTATGATCATTATCTTATAAGTTACAAGAGGAATATGAAGTGGTTTCACATATGAAAGATGAATAGTGGCGTGTTAATCATTTATGGTGAGGTCTTTACTTGAGAATATGGTGAATTAAGAATGAGGAATAGTGGTCAGGTGTGGTAATCATGTAATAGTGATGTATTTACTTGGGAATGTGGAGTGATAGCATATTTATTCAAGAATATGTAGAGGTGCGTTTTGTTTAAGAACAAGGAGTAGTGATGTATTGTTCATGTATAGTGGAAGTTAATTCGTCCATTACAAAAATTAGCTATACACGTATATATTATGGACATATGCGAGAACAAGGTTATGTGATGGGATGAGAAAATATTAGAAGAAGAGGGGAAGGTGTCAGAGTAAGAAGAGGAAATGAGGGATCCTCAAGTGATCTTTCTACTTAACTTTATAAGAACTTGCAAGGTGAGTGCTTTACTTGTTTTTAAGTATTAATATATTCATTTATATAGACGGTTACAATTTGTCCTTAAGATTTGTAACGATGTTCTTTTGCGTAACCCGGTAGAATATAGCAATCTTGCAATGTGATGTGGTGATATTGACACATTTGTTTATATGCTGGATTTTAACATATTTTGATTACTTTGTAAAAATTTTCTTGGTGGTGGATTGTCCACTAATTTTAAAGTTATAGTCACATGTCATGTTGATTAAATGTCATCTAAAGTTATTTTGAACTATTCAATATTTTTCATCTTAGACATATTTAAAATGTTTCCTGGGCTCTCGGCACACTTTTTTGTTGACATTTTCAGATATGGAGGAGAATTAGAAGGTCAAGAGACAAGGAGCAACTTTCTTGTTGTAGTGTTTTATTAAGTTCATTTATGTGCAAAAATTATTTAATTTTGTTGAATTGGGGCATGAATAAATGCTATTAGGGCCATTCACCAACTTAAATATGGGGAGCGAACAGCGATGCAGGACAAAGTGCGGCACGTGTGGGAGCTACATCTTCAACAAGCGGTATAAAGTGCCACGCTTGCGGGAGCCACCTCTTGAACTCGTAGTTGCCAACTCTAGAATCCCGACAACAATGACGTCGCGTTGTGAAGAAGGTGTGATTGTTATGCACCCTCCCAAAAAAATAATATTAATATTAAAATATAACTAACTACATAGTGTTAGGCATATGAATTGGTCGATTTTGATAATTAATTATGATCATTATCTTATAAGTTACAAGAGGAATATGAAGTGGTTTCACATATGAAAGATGAATAGTGGCGTGTTAATCATTTATGGTGAGGTCTTTACTTGAGAATATGGTGAATTAAGAATGAGGAATAGTGGTCAGGTGTGGTAATCATGTAATAGTGATGTATTTACTTGGGAATGTGGAGTGATAGCATATTTATTCAAGAATATGTAGAGGTGCGTTTTGTTTAAGAACAAGGAGTAGTGATGTTATTGATCATATATGTGGAAGTTAATTCTTCCATTACAAAAATTAGCTATACAGGTATATATTATGGACATATGGAGAACAAGCTTATGTGATGGGATGAGAAAATATTAGAAGAAGAGGGGAAGGTGTCAGAGTAAGAAGAGGAAATGAGGGATCCTCAAGTGATCTTTCTACTTAACTTTATAAGAACTTGCAAGGTGAGTGCTTTACTTGTTTTTGAGTATTAATATATTCATTTATATAGACGGTTACAATTTGTCCTTAAGATTTGTAACGATGTTCTTTTGCGTAACCCGGTAGAATATAGCAATCTTGCAATGTGATGTGGTGATATTGACACATTTGTTTATATGCTGGATTTTAACTTATTTTGATTACTTTGTAAAAATTTTCTTGGTGGTGGATTGTCCACTAATTTTAAAGTTATAGTCACATGTCATGTTGATTAAATGTCATCTAAAGTTATTTTGAACTATTCAATATTTTTCATCTTAGACATATTTAAAATGTTTCCTGGGCTCTCGGCACACTTTTTTGTTGACATTTTCAGATATGGAGGAGAATTAGAAGGTCAAGAGACAAGGAGCAACTTTCTTGTTGTAGTGTTTTATTAAGTTCATTTATGTGCAAAAATTATTTAATTTTGTTGAATTGGGGCATGAATAAATGCTATTAGGGCCATTCACCAACTTAAATATGGGGAGCGAACAGCGATGCAGGACAAAGTGCGGCACGTGTGGGAGCTACATCTTCAACAAGCGGTATAAAGTGCCACGCTTGCGGGAGCCACCTCTTGAACTCGTAGTTGCCACCTCTAGAATCCCGACAACAATGACGTCGCGTTGTGAAGAAGGTGTGATTGTTATGCACCCTCCCAAAAAAATAATATTAATATTAAAATATAACTAACTACATAGTGTTAGGCATATGAATTGGTCAATTTTGATAATTAATTATGATCATTATCTTATAAGTTACAAGAGGAATATGAAGTGGTTTCACATATGAAAGATGAATAGTGGCGTGTTAATCATTTATGGTGAGGTCTTTACTTGAGAATATGGTGAATTAAGAATGAGGAATAGTGGTCAGGTGTGGTAATCATGTAATAGTGATGTATTTACTTGGGAATGTGGAGTGATAGCATATTTATTCAAGAATATGTAGAGGTGCGTTTTGTTTAAGAACAAGGAGTAGTGATGTATTGTTCATGTATAGTGGAAGTTAATTCGTCCATTACAAAAATTAGCTATACACGTATATATTATGGACATATGCGAGAACAAGGTTATGTGATGGGATGAGAAAATATTAGAAGAAGAGGGGAAGGTGTCAGAGTAAGAAGAGGAAATGAGGGATCCTCAAGTGATCTTTCTACTTAACTTTATAAGAACTTGCAAGGTGAGTGCTTTACTTGTTTTTGAGTATTAATATATTCATTTATATAGACGGTTACAATTTGTCCTTAAGATTTGTAACGATGTTCTTTTGCGTAACCCGGTAGAATATAGCAATCTTGCAATGTGATGTGGTGATATTGACACATTTGTTTATATGCTGGATTTTAACATATTTTGATTACTTTGTAAAAATTTTCTTGGTGGTGGATTGTCCACTAATTTTAAAGTTATAGTCACATGTCATGTTGATTAAATGTCATCTAAAGTTATTTTGAACTATTCAATATTTTTCATCTTAGACATATTTAAAATGTTTCCTGGGCTCTGGCACACCTTTTTGTTGACATTTTCAGATATGGAGGAGAATTAGAAGGTCAAGAGACAAGGAGCAACTTTCTTGTTGTAGTGTTTTATTAAGTTCATTTATGTGCAAAAATTATTTAATTTTGTTGAATTGGGGCATGAATAAATGCTATTAGGGCCATTCACCAACTTAAATATGGGGAGCGAACAGCGATGCAGGACAAAGTGCGGCACGTGTGGGAGCTACATCTTCAACAAGTGGTATAAAGTGCCACGCTTGCAGGAGCCACCTCTTGAACTCGTAGTTGCCAACTCTAGAATCCCGACAACAATGACGTCGCGTTGTGAAGAAGGTGTGATTGTTATGCACCCTCCCAAAAAAATAATATTAATATTAAAATATAACTAACTACATAGTGTTAGGCATATGAATTGGTCAATTTTGATAATTAATTATGATCATTATCTTATAAGTTACAAGAGGAATATGAAGTGGTTTCACATATGAAAGATGAATAGTGGCGTGTTAATCATTTATGGTGAGGTCTTTACTTGAGAATATGGTGAATTAAGAATGAGGAATAGTGGTCAGGTGTGGTAATCATGTAATAGTGATGTATTTACTTGGGAATGTGGAGTGATAGCATATTTATTCAAGAATATGTAGAGGTGCGTTTTGTTTAAGAACAAGGAGTAGTGATGTTATTGATCATATATGGTGGAAGTTAATTCTTCCATTACAAAAATTAGCTATACAGGTATATATTATGGACATATGGGAGAACAAGCTTATGTGATGGGATGAGAAAATATTAGAAGAAGAGGGGAAGGTGTCAGAGTAAGAAGAGGAAATGAGGGATCCTCAAGTGATCTTTCTACTTAACTTTATAAGAACTTGCAAGGTGAGTGCTTTACTTGTTTTTGAGTATTAATATATTCATTTATATAGACGGTTACAATTTGTCCTTAAGATTTGTAACGATGTTCTTTTGCGTAACCCGGTAGAATATAGCAATCTTGCAATGTGATGTGGTGATATTGACACATTTGTTTATATGCTGGATTTTAACATATTTTGATTACTTTGTAAAAATTTTCTTGGTGGTGGATTGTCCACTAATTTTAAAGTTATAGTCACATGTCATGTTGATTATATGTCATCTAAAGTTATTTTGAACTATTCAATATTTTTCATCTTAGACATATTTAAAATGTTTCCTGGGCTCTCGGCACACCTTTTTGTTGACATTTTCAGATATGGAGGAGAATTAGAAGGTCAAGAGACAAGGAGCAACTTTCTTGTTGTAGTGTTTTATTAAGTTCATTTATGTGCAAAAATTATTTAATTTTGTTGAATTGGGGCATGAATAAATGCTATTAGGGCCATTCACCAACTTAAATATGGGGAGCGAACAGCGATGCAGGACAAAGTGCGGCACGTGTGGGAGCTACATCTTCAACAAGCGGTATAAAGTGCCACGCTTGCGGGAGCCACCTCTTGAACTCGTAGTTGCCAACTCTAGAATCCCGACAACAATGACGTCGCGTTGTGAAGAAGGTGTGATTGTTATGCACCCTCCCAAAAAAATAATATTAATATTAAAATATAACTAACTACATAGTGTTAGGCATATGAATTGGTCAATTTTGATAATTAATTATGATCATTATCTTATAAGTTACAAGAGGAATATGAAGTGGTTTCACATATGAAAGATGAATAGTGGCGTGTTAATCATTTATGGTGAGGTCTTTACTTGAGAATATGGTGAATTAAGAATGAGGAATAGTGGTCAGGTGTGGTAATCATGTAATAGTGATGTATTTACTTGGGAATGTGGAGTGATAGCATATTTATTCAAGAATATGTAGAGGTGCGTTTTGTTTAAGAACAAGGAGTAGTGATGTATTGTTCATGTATAGTGGAAGTTAATTCGTCCATTACAAAAATTAGCTATACACGTATATATTATGGACATATGCGAGAACAAGGTTTATGTGATGGGATGAGAAAATATTAGAAGAAGAGGGGAAGGTGTCAGAGTAAGAAGAGGAAATGAGGGATCCTCAAGTGATCTTTCTACTTAACTTTATAAGAACTTGCAAGGTGAGTGCTTTACTTGTTTTTGAGTATTAATATATTCTTTTATATAGACGGTTACAATTTGTCCTTAAGATTTGTAACGATGTTCTTTTGCGTAACCCGGTAGAATATAGCAATCTTGCAATGTGATGTGGTGATATTGACACATTTGTTTATATGCTGGATTTTAACATATTTTGATTACTTTGTAAAATTTTCTTGGTGGTGGATTGTCCACTAATTTTAAAGTTATAGTCACATGTCATGTTGATTATATGTCATCTAAAGTTATTTTGAACTATTCAATATTTTTCATCTTAAACATATTTAAAATGTTTCCTGGGCTCTCGGCACACCTTTTTGTTGACATTTTCAGATATGGAGGAGAATTAGAAGGTCAAGAGACAAGGAGCAACTTTCTTGTTGTAGTGTTTTATTAAGTTCATTTATGTGCAAAAATTATTTAATTTTGTTGAATTGGGGCATGAATAAATGCTATTAGGGCCATTCACCAACTTAAATATGGGGAGCGAACAGCGATGCAGGACAAAGTGCGGCACGTGTGGGAGCTACATCTTCAACAAGCGGTATAAAGTGCCACGCTTGCGGGAGCCACCTCTTGAACTCGTAGTTGCCAACTCTAGAATCCCGACAACAATGACGTCGCGTTGTGAAGAAGGTGTGATTGTTATGCACCCTCCCAAAAAAATAATATTAATATTAAAATATAACTAACTACATAGTGTTAGGCATATGAATTGGTCAATTTTGATAATTAATTATGATCATTATCTTATAAGTTACAAGAGGAATATGAAGTGGTTTCACATATGAAAGATGAATAGTGGCGTGTTAATCATTTATGGTGAGGTCTTTACTTGAGAATATGGTGAATTAAGAATGAGGAATAGTGGTCAGGTGTGGTAATCATGTAATAGTGATGTATTTACTTGGGAATGTGGAGTGATAGCATATTTATTCAAGAATATGTAGAGGTGCGTTTTGTTTAAGAACAAGGAGTAGTGATGTATTGTTCATGTATAGTGGAAGTTAATTCGTCCATTACAAAAATTAGCTATACACGTATATATTATGGACATATGCGAGAACAAGCTTATGTGATGGGATGAGAAAATATTAGAAGAAGAGGGGAAGGTGTCAGAGTAAGAAGAGGAAATGAGGGATCCTCAAGTGATCTTTCTACTTAACTTTATAAGAACTTGCAAGGTGAGTGCTTTACTTGTTTTTGAGTATTAATATATTCTTTTATATAGACGGTTACAATTTGTCCTTAAGATTTGTAACGATGTTCTTTTGCGTAACCCGGTAGAATATAGCAATCTTGCAATGTGATGTGGTGATATTGACACATTTGTTTATATGCTGGATTTTAACTTATTTTGATTACTTTGTAAAAATTTTCTTGGTGGTGGATTGTCCACTAATTTTAAAGTTATAGTCACATGTCATGTTGATTAAATGTCATCTAAAGTTATTTTGAACTATTCAATATTTTTCATCTTAAACATATTTAAAATGTTTCCTGGGCTCTGGCACTTTTTTTGTTGACATTTTCAGATATGGAGGAGAATTAGAAGGTCAAGAGACAAGGAGCAACTTTCTTGTTGTAGTGTTTTATTAAGTTCATTTATGTGCAAAAATTATTTAATTTTGTTGAATTGGGGCATGAATAAATGCTATTAGGGCCATTCACCAACTTAAATATGGGGAGCGAACAGCGATGCAGGACAAAGTGCGGCACGTGTGGGAGCTACATCTTCAACAAGGGTATAAAGTGCCACGCTTGCGGGAGCCACCTCTTGAACTCGTAGTTGCCACTCTAGAATCCCGACAACAATGACGTCGCGTTGTGAAGAAGGTGTGATTGTTATGCACCCTCCCAAAAAATAATATTAATATTAAAATATAACTAACTACATAGTGTTAGGCATATGAATTGGTCAATTTTGATAATTAATTATGATCATTATCTTATAAGTTACAAGAGGAATATGAAGTGGTTTCACATATGAAAGATGAATAGTGGCGTGTTAATCATTTATGGTGAGGTCTTTACTTGAGAATATGGTGAATTAAGAATGAGGAATAGTGGTCAGGTGTGGTAATCATGTAATAGTGATGTATTTACTTGGGAATGTGGAGTGATAGCATATTTATTCAAGAATATGTAGAGGTGCGTTTTGTTTAAGAACAAGGAGTAGTGATGTATTGTTCATGTATAGTGGAAGTTAATTCGTCCATTACAAAAATTAGCTATACACGTATATATTATGGACATATGGGAGAACAAGCTTATGTGATGGGATGAGAAAATATTAGAAGAAGAGGGGAAGGTGTCAGAGTAAGAAGAGGAAATGAGGGATCCTCAAGTGATCTTTCTACTTAACTTTATAAGAACTTGCAAGGTGAGTGCTTTACTTGTTTTTGAGTATTAATATATTCATTTATATAGACGGTTACAATTTGTCCTTAAGATTTGTAACGATGTTCTTTTGCGTAACCCGGTAGAATATAGCAATCTTGCAATGTGATGTGGTGATATTGACACATTTGTTTATATGCTGGATTTTAACTTATTTTGATTACTTTGTAAAATTTTCTTGGTGGTGGATTGTCCACTAATTTTAAAGTTATAGTCACATGTCATGTTGATTATATGTCATCTAAAGTTATTTTGAACTATTCAATATTTTTCATCTTAGACATATTTAAAATGTTTCCTGGGCTCTCGGCACACTTTTTTGTTGACATTTTCAGATATGGAGGAGAATTAGAAGGTCAAGAGACAAGGAGCAACTTTCTTGTTGTAGTGTTTTATTAAGTTCATTTATGTGCAAAAATTATTTAATTTTGTTGAATTGGGGCATGAATAAATGCTATTAGGGCCATTCACCAACTTAAATATGGGGAGCGAACAGCGATGCAGGACAAAGTGCGGCACGTGTGGGAGCTACATCTTCAACAAGCGGTATAAAGTGCCACGCTTGCGGGAGCCACCTCTTGAACTCGTAGTTGCCAACTCTAGAATCCCGACAACAATGACGTCGCGTTGTGAAGAAGGTGTGATTGTTATGCACCCTCCCAAAAAAATAATATTAATATTAAAATATAACTAACTACATAGTGTTAGGCATATGAATTGGTCAATTTTGATAATTAATTATGATCATTATCTTATAAGTTACAAGAGGAATATGAAGTGGTTTCACATATGAAAGATGAATAGTGGCGTGTTAATCATTTATGGTGAGGTCTTTACTTGAGAATATGGTGAATTAAGAATGAGGAATAGTGGTCAGGTGTGGTAATCATGTAATAGTGATGTATTTACTTGGGAATGTGGAGTGATAGCATATTTATTCAAGAATATGTAGAGGTGCGTTTTGTTTAAGAACAAGGAGTAGTGATGTATTGTTCATGTATAGTGGAAGTTAATTCGTCCATTACAAAAATTAGCTATACACGTATATATTATGGACATATGCGAGAACAAGGTTATGTGATGGGATGAGAAAATATTAGAAGAAGAGGGGAAGGTGTCAGAGTAAGAAGAGGAAATGAGGGATCCTCAAGTGATCTTTCTACTTAACTTTATAAGAACTTGCAAGGTGAGTGCTTTACTTGTTTTTGAGTATTAATATATTCTTTTATATAGACGGTTACAATTTGTCCTTAAGATTTGTAATGATGTTCTTTTGCGTAACCCGGTAGAATATAGCAATCTTGCAATGTGATGTGGTGATATTGACACATTTGTTTATATGCTGGATTTTAACTATTTTGATTACTTTGTAAAAATTTTCTTGGTGGTGGATTGTCCACTAATTTTAAAGTTATAGTCACATGTCATGTTGATTATATGTCATCTCAAGTTATTTTGAACTATTCAATATTTTTCATCTTAAACATATTTAAAATGTTTCCTGGGCTCTCGGCACACCTTTTTGTTGACATTTTCAGATATGGAGGAGAATTAGAAGGTCAAGAGACAAGGAGCAACTTTCTTGTTGTAGTGTTTTATTAAGTTCATTTATGTGCAAAAATTATTTAATTTTGTTGAATTGGGGCATGAATAAATGCTATTAGGGCCATTCACCAACTTAAATATGGGGAGCGAACAGCGATGCAGGACAAAGTGCGGCACGTGTGGGAGCTACATCTTCAACAAGCGGTATAAAGTGCCACGCTTGCGGGAGCCACCTCTTGAACTCGTAGTTGCCAACTCTAGAATCCCGACAACAATGACGTCGCGTTGTGAAGAAGGTGTGATTGTTATGCACCCTCCCAAAAAAATAATATTAATATTAAAATATAACTAACTACATAGTGTTAGGCATATGAATTGGTCAATTTTGATAATTAATTATGATCATTATCTTATAAGTTACAAGAGGAATATGAAGTGGTTTCACATATGAAAGATGAATAGTGGCGTGTTAATCATTTATGGTGAGGTCTTTACTTGAGAATATGGTGAATTAAGAATGAGGAATAGTGGTCAGGTGTGGTAATCATGTAATAGTGATGTATTTACTTGGGAATGTGGAGTGATAGCATATTTATTCAAGAATATGTAGAGGTGCGTTTTGTTTAAGAACAAGGAGTAGTGATGTATTGTTCATGTATAGTGGAAGTTAATTCGTCCATTACAAAAATTAGCTATACACGTATATATTATGGACATATGGAGAACAAGCTTATGTGATGGGATGAGAAAATATTAGAAGAAGAGGGGAAGGTGTCAGAGTAAGAAGAGGAAATGAGGGATCCTCAAGTGATCTTTCTACTTAACTTTATAAGAACTTGCAAGGTGAGTGCTTTACTTGTTTTTGAGTATTAATATATTCATTTATATAGACGGTTACAATTTGTCCTTAAGATTTGTAACGATGTTCTTTTGCGTAACCCGGTAGAATATAGCAATCTTGCAATGTGATGTGGTGATATTGACACATTTGTTTATATGCTGGATTTTAACATATTTTGATTACTTTGTAAAAATTTTCTTGGTGGTGGATTGTCCACTAATTTTAAAGTTATAGTCACATGTCATGTTGATTAAATGTCATCTAAAGTTATTTTGAACTATTCAATATTTTTCATCTTAAACATATTTAAAATGTTTCCTGGGCTCTCGGCACACTTTTTTGTTGACATTTTCAGATATGGAGGAGAATTAGAAGGTCAAGAGACAAGGAGCAACTTTCTTGTTGTAGTGTTTTATTAAGTTCATTTATGTGCAAAAATTATTTAATTTTGTTGAATTGGGGCATGAATAAATGCTATTAGGGCCATTCACCAACTTAAATATGGGGAGCGAACAGCGATGCAGGACAAAGTGCGGCACGTGTGGGAGCTACATCTTCAACAAGCGGTATAAAGTGCCACGCTTGCGGGAGCCACCTCTTGAACTCGTAGTTGCCAACTCTAGAATCCCGACAACAATGACGTCGCGTTGTGAAGAAGGTGTGATTGTTATGCACCCTCCCAAAAAAATAATATTAATATTAAAATATAACTAACTACATAGTGTTAGGCATATGAATTGGTCAATTTTGATAATTAATTATGATCATTATCTTATAAGTTACAAGAGGAATATGAAGTGGTTTCACATATGAAAGATGAATAGTGGCGTGTTAATCATTTATGGTGAGGTCTTTACTTGAGAATATGGTGAATTAAGAATGAGGAATAGTGGTCAGGTGTGGTAATCATGTAATAGTGATGTATTTACTTGGGAATGTGGAGTGATAGCATATTTATTCAAGAATATGTAGAGGTGCGTTTTGTTTAAGAACAAGGAGTAGTGATGTTATTGTTCATGTATAGTGGAAGTTAATTCTTCCATTACAAAAATTAGCTATACACGTATATATTATGGACATATGGGAGAACAAGCTTATGTGATGGGATGAGAAAATATTAGAAGAAGAGGGGAAGGTGTCAGAGTAAGAAGAGGAAATGAGGGATCCTCAAGTGATCTTTCTACTTAACTTTATAAGAACTTGCAAGGTGAGTGCTTTACTTGTTTTTAGTATTAATATATTCATTTATATAGACGGTTACAATTTGTCCTTAAGATTTGTAATGATGTTCTTTTGCGTAACCCGGTAGAATATAGCAATCTTGCAATGTGATGTGGTGATATTGACACATTTGTTTATATGCTGGATTTTAACATATTTTGATTACTTTGTAAAAATTTTCTTGGTGGTGGATTGTCCACTAATTTTAAAGTTATAGTCACATGTCATGTTGATTAAATGTCATCTAAAGTTATTTTGAACTATTCAATATTTTTCATCTTAAACATATTTAAAATGTTTCCTGGGCTCTCGGCACACTTTTTTGTTGACATTTTCAGATATGGAGGAGAATTAGAAGGTCAAGAGACAAGGAGCAACTTTCTTGTTGTAGTGTTTTATTAAGTTCATTTATGTGCAAAAATTATTTAATTTTGTTGAATTGGGGCATGAATAAATGCTATTAGGGCCATTCACCAACTTAAATATGGGGAGCGAATAGCGATGCAGGACAAAGTGCGGCACGTGTGGGAGCTACATCTTCAACAAGCGGTATAAAGTGCCACGCTTGCGGGAGCCACCTCTTGAACTCGTAGTTGCCAACTCTAGAATCCCGACAACAATGACGTCGCGTTGTGAAGAAGGTGTGATTGTTATGCACCCTCCCAAAAAAATAATATTAATATTAAAATATAACTAACTACATAGTGTTAGGCATATGAATTGGTCAATTTTGATAATTAATTATGATCATTATCTTATAAGTTACAAGAGGAATATGAAGTGGTTTCACATATGAAAGATGAATAGTGGCGTGTTAATCATTTATGGTGAGGTCTTTACTTGAGAATATGGTGAATTAAGAATGAGGAATAGTGGTCAGGTGTGGTAATCATGTAATAGTGATGTATTTACTTGGGAATGTGGAGTGATAGCATATTTATTCAAGAATATGTAGAGGTGCGTTTTGTTTAAGAACAAGGAGTAGTGATGTTATTGTTCATATATAGTGGAAGTTAATTCGTCCATTACAAAAATTAGCTATACAGGTATATATTATGGACATATGGGAGAACAAGCTTATGTGATGGGATGAGAAAATATTAGAAGAAGAGGGGAAGGTGTCAGAGTAAGAAGAGGAAATGAGGGATCCTCAAGTGATCTTTCTACTTAACTTTATAAGAACTTGCAAGGTGAGTGCTTTACTTGTTTTTGAGTATTAATATATTCATTTATATAGACGGTTACAATTTGTCCTTAAGATTTGTAACGATGTTCTTTTGCGTAACCCGGTAGAATATAGCAATCTTGCAATGTGATGTGGTGATATTGACACATTTGTTTATATGCTGGATTTTAACTTATTTTGATTACTTTGTAAAAATTTTCTTGGTGGTGGATTGTCCACTAATTTTAAAGTTATAGTCACATGTCATGTTGATTAAATGTCATCTCAAGTTATTTTGAACTATTCAATATTTTTCATCTTAAACATATTTAAAATGTTTCCTGGGCTCTGGCACACTTTTTGTTGACATTTTCAGATATGGAGGAGAATTAGAAGGTCAAGAGACAAGGAGCAACTTTCTTGTTGTAGTGTTTTATTAAGTTCATTTATGTGCAAAAATTATTTAATTTTGTTGAATTGGGGCATGAATAAATGCTATTAGGGCCATTCACCAACTTAAATATGGGGAGCGAACAGCGATGCAGGACAAAGTGCAGCACGTGTGGGAGCTACATCTTCAACAAGCGGTATAAAGTGCCACGCTTGCAGGAGCCACCTCTTGAACTCGTAGTTGCCACCTCTAGAATCCCGACAACAATGACGTCGCGTTGTGAAGAAGGTGTGATTGTTATGCACCCTCCCAAAAAAATAATATTAATATTAAAATATAACTAACTACATAGTGTTAGGCATATGAATTGGTCAATTTTGATAATTAATTATGATCATTATCTTATAAGTTACAAGAGGAATATGAAGTGGTTTCACATATGAAAGATGAATAGTGGCGTGTTAATCATTTATGGTGAGGTCTTTACTTGAGAATATGGTGAATTAAGAATGAGGAATAGTGGTCAGGTGTGGTAATCATGTAATAGTGATGTATTTACTTGGGAATGTGGAGTGATAGCATATTTATTCAAGAATATGTAGAGGTGCGTTTTGTTTAAGAACAAGGAGTAGTGATGTATTGTTCATATATGGTGGAAGTTAATTCGTCCATTACAAAAATTAGCTATACACGTATATATTATGGACATATGGGAGAACAAGCTTATGTGATGGGATGAGAAAATATTAGAAGAAGAGGGGAAGGTGTTAGAGTAAGAAGAGGAAATGAGGGATCCTCAAGTGATCTTTCTACTTAACTTTATAAGAACTTGCAAGGTGAGTGCTTTACTTGTTTTTAAGTATTAATATATTCATTTATATAGACGGTTACAATTTGTCCTTAAGATTTGTAATGATGTTCTTTTGCGTAACCCGGTAGAATATAGCAATCTTGCAATGTGATGTGGTGATATGGACACATTTGTTTATATGCTGGATTTTAACTTATTTTGATTACTTTGTAAAATTTTTCTTGGTGGTGGATTGTCCACTAATTTTAAAGTTATAGTCACATGTCATGTTGATTATATGTCATCTCAAGTTATTTTGAACTATTCAATATTTTTCATCTTAAGCATATTTAAAATGTTTCCTGGGCTCTCGGCACACTTTTTTTGACATTTTCAGATATGGAGGAGAATTAGAAGGTCAAGAGACAAGGAGCAACTTTCTTGTTGTAGTGTTTTATTAAGTTCATTTATGTGCAAAAATTATTTAATTTTGTTGAATTGGGGCATGAATAAATGCTATTAGGGCCATTCACCAACTTAAATATGGGGAGCGAACAGCGATGCAGGACAAAGTGCGGCACGTGTGGGAGCTACATCTTCAACAAGCGGTATAAAGTGCCACGCTTGCGGGAGCCACCTCTTGAACTCGTAGTTGCCACCTCTAGAATCCCGACAACAATGACGTCGCGTTGTGAAGAAGGTGTGATTGTTATGCACCCTCCCAAAAAAATAATATTAATATTAAAATATAACTAACTACATAGTGTTAGGCATATGAATTGGTCAATTTTGATAATTAATTATGATCATTATCTTATAAGTTACAAGAGGAATATGAAGTGGTTTCACATATGAAAGATGAATAGTGGCGTGTTAATCATTTATGGTGAGGTCTTTACTTGAGAATATGGTGAATTAAGAATGAGGAATAGTGGTCAGGTGTGGTAATCATGTAATAGTGATGTATTTACTTGGGAATGTGGAGTGATAGCATATTTATTCAAGAATATGTAGAGGTGCGTTTTGTTTAAGAACAAGGAGTAGTGATGTATTGTTCATGTATAGTGGAAGTTAATTCGTCCATTACAAAAATTAGCTATACACGTATATATTATGGACATATGCGAGAACAAGGTTATGTGATGGGATGAGAAAATATTAGAAGAAGAGGGGAAGGTGTCAGAGTAAGAAGAGGAAATGAGGGATCCTCAAGTGATCTTTCTACTTAACTTTATAAGAACTTGCAAGGTGAGTGCTTTACTTGTTTTTAAGTATTAATATATTCATTTATATAGACGGTTACAATTTGTCCTTAAGATTTGTAATGATGTTCTTTTGCGTAACCCGGTAGAATATAGCAATCTTGCAATGTGATGTGGTGATATTGACACATTTGTTTATATGCTGGATTTTAACTTATTTTGATTACTTTGTAAAATTTTCTTGGTGGTGGATTGTCCACTAATTTTAAAGTTATAGTCACATGTCATGTTGATTATATGTCATCTCAAGTTATTTTGAACTATTCAATATTTTTCATCTTAAGCATATTTAAAATGTTTCCTGGGCTCTCGGCACACTTTTTTTGTTGACATTTTCAGATATGGAGGAGAATTAGATGGTCAAGAGACAAGGAGCAACTTTCTTGTTGTAGTGTTTTATTAAGTTCATTTATGTGCAAAAATTATTTAATTTTGTTGAATTGGGGCATGAATAAATGCTATTAGGGCCATTCACCAACTTAAATATGGGGAGCGAACAGCGATGCAGGACAAAGTGCGGCACGTGTGGGAGCTACATCTTCAACAAGCGGTATAAAGTGCCACGCTTGCGGGAGCCACCTCTTGAACTCGTAGTTGCCACCTCTAGAATCCCGACAACAATGACGTCGCGTTGTGAAGAAGGTGTGATTGTTATGCACCCTCCCAAAAAAATAATATTAATATTAAAATATAACTAACTACATAGTGTTAGGCATATGAATTGGTCAATTTTGATAATTAATTATGATCATTATCTTATAAGTTACAAGAGGAATATGAAGTGGTTTCACATATGAAAGATGAATAGTGGCGTGTTAATCATTTATGGTGAGGTCTTTACTTGAGAATATGGTGAATTAAGAATGAGGAATAGTGGTCAGGTGTGGTAATCATGTAATAGTGATGTATTTACTTGGGAATGTGGAGTGATAGCATATTTATTCAAGAATATGTAGAGGTGCGTTTTGTTTAAGAACAAGGAGTAGTGATGTTATTGTTCATATATGGTGGAAGTTAATTCTTCCATTACAAAAATTAGCTATACACGTATATATTATGGACATATGGGAGAACAAGCTTATGTGATGGGATGAGAAAATATTAGAAGAAGAGGGGAAGGTGTTAGAGTAAGAAGAGGAAATGAGGGATCTTCAAGTGATCTTTCTACTTAACTTTATAAGAACTTGCAAGGTGAGTGCTTTACTTGTTTTTGAGTATTAATATATTCTTTTATATAGACGGTTACAATTTGTCCTTAAGATTTGTAACGATGTTCTTTTGCGTAACCCGGTAGAATATAGCAATCTTGCAATGTGATGTGGTGATATTGACACATTTGTTTATATGCTGGATTTTAACTTATTTTGATTACTTTGTAAAATTTTTCTTGGTGGTGGATTGTCCACTAATTTTAAAGTTATAGTCACATGTCATGTTGATTATATGTCATCTCAAGTTATTTTGAACTATTCAATATTTTTCATCTTAAGCATATTTAAAATGTTTCCTGGGCTCTCGGCACACTTTTTTTGTTGACATTTTCAGATATGGAGGAGAATTAGAAGGTCAAGAGACAAGGAGCAACTTTCTTGTTGTAGTGTTTTATTAAGTTCATTTATGTGCAAAAATTATTTAATTTTGTTGAATTGGGGCATGAATAAATGCTATTAGGGCCATTCACCAACTTAAATATGGGGAGCGAACAGCGATGCAGGACAAAGTGCGGCACGTGTGGGAGCTACATCTTCAACAAGCGGTATAAAGTGCCACGCTTGCGGGAGCCACCTCTTGAACTCGTAGTTGCCACCTCTAGAATCCCGACAACAATGACGTCGCGTTGTGAAGAAGGTGTGATTGTTATGCACCCTCCCAAAAAATAATATTAATATTAAAATATAACTAACTACATAGTGTTAGGCATATGAATTGGTCAATTTTGATAATTAATTATGATCATTATCTTATAAGTTACAAGAGGAATATGAAGTGGTTTCACATATGAAAGATGAATAGTGGCGTGTTAATCATTTATGGTGAGGTCTTTACTTGAGAATATGGTGAATTAAGAATGAGGAATAGTGGTCAGGTGTGGTAATCATGTAATAGTGATGTATTTACTTGGGAATGTGGAGTGATAGCATATTTATTCAAGAATATGTAGAGGTGCGTTTTGTTTAAGAACAAGGAGTAGTGATGTATTGTTCATGTATGGTGGAAGTTAATTCGTCCATTACAAAAATTAGCTATACACGTATATATTATGGACATATGGGAGAACAAGCTTATGTGATGGGATGAGAAAATATTAGAAGAAGAGGGGAAGGTGTTAGAGTAAGAAGAGGAAATGAGGGATCTTCAAGTGATCTTTCTACTTAACTTTATAAGAACTTGCAAGGTGAGTGCTTTACTTGTTTTTAAGTATTAATATATTCTTTTATATAGACGGTTACAATTTGTCCTTAAGATTTGTAATGATGTTCTTTTGCGTAACCCGGTAGAATATAGCAATCTTGCAATGTGATGTGGTGATATGGACACATTTGTTTATATGCTGGATTTTAACTTATTTTGATTACTTTGTAAAATTTTTCTTGGTGGTGGATTGTCCACTAATTTTAAAGTTATAGTCACATGTCATGTTGATTATATGTCATCTCAAGTTATTTTGAACTATTCAATATTTTTAATGTTAAGCATATTTAAAATGTTTCCTGGGCTCTCGGCACACTTTTTTTGTTGACATTTTCAGATATGGAGGAGAATTAGATGGTCAAGAGACAAGGAGCAACTTTCTTGTTGTAGTGTTTTATTAAGTTCATTTATGTGCAAAAATTATTTAATTTTGTTGAATTGGGGCATGAATAAATGCTATTAGGGCCATTCACCAACTTAAATATGGGGAGCGAACAGCGATGCAGGACAAAGTGCGGCACGTGTGGGAGCTACATCTTCAACAAGCGGTATAAAGTGCCACGCTTGCGGGAGCCACCTCTTGAACTCGTAGTTGCCACCTCTAGAATCCCGACAACAATGACGTCGCGTTGTGAAGAAGGTGTGATTGTTATGCACCCTCCCAAAAAAATAATATTAATATTAAAATATAACTAACTACATAGTGTTAGGCATATGAATTGGTCAATTTTGATAATTAATTATGATCATTATCTTATAAGTTACAAGAGGAATATGAAGTGGTTTCACATATGAAAGATGAATAGTGGCGTGTTAATCATTTATGGTGAGGTCTTTACTTGAGAATATGGTGAATTAAGAATGAGGAATAGTGGTCAGGTGTGGTAATCATGTAATAGTGATGTATTTACTTGGGAATGTGGAGTGATAGCATATTTATTCAAGAATATGTAGAGGTGCGTTTTGTTTAAGAACAAGGAGTAGTGATGTATTGTTCATGTATAGTGGAAGTTAATTCGTCCATTACAAAAATTAGCTATACACGTATATATTATGGACATATGGGAGAACAAGCTTATGTGATGGGATGAGAAAATATTAGAAGAAGAGGGGAAGGTGTTAGAGTAAGAAGAGGAAATGAGGGATCTTCAAGTGATCTTTCTACTTAACTTTATAAGAACTTGCAAGGTGAGTGCTTTACTTGTTTTTGAGTATTAATATATTCTTTTATATAGACGGTTACAATTTGTCCTTAAGATTTGTAATGATGTTCTTTTGCGTAACCCGGTAGAATATAGCAATCTTGCAATGTGATGTGGTGATATGGACACATTTGTTTATATGCTGGATTTTAACTTATTTTGATTACTTTGTAAAATTTTTCTTGGTGGTGGATTGTCCACTAATTTTAAAGTTATAGTCACATGTCATGTTGATTATATGTCATCTCAAGTTATTTTGAACTATTCAATATTTTTATCTTAAGCATATTTAAAATGTTTCCTGGGCTCTCGGCACACTTTTTTTGTTGACATTTTCAGATATGGAGGAGAATTAGATGGTCAAGAGACAAGGAGCAACTTTCTTGTTGTAGTGTTTTATTAAGTTCATTTATGTGCAAAAATTATTTAATTTTGTTGAATTGGGGCATGAATAAATGCTATTAGGGCCATTCACCAACTTAAATATGGGGAGCGAACAGCGATGCAGGACAAAGTGCGGCACGTGTGGGAGCTACATCTTCAACAAGCGGTATAAAGTGCCACGCTTGCGGGAGCCACCTCTTGAACTCGTAGTTGCCACCTCTAGAATCCCGACAACAATGACGTCGCGTTGTGAAGAAGGTGTGATTGTTATGCACCCTCCCAAAAAATAATATTAATATTAAAATATAACTAACTACATAGTGTTAGGCATATGAATTGGTCAATTTTGATAATTAATTATGATCATTATCTTATAAGTTACAAGAGGAATATGAAGTGGTTTCACATATGAAAGATGAATAGTGGCGTGTTAATCATTTATGGTGAGGTCTTTACTTGAGAATATGGTGAATTAAGAATGAGGAATAGTGGTCAGGTGTGGTAATCATGTAATAGTGATGTATTTACTTGGGAATGTGGAGTGATAGCATATTTATTCAAGAATATGTAGAGGTGCGTTTTGTTTAAGAACAAGGAGTAGTGATGTATTGTTCATGTATGGTGGAAGTTAATTCGTCCATTACAAAAATTAGCTATACACGTATATATTATGGACATATGGGAGAACAAGCTTATGTGATGGGATGAGAAAATATTAGAAGAAGAGGGGAAGGTGTTAGAGTAAGAAGAGGAAATGAGGGATCTTCAAGTGATCTTTCTACTTAACTTTATAAGAACTTGCAAGGTGAGTGCTTTACTTGTTTTTGAGTATTAATATATTCTTTTATATAGACGGTTACAATTTGTCCTTAAGATTTGTAATGATGTTCTTTTGCGTAACCCGGTAGAATATAGCAATCTTGCAATGTGATGTGGTGATATGGACACATTTGTTTATATGCTGGATTTTAACTTATTTTGATTACTTTGTAAAATTTTTCTTGGTGGTGGATTGTCCACTAATTTTAAAGTTATAGTCACATGTCATGTTGATTATATGTCATCTCAAGTTATTTTGAACTATTCAATATTTTTAATCTTAAGCATATTTAAAATGTTTCCTGGGCTCTCGGCACACTTTTTTTGTTGACATTTTCAGATATGGAGGAGAATTAGATGGTCAAGAGACAAGGAGCAACTTTCTTGTTGTAGTGTTTTATTAAGTTCATTTATGTGCAAAAATTATTTAATTTTGTTGAATTGGGGCATGAATAAATGCTATTAGGGCCATTCACCAACTTAAATATGGGGAGCGAACAGCGATGCAGGACAAAGTGCGGCACGTGTGGGAGCTACATCTTCAACAAGCGGTATAAAGTGCCACGCTTGCGGGAGCCACCTCTTGAACTCGTAGTTGCCACCTCTAGAATCCCGACAACAATGACGTCGCGTTGTGAAGAAGGTGTGATTGTTATGCACCCTCCCAAAAAATAATATTAATATTAAAATATAACTAACTACATAGTGTTAGGCATATGAATTGGTCAATTTTGATAATTAATTATGATCATTATCTTATAAGTTACAAGAGGAATATGAAGTGGTTTCACATATGAAAGATGAATAGTGGCGTGTTAATCATTTATGGTGAGGTCTTTACTTGAGAATATGGTGAATTAAGAATGAGGAATAGTGGTCAGGTGTGGTAATCATGTAATAGTGATGTATTTACTTGGGAATGTGGAGTGATAGCATATTTATTCAAGAATATGTAGAGGTGCGTTTTGTTTAAGAACAAGAGTAGTGATGTTATTGTTCATATATGGTGGAAGTTAATTCTTCATTACAAAAATTAGCTATACACGTATATATTATGGACATATGGGAGAACAAGCTTATGTGATGGGATGAGAAAATATTAGAAGAAGAGGGGAAGGTGTTAGAGTAAGAAGAGGAAATGAGGGATCTTCAAGTGATCTTTCTACTTAACTTTATAAGAACTTGCAAGGTGAGTGCTTTACTTGTTTTTGAGTATTAATATATTCTTTTATATAGACAGTTACAATTTGTCCTTAAGATTTGTAATGATGTTCTTTTGCGTAACCCGGTCGAATATAGCAATCTTGCAATGTGATGTGGTGATATGGACACATTTGTTTATATGCTGGATTTTAACTTATTTTGATTACTTTGTAAAATTTTTCTTGGTGGTGGATTGTCCACTAATTTTAAAGTTATAGTCACATGTCATGTTGATTATATGTCATCTCAAGTTATTTTGAACTATTCAATATTTTTAATATTAAGCATATTTAAAATGTTTCCTGGGCTCTCGGCACACTTTTTTTGTTGACATTTTCAGATATGGAGGAGAATTAGATGGTCAAGAGACAAGGAGCAACTTTCTTGTTGTAGTGTTTTATTAAGTTCATTTATGTGCAAAAATTATTTAATTTTGTTGAATTGGGGCATGAATAAATGCTATTAGGGCCATTCACCAACTTAAATATGGGGAGCGAACAGCGATGCAGGACAAAGTGCGGCACGTGTGGGAGCTACATCTTCAACAAGCGGTATAAAGTGCCACGCTTGCGGGAGCCACCTCTTGAACTCGTAGTTGCCACCTCTAGAATCCCGACAACAATGACGTCGCGTTGTGAAGAAGGTGTGATTGTTATGCACCCTCCCAAAAAATAATATTAATATTAAAATATAACTAACTACATAGTGTTAGGCATATGAATTGGTCAATTTTGATAATTAATTATGATCATTATCTTATAAGTTACAAGAGGAATATGAAGTGGTTTCACATATGAAAGATGAATAGTGGCGTGTTAATCATTTATGGTGAGGTCTTTACTTGAGAATATGGTGAATTAAGAATGAGGAATAGTGGTCAGGTGTGGTAATCATGTAATAGTGATGTATTTACTTGGGAATGTGGAGTGATAGCATATTTATTCAAGAATATGTAGAGGTGCGTTTTGTTTAAGAACAAGGAGTAGTGATGTATTGTTCATGTATGGTGGAAGTTAATTCTTCATTACAAAAATTAGCTATACACGTATATATTATGGACATATGGGAGAACAAGCTTATGTGATGGGATGAGAAAATATTAGAAGAAGAGGGGAAGGTGTTAGAGTAAGAAGAGGAAATGAGGGATCTTCAGGTGATCTTTCTACTTAACTTTATAAGAACTTGCAAGGTGAGTGCTTTACTTGTTTTTGAGTATTAATATATTCTTTTATATAGACAGTTACAATTTGTCCTTAAGATTTGTAATGATGTTCTTTTGCGTAACCCGGTAGAATATAGCAATCTTGCAATGTGATGTGGTGATATGGACACATTTGTTTATATGCTGGATTTTAACTTATTTTGATTACTTTGTAAAATTTTTCTTGGTGGTGGATTGTCCACTAATTTTAAAGTTATAGTCACATGTCATGTTGATTATATGTCATCTCAAGTTATTTTGAACTATTCAATATTTTTAATCTTAAGCATATTTAAAATGTTTCCTGGGCTCTCGGCACACTTTTTTTGTTGACATTTTCAGATATGGAGGAGAATTAGATGGTCAAGAGACAAGGAGCAACTTTCTTGTTGTAGTGTTTTATTAAGTTCATTTATGTGCAAAAATTATTTAATTTTGTTGAATTGGGGCATGAATAAATGCTATTAGGGCCATTCACCAACTTAAATATGGGGAGCGAACAGCGATGCAGGACAAAGTGGGGCACGTGTGGGAGCTACATCTTCAACAAGCGGTATAAAGTGCCACGCTTGCGGGAGCCACCTCTTGAACTCGTAGTTGCCACCTCTAGAATCCCGACAACAATGACGTCGCGTTGTGAAGAAGGTGTGATTGTTATGCACCCTCCCAAAAAATAATATTAATATTAAAATATAACTAACTACATAGTGTTAGGCATATGAATTGGTCAATTTTGATAATTAATTATGATCATTATCTTATAAGTTACAAGAGGAATATGAAGTGGTTTCACATATGAAAGATGAATAGTGGCGTGTTAATCATTTATGGTGAGGTCTTTACTTGAGAATATGGTGAATTAAGAATGAGGAATAGTGGTCAGGTGTGGTAATCATGTAATAGTGATGTATTTACTTGGGAATGTGGAGTGATAGCATATTTATTCAAGAATATGTAGAGGTGCGTTTTGTTTAAGAACAAGGAGTAGTGATGTTATTGTTCATATATGGTGGAAGTTAATTCTTCCATTACAAAAATTAGCTATACAGGTATATATTATGGACATATGGAGAACAAGCTTATGTGATGGGATGAGAAAATATTAGAAGAAGAGGGGAAGGTGTTAGAGTAAGAAGAGGAAATGAGGGATCTTCAGGTGATCTTTCTACTTAACTTTATAAGAACTTGCAAGGTGAGTGCTTTACTTGTTTTTGAGTATTAATATATTCTTTTATATAGACAGTTACAATTTGTCCTTAAGATTTGTAATGATGTTCTTTTGCGTAACCCGATCGAATATAGCAATCTTGCAATGTGATGTGGTGATATGGACACATTTGTTTATATGCTGGATTTTAACTTATTTTGATTACTTTGTAAAATTTTTCTTGGTGGTGGATTGTCCACTAATTTTAAAGTTATAGTCACATGTCATGTTGATTATATGTCATCTCAAGTTATTTTGAACTATTCAATATTTTTAATCTTAAGCATATTTAAAATGTTTCCTGGGCTCTCGGCACACTTTTTTTGTTGACATTTTCAGATATGGAGGAGAATTAGATGGTCAAGAGACAAGGAGCAACTTTCTTGTTGTAGTGTTTTATTAAGTTCATTTATGTGCAAAAATTATTTAATTTTGTTGAATTGGGGCATGAATAAATGCTATTAGGGCCATTCACCAACTTAAATATGGGGAGCGAACAGCGATGCAGGACAAAGTGCGGCACGTGTGGGAGCTACATCTTCAACAAGCGGTATAAAGTGCCACGCTTGCGGGAGCCACCTCTTGAACTCGTAGTTGCCACCTCTAGAATCCCGACAACAATGACGTCGCGTTGTGAAGAAGGTGTGATTGTTATGCACCCTCCCAAAAAATAATATTAATATTAAAATATAACTAACTACATAGTGTTAGGCATATGAATTGGTCAATTTTGATAATTAATTATGATCATTATCTTATAAGTTACAAGAGGAATATGAAGTGGTTTCACATATGAAAGATGAATAGTGGCGTGTTAATCATTTATGGTGAGGTCTTTACTTGAGAATATGGTGAATTAAGAATGAGGAATAGTGGTCAGGTGTGGTAATCATGTAATAGTGATGTATTTACTTGGGAATGTGGAGTGATAGCATATTTATTCAAGAATATGTAGAGGTGCGTTTTGTTTAAGAACAAGAGTAGTGATGTATTGTTCATATATGGTGGAAGTTAATTCTTCATTACAAAAATTAGCTATACAGGTATATATTATGGACATATGGGAGAACAAGCTTATGTGATGGGATGAGAAAATATTAGAAGAAGAGGGGAAGGTGTTAGAGTAAGAAGAGGAAATGAGGGATCTTCAGGTGATCTTTCTACTTAACTTTATAAGAACTTGCAAGGTGAGTGCTTTACTTGTTTTTGAGTATTAATATATTCTTTTATATAGACAGTTACAATTTGTCCTTAAGATTTGTAATGATGTTCTTTTGCGTAACCCGGTAGAATATAGCAATCTTGCAATGTGATGTGGTGATATGGACACATTTGTTTATATGCTGGATTTTAACTTATTTTGATTACTTTGTAAAATTTTTCTTGGTGGTGGATTGTCCACTAATTTTAAAGTTATAGTCACATGTCATGTTGATTATATGTCATCTCAAGTTATTTTGAACTATTCAATATTTTTAATCTTAAGCATATTTAAAATGTTTCCTGGGCTCTCGGCACACTTTTTTTGTTGACATTTTCAGATATGGAGGAGAATTAGATGGTCAAGAGACAAGGAGCAACTTTCTTGTTGTAGTGTTTTATTAAGTTCATTTATGTGCAAAAATTATTTAATTTTGTTGAATTGGGGCATGAATAAATGCTATTAGGGCCATTCACCAACTTAAATATGGGGAGCGAACAGCGATGCAGGACAAAGTGCGGCACGTGTGGGAGCTACATCTTCAACAAGCGGTATAAAGTGCCACGCTTGCGGGAGCCACCTCTTGAACTCGTAGTTGCCACCTCTAGAATCCCGACAACAATGACGTCGCGTTGTGAAGAAGGTGTGATTGTTATGCACCCTCCCAAAAAATAATATTAATATTAAAATATAACTAACTACATAGTGTTAGGCATATGAATTGGTCAATTTTGATAATTAATTATGATCATTATCTTATAAGTTACAAGAGGAATATGAAGTGGTTTCACATATGAAAGATGAATAGTGGCGTGTTAATCATTTATGGTGAGGTCTTTACTTGAGAATATGGTGAATTAAGAATGAGGAATAGTGGTCAGGTGTGGTAATCATGTAATAGTGATGTATTTACTTGGGAATGTGGAGTGATAGCATATTTATTCAAGAATATGTAGAGGTGCGTTTTGTTTAAGAACAAGGAGTAGTGATGTTATTGTTCATATATAGTGGAAGTTAATTCGTCCATTACAAAAATTAGCTATACAGGTATATATTATGGACATATGGGAGAACAAGCTTATGTGATGGGATGAGAAAATATTAGAAGAAGAGGGGAAGGTGTTAGAGTAAGAAGAGGAAATGAGGGATCTTCAGTGATCTTTCTACTTAACTTTATAAGAACTTGCAAGGTGAGTGCTTTACTTGTTTTTGAGTATTAATATATTCTTTTATATAGACGGTTACAATTTGTCCTTAAGATTTGTAATGATGTTCTTTTGCGTAACCCGTCGAATATAGCAATCTTGCAATGTGATGTGGTGATATGGACACATTTGTTTATATGCTGGATTTTAACTTATTTTGATTACTTTGTAAAATTTTTCTTGGTGGTGGATTGTCCACTAATTTTAAAGTTATAGTCACATGTCATGTTGATTATATGTCATCTCAAGTTATTTTGAACTATTCAATATTTTTAATCTTAAGCATATTTAAAATGTTTCCTGGGCTCTCGGCACACTTTTTTTGTTGACATTTTCAGATATGGAGGAGAATTAGATGGTCAAGAGACAAGGAGCAACTTTCTTGTTGTAGTGTTTTATTAAGTTCATTTATGTGCAAAAATTATTTAATTTTGTTGAATTGGGGCATGAATAAATGCTATTAGGGCCATTCACCAACTTAAATATGGGGAGCGAACAGCGATGCAGGACAAAGTGGGGCACGTGTGGGAGCTACATCTTCAACAAGCGGTATAAAGTGCCACGCTTGCGGGAGCCACCTCTTGAACTCGTAGTTGCCACCTCTAGAATCCCGACAACAATGACGTCGCGTTGTGAAGAAGGTGTGATTGTTATGCACCCTCCCAAAAAAATAATATTAATATTAAAATATAACTAACTACATAGTGTTAGGCATATGAATTGGTCAATTTTGATAATTAATTATGATCATTATCTTATAAGTTACAAGAGGAATATGAAGTGGTTTCACATATGAAAGATGAATAGTGGCGTGTTAATCATTTATGGTGAGGTCTTTACTTGAGAATATGGTGAATTAAGAATGAGGAATAGTGGTCAGGTGTGGTAATCATGTAATAGTGATGTATTTACTTGGGAATGTGGAGTGATAGCATATTTATTCAAGAATATGTAGAGGTGCGTTTTGTTTAAGAACAAGAGTAGTGATGTATTGTTCATGTATAGTGGAAGTTAATTCTCCATTACAAAAATTAGCTATACACGTATATATTATGGACATATGGGAGAACAAGCTTATGTGATGGGATGAGAAAATATTAGAAGAAGAGGGGAAGGTGTTAGAGTAAGAAGAGGAAATGAGGGATCTTCAGGTGATCTTTCTACTTAACTTTATAAGAACTTGCAAGGTGAGTGCTTTACTTGTTTTTGAGTATTAATATATTCTTTTATATAGACGGTTACAATTTGTCCTTAAGATTTGTAATGATGTTCTTTTGCGTAACCCGATCGAATATAGCAATCTTGCAATGTGATGTGGTGATATGGACACATTTGTTTATATGCTGGATTTTAACTTATTTTGATTACTTTGTAAAATTTTTCTTGGTGGTGGATTGTCCACTAATTTTAAAGTTATAGTCACATGTCATGTTGATTATATGTCATCTCAAGTTATTTTGAACTATTCAATATTTTTAATCTTAAGCATATTTAAAATGTTTCCTGGGCTCTCGGCACACTTTTTTTGTTGACATTTTCAGATATGGAGGAGAATTAGATGGTCAAGAGACAAGGAGCAACTTTCTTGTTGTAGTGTTTTATTAAGTTCATTTATGTGCAAAAATTATTTAATTTTGTTGAATTGGGGCATGAATAAATGCTATTAGGGCCATTCACCAACTTAAATATGGGGAGCGAACAGCGATGCAGGACAAAGTGCGGCACGTGTGGGAGCTACATCTTCAACAAGCGGTATAAAGTGCCACGCTTGCGGGAGCCACCTCTTGAACTCGTAGTTGCCACCTCTAGAATCCCGACAACAATGACGTCGCGTTGTGAAGAAGGTGTGATTGTTATGCACCCTCCCAAAAAATAATATTAATATTAAAATATAACTAACTACATAGTGTTAGGCATATGAATTGGTCAATTTTGATAATTAATTATGATCATTATCTTATAAGTTACAAGAGGAATATGAAGTGGTTTCACATATGAAAGATGAATAGTGGCGTGTTAATCATTTATGGTGAGGTCTTTACTTGAGAATATGGTGAATTAAGAATGAGGAATAGTGGTCAGGTGTGGTAATCATGTAATAGTGATGTATTTACTTGGGAATGTGGAGTGATAGCATATTTATTCAAGAATATGTAGAGGTGCGTTTTGTTTAAGAACAAGGAGTAGTGATGTTATTGTTCATATATGGTGGAAGTTAATTCTTCATTACAAAAATTAGCTATACACGTATATATTATGGACATATGGGAGAACAAGCTTATGTGATGGGATGAGAAAATATTAGAAGAAGAGGGGAAGGTGTTAGAGTAAGAAGAGGAAATGAGGGATCTTCAGGTGATCTTTCTACTTAACTTTATAAGAACTTGCAAGGTGAGTGCTTTACTTGTTTTTGAGTATTAATATATTCTTTTATATAGACGGTTACAATTTGTCCTTAAGATTTGTAATGATGTTCTTTTGCGTAACCCGGTAGAATATAGCAATCTTGCAATGTGATGTGGTGATATGGACACATTTGTTTATATGCTGGATTTTAACTTATTTTGATTACTTTGTAAAATTTTTCTTGGTGGTGGATTGTCCACTAATTTTAAAGTTATAGTCACATGTCATGTTGATTATATGTCATCTCAAGTTATTTTGAACTATTCAATATTTTTAATCTTAAGCATATTTAAAATGTTTCCTGGGCTCTCGGCACACTTTTTTTGTTGACATTTTCAGATATGGAGGAGAATTAGATGGTCAAGAGACAAGGAGCAACTTTCTTGTTGTAGTGTTTTATTAAGTTCATTTATGTGCAAAAATTATTTAATTTTGTTGAATTGGGGCATGAATAAATGCTATTAGGGCCATTCACCAACTTAAATATGGGGAGCGAACAGCGATGCAGGACAAAGTGGGGCACGTGTGGGAGCTACATCTTCAACAAGCGGTATAAAGTGCCACGCTTGCGGGAGCCACCTCTTGAACTCGTAGTTGCCACCTCTAGAATCCCGACAACAATGACGTCGCGTTGTGAAGAAGGTGTGATTGTTATGCACCCTCCCAAAAAATAATATTAATATTAAAATATAACTAACTACATAGTGTTAGGCATATGAATTGGTCAATTTTGATAATTAATTATGATCATTATCTTATAAGTTACAAGAGGAATATGAAGTGGTTTCACATATGAAAGATGAATAGTGGCGTGTTAATCATTTATGGTGAGGTCTTTACTTGAGAATATGGTGAATTAAGAATGAGGAATAGTGGTCAGGTGTGGTAATCATGTAATAGTGATGTATTTACTTGGGAATGTGGAGTGATAGCATATTTATTCAAGAATATGTAGAGGTGCGTTTTGTTTAAGAACAAGAGTAGTGATGTATTGTTCATGTATGGTGGAAGTTAATTCGTCCATTACAAAAATTAGCTATACACGTATATATTATGGACATATGGGAGAACAAGCTTATGTGATGGGATGAGAAAATATTAGAAGAAGAGGGGAAGGTGTTAGAGTAAGAAGAGGAAATGAGGGATCTTCAGGTGATCTTTCTACTTAACTTTATAAGAACTTGCAAGGTGAGTGCTTTACTTGTTTTTGAGTATTAATATATTCTTTTATATAGACGGTTACAATTTGTCCTTAAGATTTGTAATGATGTTCTTTTGCGTAACCCGGTCGAATATAGCAATCTTGCAATGTGATGTGGTGATATGGACACATTTGTTTATATGCTGGATTTTAACTTATTTTGATTACTTTGTAAAATTTTTCTTGGTGGTGGATTGTCCACTAATTTTAAAGTTATAGTCACATGTCATGTTGATTATATGTCATCTCAAGTTATTTTGAACTATTCAATATTTTTAATCTTAAGCATATTTAAAATGTTTCCTGGGCTCTCGGCACACTTTTTTTGTTGACATTTTCAGATATGGAGGAGAATTAGATGGTCAAGAGACAAGGAGCAACTTTCTTGTTGTAGTGTTTTATTAAGTTCATTTATGTGCAAAAATTATTTAATTTTGTTGAATTGGGGCATGAATAAATGCTATTAGGGCCATTCACCAACTTAAATATGGGGAGCGAACAGCGATGCAGGACAAAGTGCGGCACGTGTGGGAGCTACATCTTCAACAAGCGGTATAAAGTGCCACGCTTGCGGGAGCCACCTCTTGAACTCGTAGTTGCCACCTCTAGAATCCCGACAACAATGACGTCGCGTTGTGAAGAAGGTGTGATTGTTATGCACCCTCCCAAAAAATAATATTAATATTAAAATATAACTAACTACATAGTGTTAGGCATATGAATTGGTCAATTTTGATAATTAATTATGATCATTATCTTATAAGTTACAAGAGGAATATGAAGTGGTTTCACATATGAAAGATGAATAGTGGCGTGTTAATCATTTATGGTGAGGTCTTTACTTGAGAATATGGTGAATTAAGAATGAGGAATAGTGGTCAGGTGTGGTAATCATGTAATAGTGATGTATTTACTTGGGAATGTGGAGTGATAGCATATTTATTCAAGAATATGTAGAGGTGCGTTTTGTTTAAGAACAAGGAGTAGTGATGTTATTGTTCATATATAGTGGAAGTTAATTCTCCATTACAAAAATTAGCTATACACGTATATATTATGGACATATGGGAGAACAAGCTTATGTGATGGGATGAGAAAATATTAGAAGAAGAGGGGAAGGTGTTAGAGTAAGAAGAGGAAATGAGGGATCTTCAGGTGATCTTTCTACTTAACTTTATAAGAACTTGCAAGGTGAGTGCTTTACTTGTTTTTGAGTATTAATATATTCTTTTATATAGACGGTTACAATTTGTCCTTAAGATTTGTAATGATGTTCTTTTGCGTAACCCGATAGAATATAGCAATCTTGCAATGTGATGTGGTGATATGGACACATTTGTTTATATGCTGGATTTTAACTTATTTTGATTACTTTGTAAAATTTTTCTTGGTGGTGGATTGTCCACTAATTTTAAAGTTATAGTCACATGTCATGTTGATTATATGTCATCTCAAGTTATTTTGAACTATTCAATATTTTTAATATTAAGCATATTTAAAATGTTTCCTGGGCTCTCGGCACACTTTTTTTGTTGACATTTTCAGATATGGAGGAGAATTAGATGGTCAAGAGACAAGGAGCAACTTTCTTGTTGTAGTGTTTTATTAAGTTCATTTATGTGCAAAAATTATTTAATTTTGTTGAATTGGGGCATGAATAAATGCTATTAGGGCCATTCACCAACTTAAATATGGGGAGCGAACAGCGATGCAGGACAAAGTGCGGCACGTGTGGGAGCTACATCTTCAACAAGCGGTATAAAGTGCCACGCTTGCGGGAGCCACCTCTTGAACTCGTAGTTGCCACCTCTAGAATCCCGACAACAATGACGTCGCGTTGTGAAGAAGGTGTGATTGTTATGCACCCTCCCAAAAAATAATATTAATATTAAAATATAACTAACTACATAGTGTTAGGCATATGAATTGGTCAATTTTGATAATTAATTATGATCATTATCTTATAAGTTACAAGAGGAATATGAAGTGGTTTCACATATGAAAGATGAATAGTGGCGTGTTAATCATTTATGGTGAGGTCTTTACTTGAGAATATGGTGAATTAAGAATGAGGAATAGTGGTCAGGTGTGGTAATCATGTAATAGTGATGTATTTACTTGGGAATGTGGAGTGATAGCATATTTATTCAAGAATATGTAGAGGTGCGTTTTGTTTAAGAACAAGGAGTAGTGATGTATTGTTCATGTATAGTGGAAGTTAATTCTCCATTACAAAAATTAGCTATACACGTATATATTATGGACATATGGGAGAACAAGCTTATGTGATGGGATGAGAAAATATTAGAAGAAGAGGGGAAGGTGTTAGAGTAAGAAGAGGAAATGAGGGATCTTCAAGTGATCTTTCTACTTAACTTTATAAGAACTTGCAAGGTGAGTGCTTTACTTGTTTTTAAGTATTAATATATTCTTTTATATAGACGGTTACAATTTGTCCTTAAGATTTGTAATGATGTTCTTTTGCGTAACCCGGTAGAATATAGCAATCTTGCAATGTGATGTGGTGATATGGACACATTTGTTTATATGCTGGATTTTAACTTATTTTGATTACTTTGTAAAATTTTTCTTGGTGGTGGATTGTCCACTAATTTTAAAGTTATAGTCACATGTCATGTTGATTATATGTCATCTCAAGTTATTTTGAACTATTCAATATTTTTAATCTTAAGCATATTTAAAATGTTTCCTGGGCTCTCGGCACACTTTTTTTGTTGACATTTTCAGATATGGAGGAGAATTAGATGGTCAAGAGACAAGGAGCAACTTTCTTGTTGTAGTGTTTTATTAAGTTCATTTATGTGCAAAAATTATTTAATTTTGTTGAATTGGGGCATGAATAAATGCTATTAGGGCCATTCACCAACTTAAATATGGGGAGCGAACAGCGATGCAGGACAAAGTGCGGCACGTGTGGGAGCTACATCTTCAACAAGCGGTATAAAGTGCCACGCTTGCGGGAGCCACCTCTTGAACTCGTAGTTGCCACCTCTAGAATCCCGACAACAATGACGTCGCGTTGTGAAGAAGGTGTGATTGTTATGCACCCTCCCAAAAAAATAATATTAATATTAAAATATAACTAACTACATAGTGTTAGGCATATGAATTGGTCAATTTTGATAATTAATTATGATCATTATCTTATAAGTTACAAGAGGAATATGAAGTGGTTTCACATATGAAAGATGAATAGTGGCGTGTTAATCATTTATGGTGAGGTCTTTACTTGAGAATATGGTGAATTAAGAATGAGGAATAGTGGTCAGGTGTGGTAATCATGTAATAGTGATGTATTTACTTGGGAATGTGGAGTGATAGCATATTTATTCAAGAATATGTAGAGGTGCGTTTTGTTTAAGAACAAGGAGTAGTGATGTATTGTTCATGTATAGTGGAAGTTAATTCGTCCATTACAAAAATTAGCTATACACGTATATATTATGGACATATGGGAGAACAAGCTTATGTGATGGGATGAGAAAATATTAGAAGAAGAGGGGAAGGTGTTAGAGTAAGAAGAGGAAATGAGGGATCTTCAGGTGATCTTTCTACTTAACTTTATAAGAACTTGCAAGGTGAGTGCTTTACTTGTTTTTAAGTATTAATATATTCTTTTATATAGACGGTTACAATTTGTCCTTAAGATTTGTAACGATGTTCTTTTGCGTAACCCGGTAGAATATAGCAATCTTGCAATGTGATGTGGTGATATGGACACATTTGTTTATATGCTGGATTTTAACTTATTTTGATTACTTTGTAAAATTTTTCTTGGTGGTGGATTGTCCACTAATTTTAAAGTTATAGTCACATGTCATGTTGATTATATGTCATCTCAAGTTATTTTGAACTATTCAATATTTTTAATCTTAAGCATATTTAAAATGTTTCCTGGGCTCTCGGCACACTTTTTTTGTTGACATTTTCAGATATGGAGGAGAATTAGATGGTCAAGAGACAAGGAGCAACTTTCTTGTTGTAGTGTTTTATTAAGTTCATTTATGTGCAAAAATTATTTAATTTTGTTGAATTGGGGCATGAATAAATGCTATTAGGGCCATTCACCAACTTAAATATGGGGAGCGAACAGCGATGCAGGACAAAGTGCGGCACGTGTGGGAGCTACATCTTCAACAAGCGGTATAAAGTGCCACGCTTGCGGGAGCCACCTCTTGAACTCGTAGTTGCCACCTCTAGAATCCCGACAACAATGACGTCGCGTTGTGAAGAAGGTGTGATTGTTATGCACCCTCCCAAAAAAATAATATTAATATTAAAATATAACTAACTACATAGTGTTAGGCATATGAATTGGTCAATTTTGATAATTAATTATGATCATTATCTTATAAGTTACAAGAGGAATATGAAGTGGTTTCACATATGAAAGATGAATAGTGGCGTGTTAATCATTTATGGTGAGGTCTTTACTTGAGAATATGGTGAATTAAGAATGAGGAATAGTGGTCAGGTGTGGTAATCATGTAATAGTGATGTATTTACTTGGGAATGTGGAGTGATAGCATATTTATTCAAGAATATGTAGAGGTGCGTTTTGTTTAAGAACAAGGAGTAGTGATGTATTGTTCATGTATAGTGGAAGTTAATTCGTCCATTACAAAAATTAGCTATACACGTATATATTATGGACATATGCGAGAACAAGGTTATGTGATGGGATGAGAAAATATTAGAAGAAGAGGGGAAGGTGTTAGAGTAAGAAGAGGAAATGAGGGATCCTCAAGTGATCTTTCTACTTAACTTTATAAGAACTTGCAAGGTGAGTGCTTTACTTGTTTTTAAGTATTAATATATTCATTTATATAGACGGTTACAATTTGTCCTTAAGATTTGTAACGATGTTCTTTTGCGTAACCCGGTAGAATATAGCAATCTTGCAATGTGATGTGGTGATATTGACACATTTGTTTATATGCTGGATTTTAACTTATTTTGATTACTTTGTAAAATTTTTCTTGGTGGTGGATTGTCCACTAATTTTAAAGTTATAGTCACATGTCATGTTGATTATATGTCATCTCAAGTTATTTTGAACTATTCAATATTTTTAATGTTAAGCATATTTAAAATGTTTCCTGGGCTCTCGGCACACTTTTTTTGTTGACATTTTCAGATATGGAGGAGAATTAGATGGTCAAGAGACAAGGAGCAACTTTCTTGTTGTAGTGTTTTATTAAGTTCATTTATGTGCAAAAATTATTTAATTTTGTTGAATTGGGGCATGAATAAATGCTATTAGGGCCATTCACCAACTTAAATATGGGGAGCGAACAGCGATGCAGGACAAAGTGCGGCACGTGTGGGAGCTACATCTTCAACAAGCGGTATAAAGTGCCACGCTTGCGGGAGCCACCTCTTGAACTCGTAGTTGCCACCTCTAGAATCCCGACAACAATGACGTCGCGTTGTGAAGAAGGTGTGATTGTTATGCACCCTCCCAAAAAAATAATATTAATATTAAAATATAACTAACTACATAGTGTTAGGCATATGAATTGGTCAATTTTGATAATTAATTATGATCATTATCTTATAAGTTACAAGAGGAATATGAAGTGGTTTCACATATGAAAGATGAATAGTGGCGTGTTAATCATTTATGGTGAGGTCTTTACTTGAGAATATGGTGAATTAAGAATGAGGAATAGTGGTCAGGTGTGGTAATCATGTAATAGTGATGTATTTACTTGGGAATGTGGAGTGATAGCATATTTATTCAAGAATATGTAGAGGTGCGTTTTGTTTAAGAACAAGGAGTAGTGATGTATTGTTCATGTATAGTGGAAGTTAATTCGTCCATTACAAAAATTAGCTATACACGTATATATTATGGACATATGCGAGAACAAGGTTATGTGATGGGATGAGAAAATATTAGAAGAAGAGGGGAAGGTGTTAGAGTAAGAAGAGGAAATGAGGGATCCTCAGGTGATCTTTCTACTTAACTTTATAAGAACTTGCAAGGTGAGTGCTTTACTTGTTTTTAAGTATTAATATATTCTTTTATATAGACGGTTACAATTTGTCCTTAAGATTTGTAACGATGTTCTTTTGCGTAACCCGGTAGAATATAGCAATCTTGCAATGTGATGTGGTGATATTGACACATTTGTTTATATGCTGGATTTTAACTTATTTTGATTACTTTGTAAAATTTTTCTTGGTGGTGGATTGTCCACTAATTTTAAAGTTATAGTCACATGTCATGTTGATTATATGTCATCTCAAGTTATTTTGAACTATTCAATATTTTTAATGTTAAGCATATTTAAAATGTTTCCTGGGCTCTCGGCACACTTTTTTTGTTGACATTTTCAGATATGGAGGAGAATTAGATGGTCAAGAGACAAGGAGCAACTTTCTTGTTGTAGTGTTTTATTAAGTTCATTTATGTGCAAAAATTATTTAATTTTGTTGAATTGGGGCATGAATAAATGCTATTAGGGCCATTCACCAACTTAAATATGGGGAGCGAACAGCGATGCAGGACAAAGTGCGGCACGTGTGGGAGCTACATCTTCAACAAGCGGTATAAAGTGCCACGCTTGCGGGAGCCACCTCTTGAACTCGTAGTTGCCACCTCTAGAATCCCGACAACAATGACGTCGCGTTGTGAAGAAGGTGTGATTGTTATGCACCCTCCCAAAAAAATAATATTAATATTAAAATATAACTAACTACATAGTGTTAGGCATATGAATTGGTCAATTTTGATAATTAATTATGATCATTATCTTATAAGTTACAAGAGGAATATGAAGTGGTTTCACATATGAAAGATGAATAGTGGCGTGTTAATCATTTATGGTGAGGTCTTTACTTGAGAATATGGTGAATTAAGAATGAGGAATAGTGGTCAGGTGTGGTAATCATGTAATAGTGATGTATTTACTTGGGAATGTGGAGTGATAGCATATTTATTCAAGAATATGTAGAGGTGCGTTTTGTTTAAGAACAAGGAGTAGTGATGTATTGTTCATATATAGTGGAAGTTAATTCGTCCATTACAAAAATTAGCTATACACGTATATATTATGGACATATGCGAGAACAAGCTTATGTGATGGGATGAGAAAATATTAGAAGAAGAGGGGAAGGTGTTAGAGTAAGAAGAGGAAATGAGGGATCTTCAGGTGATCTTTCTACTTAACTTTATAAGAACTTGCAAGGTGAGTGCTTTACTTGTTTTTAAGTATTAATATATTCTTTTATATAGACGGTTACAATTTGTCCTTAAGATTTGTAATGATGTTCTTTTGCGTAACCCGGTAGAATATAGCAATCTTGCAATGTGATGTGGTGATATGGACACATTTGTTTATATGCTGGATTTTAACTTATTTTGATTACTTTGTAAAATTTTTCTTGGTGGTGGATTGTCCACTAATTTTAAAGTTATAGTCACATGTCATGTTGATTATATGTCATCTCAAGTTATTTTGAACTATTCAATATTTTTAATGTTAAGCATATTTAAAATGTTTCCTGGGCTCTCGGCACACTTTTTTTGTTGACATTTTCAGATATGGAGGAGAATTAGATGGTCAAGAGACAAGGAGCAACTTTCTTGTTGTAGTGTTTTATTAAGTTCATTTATGTGCAAAAATTATTTAATTTTGTTGAATTGGGGCATGAATAAATGCTATTAGGGCCATTCACCAACTTAAATATGGGGAGCGAACAGCGATGCAGGACAAAGTGCGGCACGTGTGGGAGCTACATCTTCAACAAGCGGTATAAAGTGCCACGCTTGCGGGAGCCACCTCTTGAACTCGTAGTTGCCACCTCTAGAATCCCGACAACAATGACGTCGCGTTGTGAAGAAGGTGTGATTGTTATGCACCCTCCCAAAAAAATAATATTAATATTAAAATATAACTAACTACATAGTGTTAGGCATATGAATTGGTCAATTTTGATAATTAATTATGATCATTATCTTATAAGTTACAAGAGGAATATGAAGTGGTTTCACATATGAAAGATGAATAGTGGCGTGTTAATCATTTATGGTGAGGTCTTTACTTGAGAATATGGTGAATTAAGAATGAGGAATAGTGGTCAGGTGTGGTAATCATGTAATAGTGATGTATTTACTTGGGAATGTGGAGTGATAGCATATTTATTCAAGAATATGTAGAGGTGCGTTTTGTTTAAGAACAAGGAGTAGTGATGTATTGTTCATGTATAGTGGAAGTTAATTCGTCCATTACAAAAATTAGCTATACACGTATATATTATGGACATATGGGAGAACAAGCTTATGTGATGGGATGAGAAAATATTAGAAGAAGAGGGGAAGGTGTTAGAGTAAGAAGAGGAAATGAGGGATCTTCAAGTGATCTTTCTACTTAACTTTATAAGAACTTGCAAGGTGAGTGCTTTACTTGTTTTTAAGTATTAATATATTCTTTTATATAGACGGTTACAATTTGTCCTTAAGATTTGTAATGATGTTCTTTTGCGTAACCCGGTAGAATATAGCAATCTTGCAATGTGATGTGGTGATATGGACACATTTGTTTATATGCTGGATTTTAACTTATTTTGATTACTTTGTAAAATTTTTCTTGGTGGTGGATTGTCCACTAATTTTAAAGTTATAGTCACATGTCATGTTGATTATATGTCATCTCAAGTTATTTTGAACTATTCAATATTTTTAATCTTAAGCATATTTAAAATGTTTCCTGGGCTCTCGGCACACTTTTTTTGTTGACATTTTCAGATATGGAGGAGAATTAGATGGTCAAGAGACAAGGAGCAACTTTCTTGTTGTAGTGTTTTATTAAGTTCATTTATGTGCAAAAATTATTTAATTTTGTTGAATTGGGGCATGAATAAATGCTATTAGGGCCATTCACCAACTTAAATATGGGGAGCGAACAGCGATGCAGGACAAAGTGCGGCACGTGTGGGAGCTACATCTTCAACAAGCGGTATAAAGTGCCACGCTTGCGGGAGCCACCTCTTGAACTCGTAGTTGCCACCTCTAGAATCCCGACAACAATGACGTCGCGTTGTGAAGAAGGTGTGATTGTTATGCACCCTCCCAAAAAAATAATATTAATATTAAAATATAACTAACTACATAGTGTTAGGCATATGAATTGGTCAATTTTGATAATTAATTATGATCATTATCTTATAAGTTACAAGAGGAATATGAAGTGGTTTCACATATGAAAGATGAATAGTGGCGTGTTAATCATTTATGGTGAGGTCTTTACTTGAGAATATGGTGAATTAAGAATGAGGAATAGTGGTCAGGTGTGGTAATCATGTAATAGTGATGTATTTACTTGGGAATGTGGAGTGATAGCATATTTATTCAAGAATATGTAGAGGTGCGTTTTGTTTAAGAACAAGGAGTAGTGATGTTATTGTTCATGTATAGTGGAAGTTAATTCGTCCATTACAAAAATTAGCTATACACGTATATATTATGGACATATGGGAGAACAAGCTTATGTGATGGGATGAGAAAATATTAGAAGAAGAGGGGAAGGTGTTAGAGTAAGAAGAGGAAATGAGGGATCTTCAGGTGATCTTTCTACTTAACTTTATAAGAACTTGCAAGGTGAGTGCTTTACTTGTTTTTAAGTATTAATATATTCTTTTATATAGACGGTTACAATTTGTCCTTAAGATTTGTAATGATGTTCTTTTGCGTAACCCGGTAGAATATAGCAATCTTGCAATGTGATGTGGTGATATGGACACATTTGTTTATATGCTGGATTTTAACTTATTTTGATTACTTTGTAAAATTTTTCTTGGTGGTGGATTGTCCACTAATTTTAAAGTTATAGTCACATGTCATGTTGATTATATGTCATCTCAAGTTATTTTGAACTATTCAATATTTTTAATCTTAAGCATATTTAAAATGTTTCCTGGGCTCTCGGCACACTTTTTTTGTTGACATTTTCAGATATGGAGGAGAATTAGATGGTCAAGAGACAAGGAGCAACTTTCTTGTTGTAGTGTTTTATTAAGTTCATTTATGTGCAAAAATTATTTAATTTTGTTGAATTGGGGCATGAATAAATGCTATTAGGGCCATTCACCAACTTAAATATGGGGAGCGAACAGCGATGCAGGACAAAGTGCGGCACGTGTGGGAGCTACATCTTCAACAAGCGGTATAAAGTGCCACGCTTGCGGGAGCCACCTCTTGAACTCGTAGTTGCCACCTCTAGAATCCCGACAACAATGACGTCGCGTTGTGAAGAAGGTGTGATTGTTATGCACCCTCCCAAAAAATAATATTAATATTAAAATATAACTAACTACATAGTGTTAGGCATATGAATTGGTCAATTTTGATAATTAATTATGATCATTATCTTATAAGTTACAAGAGGAATATGAAGTGGTTTCACATATGAAAGATGAATAGTGGCGTGTTAATCATTTATGGTGAGGTCTTTACTTGAGAATATGGTGAATTAAGAATGAGGAATAGTGGTCAGGTGTGGTAATCATGTAATAGTGATGTATTTACTTGGGAATGTGGAGTGATAGCATATTTATTCAAGAATATGTAGAGGTGCGTTTTGTTTAAGAACAAGGAGTAGTGATGTATTGTTCATGTATAGTGGAAGTTAATTCGTCCATTACAAAAATTAGCTATACACGTATATATTATGGACATATGGAGAACAAGCTTATGTGATGGGATGAGAAAATATTAGAAGAAGAGGGGAAGGTGTTAGAGTAAGAAGAGGAAATGAGGGATCTTCAAGTGATCTTTCTACTTAACTTTATAAGAACTTGCAAGGTGAGTGCTTTACTTGTTTTTAAGTATTAATATATTCTTTTATATAGACGGTTACAATTTGTCCTTAAGATTTGTAACGATGTTCTTTTGCGTAACCCGGTAGAATATAGCAATCTTGCAATGTGATGTGGTGATATTGACACATTTGTTTATATGCTGGATTTTAACTTATTTTGATTACTTTGTAAAATTTTTCTTGGTGGTGGATTGTCCACTAATTTTAAAGTTATAGTCACATGTCATGTTGATTATATGTCATCTCAAGTTATTTTGAACTATTCAATATTTTTAATGTTAAGCATATTTAAAATGTTTCCTGGGCTCTCGGCACACTTTTTTTGTTGACATTTTCAGATATGGAGGAGAATTAGATGGTCAAGAGACAAGGAGCAACTTTCTTGTTGTAGTGTTTTATTAAGTTCATTTATGTGCAAAAATTATTTAATTTTGTTGAATTGGGGCATGAATAAATGCTATTAGGGCCATTCACCAACTTAAATATGGGGAGCGAACAGCGATGCAGGACAAAGTGCGGCACGTGTGGGAGCTACATCTTCAACAAGCGGTATAAAGTGCCACGCTTGCGGGAGCCACCTCTTGAACTCGTAGTTGCCACCTCTAGAATCCCGACAACAATGACGTCGCGTTGTGAAGAAGGTGTGATTGTTATGCACCCTCCCAAAAAAATAATATTAATATTAAAATATAACTAACTACATAGTGTTAGGCATATGAATTGGTCAATTTTGATAATTAATTATGATCATTATCTTATAAGTTACAAGAGGAATATGAAGTGGTTTCACATATGAAAGATGAATAGTGGCGTGTTAATCATTTATGGTGAGGTCTTTACTTGAGAATATGGTGAATTAAGAATGAGGAATAGTGGTCAGGTGTGGTAATCATGTAATAGTGATGTATTTACTTGGGAATGTGGAGTGATAGCATATTTATTCAAGAATATGTAGAGGTGCGTTTTGTTTAAGAACAAGGAGTAGTGATGTATTGTTCATGTATAGTGGAAGTTAATTCGTCCATTACAAAAATTAGCTATACACGTATATATTATGGACATATGCGAGAACAAGGTTATGTGATGGGATGAGAAAATATTAGAAGAAGAGGGGAAGGTGTTAGAGTAAGAAGAGGAAATGAGGGATCCTCAAGTGATCTTTCTACTTAACTTTATAAGAACTTGCAAGGTGAGTGCTTTACTTGTTTTTAAGTATTAATATATTCATTTATATAGACGGTTACAATTTGTCCTTAAGATTTGTAACGATGTTCTTTTGCGTAACCCGGTAGAATATAGCAATCTTGCAATGTGATGTGGTGATATTGACACATTTGTTTATATGCTGGATTTTAACTTATTTTGATTACTTTGTAAAATTTTTCTTGGTGGTGGATTGTCCACTAATTTTAAAGTTATAGTCACATGTCATGTTGATTATATGTCATCTCAAGTTATTTTGAACTATTCAATATTTTTAATGTTAAGCATATTTAAAATGTTTCCTGGGCTCTCGGCACACTTTTTTTGTTGACATTTTCAGATATGGAGGAGAATTAGATGGTCAAGAGACAAGGAGCAACTTTCTTGTTGTAGTGTTTTATTAAGTTCATTTATGTGCAAAAATTATTTAATTTTGTTGAATTGGGGCATGAATAAATGCTATTAGGGCCATTCACCAACTTAAATATGGGGAGCGAACAGCGATGCAGGACAAAGTGCGGCACGTGTGGGAGCTACATCTTCAACAAGCGGTATAAAGTGCCACGCTTGCGGGAGCCACCTCTTGAACTCGTAGTTGCCACCTCTAGAATCCCGACAACAATGACGTCGCGTTGTGAAGAAGGTGTGATTGTTATGCACCCTCCCAAAAAATAATATTAATATTAAAATATAACTAACTACATAGTGTTAGGCATATGAATTGGTCAATTTTGATAATTAATTATGATCATTATCTTATAAGTTACAAGAGGAATATGAAGTGGTTTCACATATGAAAGATGAATAGTGGCGTGTTAATCATTTATGGTGAGGTCTTTACTTGAGAATATGGTGAATTAAGAATGAGGAATAGTGGTCAGGTGTGGTAATCATGTAATAGTGATGTATTTACTTGGGAATGTGGAGTGATAGCATATTTATTCAAGAATATGTAGAGGTGCGTTTTGTTTAAGAACAAGGAGTAGTGATGTATTGTTCATGTATAGTGGAAGTTAATTCGTCCATTACAAAAATTAGCTATACACGTATATATTATGGACATATGCGAGAACAAGGTTATGTGATGGGATGAGAAAATATTAGAAGAAGAGGGGAAGGTGTTAGAGTAAGAAGAGGAAATGAGGGATCCTCAAGTGATCTTTCTACTTAACTTTATAAGAACTTGCAAGGTGAGTGCTTTACTTGTTTTTAAGTATTAATATATTCATTTATATAGACGGTTACAATTTGTCCTTAAGATTTGTAACGATGTTCTTTTGCGTAACCCGGTAGAATATAGCAATCTTGCAATGTGATGTGGTGATATTGACACATTTGTTTATATGCTGGATTTTAACATATTTTGATTACTTTGTAAAATTTTTCTTGGTGGTGGATTGTCCACTAATTTTAAAGTTATAGTCACATGTCATGTTGATTATATGTCATCTCAAGTTATTTTGAACTATTCAATATTTTTAATGTTAAGCATATTTAAAATGTTTCCTGGGCTCTCGGCACACTTTTTTTGTTGACATTTTCAGATATGGAGGAGAATTAGATGGTCAAGAGACAAGGAGCAACTTTCTTGTTGTAGTGTTTTATTAAGTTCATTTATGTGCAAAAATTATTTAATTTTGTTGAATTGGGGCATGAATAAATGCTATTAGGGCCATTCACCAACTTAAATATGGGGAGCGAACAGCGATGCAGGACAAAGTGCGGCACGTGTGGGAGCTACATCTTCAACAAGCGGTATAAAGTGCCACGCTTGCGGGAGCCACCTCTTGAACTCGTAGTTGCCACCTCTAGAATCCCGACAACAATGACGTCGCGTTGTGAAGAAGGTGTGATTGTTATGCACCCTCCCAAAAAAATAATATTAATATTAAAATATAACTAACTACATAGTGTTAGGCATATGAATTGGTCAATTTTGATAATTAATTATGATCATTATCTTATAAGTTACAAGAGGAATATGAAGTGGTTTCACATATGAAAGATGAATAGTGGCGTGTTAATCATTTATGGTGAGGTCTTTACTTGAGAATATGGTGAATTAAGAATGAGGAATAGTGGTCAGGTGTGGTAATCATGAATAGTGATGTATTTACTTGGGAATGTGGAGTGATAGCATATTTATTCAAGAATATGTAGAGGTGCGTTTTGTTTAAGAACAAGGAGTAGTGATGTATTGTTCATGTATAGTGGAAGTTAATTCGTCCATTACAAAAATTAGCTATACACGTATATATTATGGACATATGCGAGAACAAGGTTATGTGATGGGATGAGAAAATATTAGAAGAAGAGGGAAAGGTGTTAGAGTAAGAAGAGGAAATGAGGGATCCTCAAGTGATCTTTCTACTTAACTTTATAAGAACTTGCAAGGTGAGTGCTTTACTTGTTTTTAAGTATTAATATATTCATTTATATAGACGGTTACAATTTGTCCTTAAGATTTGTAACGATGTTCTTTTGCGTAACCCGGTAGAATATAGCAATCTTGCAATGTGATGTGGTGATATTGACACATTTGTTTATATGCTGGATTTTAACTTATTTTGATTACTTTGTAAAATTTTTCTTGGTGGTGGATTGTCCACTAATTTTAAAGTTATAGTCACATGTCATGTTGATTATATGTCATCTCAAGTTATTTTGAACTATTCAATATTTTTAATGTTAAGCATATTTAAAATGTTTCCTGGGCTCTCGGCACACTTTTTTTGTTGACATTTTCAGATATGGAGGAGAATTAGATGGTCAAGAGACAAGGAGCAACTTTCTTGTTGTAGTGTTTTATTAAGTTCATTTATGTGCAAAAATTATTTAATTTTGTTGAATTGGGGCATGAATAAATGCTATTAGGGCCATTCACCAACTTAAATATGGGGAGCGAACAGCGATGCAGGACAAAGTGCGGCACGTGTGGGAGCTACATCTTCAACAAGCGGTATAAAGTGCCACGCTTGCGGGAGCCACCTCTTGAACTCGTAGTTGCCACCTCTAGAATCCCGACAACAATGACGTCGCGTTGTGAAGAAGGTGTGATTGTTATGCACCCTCCCAAAAAAATAATATTAATATTAAAATATAACTAACTACATAGTGTTAGGCATATGAATTGGTCAATTTTGATAATTAATTATGATCATTATCTTATAAGTTACAAGAGGAATATGAAGTGGTTTCACATATGAAAGATGAATAGTGGCGTGTTGATCATTTATGGTGAGGTCTTTACTTGAGAATATGGTGAATTAAGAATGAGGAATAGTGGTCAGGTGTGGTAATCATGAAATAGTGATGTATTTACTTGGGAATGTGGAGTGATAGCATATTTATTCAAGAATATGTAGAGGTGCGTTTTGTTTAAGAACAAGGAGTAGTGATGTATTGTTCATGTATAGTGGAAGTTAATTCGTCCATTACAAAAATTAGCTATACACGTATATATTATGGACATATGCGAGAACAAGGTTATGTGATGGGATGAGAAAATATTAGAAGAAGAGGGGAAGGTGTTAGAGTAAGAAGAGGAAATGAGGGATCCTCAAGTGATCTTTCTACTTAACTTTATAAGAACTTGCAAGGTGAGTGCTTTACTTGTTTTTAAGTATTAATATATTCATTTATATAGACGGTTACAATTTGTCCTTAAGATTTGTAACGATGTTCTTTTGCGTAACCCGGTAGAATATAGCAATCTTGCAATGTGATGTGGTGATATTGACACATTTGTTTATATGCTGGATTTTAACTTATTTTGATTACTTTGTAAAATTTTTCTTGGTGGTGGATTGTCCACTAATTTTAAAGTTATAGTCACATGTCATGTTGATTATATGTCATCTCAAGTTATTTTGAACTATTCAATATTTTTAATGTTAAGCATATTTAAAATGTTTCCTGGGCTCTCGGCACACTTTTTTTGTTGACATTTTCAGATATGGAGGAGAATTAGATGGTCAAGAGACAAGGAGCAACTTTCTTGTTGTAGTGTTTTATTAAGTTCAATTATGTGCAAAAATTATTTAATTTTGTTGAATTGGGGCATGAATAATTCACCAACTTAAATATGGGGAGCGAACAGCGATGCAGGACAAAGTGCGGCACGTGTGGGAGTTACATCTTCAACATACGGTATAAAGTGCCACGCTTGCGGGAGCCACCTCTTGAACTCGTAGTTGCCACATCCAGAATCCCGACAACAATGACGTCGCGTTGTGAAGAAGGTGTGATTGTTATGCACCCTCCCAAAAAAATAATATTAATATTAAAATATAACTAACTACATAGTGTTAGGCATATGAATTGGTCAATTTTGATAATTAGTTATGATCATTATCTTATAAGTTACAAGAGGAATATGAAGTGGTTTCACATATGAAAGATGAATAGTGGCGTGTTGATCATTTATGGTGAGGTCTTTACTTGAGAATATGGTGAATTAAGAATGAGGAATAGTGGTCAGGTGTGGTAATCATGAAATAGTGATGTATTTACTTGGGAATGTGGAGTGATAGCATATTTATTCAAGAATATGTAGAGGTGCGTTTTGTTTAAGAACAAGGAGTAGTGATGTATTGTTCATGTATAGTGGAAGTTAATTCGTCCATTACAAAAATTAGCTATACACGTATATATTATGGACATATGCGAGAACAAGGTTATGTGATGGGATGAGAAAATATTAGAAGAAGAGGGGAAGGTGTTAGAGTAAGAAGAGGAAATGAGGGATCCTCAGGTGATCTTTCTACTTAACTTTATAAGAACTTGCAAGGTGAGTGCTTTACTTGTTTTTAAGTATTAATATATTCATTTATATAGACGGTTACAATTTGTCCTTAAGATTTGTAACGATGTTCTTTTGCGTAACCCGGTAGAATATAGCAATCTTGCAATGTGATGTGGTGATATTGACACATTTGTTTATATGCTGGATTTTAACTTATTTTGATTACTTTGTAAAAATTTTTCTTGGTGGTGGATTGTCCACTAATTTTAAAGTTATAGTCACATGTCATGTTGATTATATGTCATCTCAAGTTATTTTGAACTATTCAATATTTTTAATGTTAAGCATATTTAAAATGTTTCCTGGGCTCTCGGCACACTTTTTTTGTTGACATTTTCAGATATGGAGGAGAATTAGATGGTCAAGAGACAAGGAGCAACTTTCTTGTTGTAGTGTTTTATTAAGTTCAATTATGTGCAAAAATTATTTAATTTTGTTGAATTGGGGCATGAATAATTCACCAACTTAAATATGGGGAGCGAACAGCGATGCAGGACAAAGTGCAGCACGTGTGGGAGTTACATCTTCAACATACGGTATAAAGTGCCACGCTTGCGGGAGCCACCTCTTGAACTCGTAGTTGCCACATCCAGAATCCCGACAACAATGACGTCGCGTTGTGAAGAAGGTGTGATTGTTATGCACCCTCCCAAAAAATAATATTAATATTAAAATATAACTAACTACATAGTGTTAGGCATATGAATTGGTCAATTTTGATAATTAATTATGATCATTATCTTATAAGTTACAAGAGGAATATGAAGTGGTTTCACATATGAAAGATGAATAGTGGCGTGTTGATCATTTATGGTGAGGTCTTTACTTGAGAATATGGTGAATTAAGAATGAGGAATAGTGGTCAGGTGTGGTAATCATGAAATAGTGATGTATTTACTTGGGAATGTGGAGTGATAGCATATTTATTCAAGAATATGTAGAGGTGCGTTTTGTTTAAGAACAAGGAGTAGTGATGTATTGTTCATGTATAGTGGAAGTTAATTCGTCCATTACAAAAATTAGCTATACACGTATATATTATGGACATATGCGAGAACAAGGTTATGTGATGGGATGAGAAAATATTAGAAGAAGAGGGGAAGGTGTTAGAGTAAGAAGAGGAAATGAGGGATCCTCAAGTGATCTTTCTACTTAACTTTATAAGAACTTGCAAGGTGAGTGCTTTACTTGTTTTTAAGTATTAATATATTCATTTATATAGACGGTTACAATTTGTCCTTAAGATTTGTAACGATGTTCTTTTGCGTAACCCGGTAGAATATAGCAATCTTGCAATGTGATGTGGTGATATTGACACATTTGTTTATATGCTGGATTTTAACATATTTTGATTACTTCGTAAAATTTTTCTTGGTGGTGGATTGTCCACTAATTTTAAAGTTATAGTCACATGTCATGTTGATTATATGTCATCTAAGTTATTTTGAACTATTCAATATTTTTCATCTTAGACATATTTAAAATGTTTCCTGGGCTCTCGGCACACTTTTTTTGTTGACATTTTCAGATATGGAGGAGAATTAGATGGTCAAGAGACAAGGAGCAACTTTCTTGTTGTAGTGTTTTATTAAGTTCATTTATGTGCAAAAATTATTTAATTTTGTTGAATTGGGGCATGAATAAATGCTATTAGGGCCATTCACCAACTTAAATATGGGGAGCGAACAGCGATGCAGGACAAAGTGCGGCACGTGTGGGAGCTACATCTTCAACAAGCGGTATAAAGTGCCACGCTTGCGGGAGCCACCTCTTGAACTCGTAGTTGCCACCTCTAGAATCCCGACAACAATGACGTCGCGTTGTGAAGAAGGTGTGATTGTTATGCACCCTCCCAAAAAAATAATATTAATATTAAAATATAACTAACTACATAGTGTTAGGCATATGAATTGGTCAATTTTGATAATTAATTATGATCATTATCTTATAAGTTACAAGAGGAATATGAAGTGGTTTCACATATGAAAGATGAATAGTGGCGTGTTGATCATTTATGGTGAGGTCTTTACTTGAGAATATGGTGAATTAAGAATGAGGAATAGTGGTCAGGTGTGGTAATCATGTAATAGTGATGTATTTACTTGGGAATGTGGAGTGATAGCATATTTATTCAAGAATATGTAGAGGTGCGTTTTGTTTAAGAACAAGGAGTAGTGATGTATTGTTCATGTATAGTGGAAGTTAATTCGTCCATTACAAAAATTAGCTATACACGTATATATTATGGACATATGCGAGAACAAGGTTATGTGATGGGATGAGAAAATATTAGAAGAAGAGGGAAGGTGTTAGAGTAAGAAGAGGAAATGAGGGATCCTCAAGTGATCTTTCTACTTAACTTTATAAGAACTTGCAAGGTGAGTGCTTTACTTGTTTTTAAGTATTAATATATTCATTTATATAGACGGTTACAATTTGTCCTTAAGATTTGTAACGATGTTCTTTTGCGTAACCCGGTAGAATATAGCAATCTTGCAATGTGATGTGGTGATATTGACACATTTGTTTATATGCTGGATTTTAACTATTTTGATTACTTTGTAAAATTTTTCTTGGTGGTGGATTGTCCACTAATTTTAAAGTTATAGTCACATGTCATGTTGATTATATGTCATCTCAAGTTATTTTGAACTATTCAATATTTTTAATGTTAAGCATATTTAAAATGTTTCCTGGGCTCTCGGCACACTTTTTTTGTTGACATTTTCAGATATGGAGGAGAATTAGATGGTCAAGAGACAAGGAGCAACTTTCTTGTTGTAGTGTTTTATTAAGTTCATTTATGTGCAAAAATTATTTAATTTTGTTGAATTGGGGCATGAATAAATGCTATTAGGGCCATTCACCAACTTAAATATGGGGAGCGAACAGCGATGCAGGACAAAGTGCGGCACGTGTGGGAGCTACATCTTCAACAAGCGGTATAAAGTGCCACGCTTGCGGGAGCCACCTCTTGAACTCGTAGTTGCCACCTCTAGAATCCCGACAACAATGACGTCGCGTTGTGAAGAAGGTGTGATTGTTATGCACCCTCCCAAAAAAATAATATTAATATTAAAATATAACTAACTACATAGTGTTTGGCATATGAATTGGTCAATTTTGATAATTAGTTATGATCATTATCTTATAAGTTACAAGAGGAATATGAAGTGGTTTCACATATGAAAGATGAATAGTGGCGTGTTGATCATTTATGGTGAGGTCTTTACTTGAGAATATGGTGAATTAAGAATGAGGAATAGTGGTCAGGTGTGGTAATCATGAAATAGTGATGTATTTACTTGGGAATGTGGAGTGATAGCATATTTATTCAAGAATATGTAGAGGTGCGTTTTGTTTAAGAACAAGGAGTAGTGATGTATTGTTCATGTATAGTGGAAGTTAATTCGTCCATTACAAAAATTAGCTATACACGTATATATTATGGACATATGCGAGAACAAGGTTATGTGATGGGATGAGAAAATATTAGAAGAAGAGGGGAAGGTGTTAGAGTAAGAAGAGGAAATGAGGGATCCTCAAGTGATCTTTCTACTTAACTTTATAAGAACTTGCAAGGTGAGTGCTTTACTTGTTTTTAAGTATTAATATATTCATTTATATAGACGGTTACAATTTGTCCTTAAGATTTGTAACGATGTTCTTTTGCGTAACCCGGTAGAATATAGCAATCTTGCAATGTGATGTGGTGATATTGACACATTTGTTTATATGCTGGATTTTAACTTATTTTGATTACTTTGTAAAATTTTTCTTGGTGGTGGATTGTCCACTAATTTTAAAGTTATAGTCACATGTCATGTTGATTATATGTCATCTCAAGTTATTTTGAACTATTCAATATTTTTAATGTTAAGCATATTTAAAATGTTTCCTGGGCTCTCGGCACACTTTTTTTGTTGACATTTTCAGATATGGAGGAGAATTAGATGGTCAAGAGACAAGGAGCAACTTTCTTGTTGTAGTGTTTTATTAAGTTCATTTATGTGCAAAAATTATTTAATTTTGTTGAATTGGGGCATGAATAATTCACCAACTTAAATATGGGGAGCGAATAGCGATGCAGGACAAAGTGCGGCACGTGTGGGAGTTACATCTTCAACATACGGTATAAAGTGCCACGCTTGCGGGAGCCACCTCTTGAACTCGTAGTTGCCACATCCAGAATCCCGACAACAATGACGTCGCGTTGTGAAGAAGGTGTGATTGTTATGCACCCTCCCAAAAAATAATATTAATATTAAAATATAACTAACTACATAGTGTTTGGCATATGAATTGGTCAATTTTGATAATTAATTATGATCATTATCTTATAAGTTACAAGAGGAATATGAAGTGGTTTCACATATGAAAGATGAATAGTGGCGTGTTGATCATTTATGGTGAGGTCTTTACTTGAGAATATGGTGAATTAAGAATGAGGAATAGTGGTCAGGTGTGGTAATCATGAAATAGTGATGTATTTACTTGGGAATGTGGAGTGATAGCATATTTATTCAAGAATATGTAGAGGTGCGTTTTGTTTAAGAACAAGGAGTAGTGATGTATTGTTCATGTATAGTGGAAGTTAATTCGTCCATTACAAAAATTAGCTATACACGTATATATTATGGACATATGCGAGAACAAGGTTATGTGATGGGATGAGAAAATATTAGAAGAAGAGGGGAAGGTGTTAGAGTAAGAAGAGGAAATGAGGGATCCTCAGGTGATCTTTCTACTTAACTTTATAAGAACTTGCAAGGTGAGTGCTTTACTTGTTTTTAAGTATTAATATATTCATTTATATAGACGGTTACAATTTGTCCTTAAGATTTGTAACGATGTTCTTTTGCGTAACCCGGTAGAATATAGCAATCTTGCAATGTGATGTGGTGATATTGACACATTTGTTTATATGCTGGATTTTAACTTATTTTGATTACTTTGTAAAATTTTTCTTGGTGGTGGATTGTCCACTAATTTTAAAGTTATAGTCACATGTCATGTTGATTATATGTCATCTAAGTTATTTTGAACTATTCAATATTTTTCATGTTAAGCATATTTAAAATGTTTCCTGGGCTCTCGGCACACTTTTTTTGTTGACATTTTCAGATATGGAGGAGAATTAGATGGTCAAGAGACAAGGAGCAACTTTCTTGTTGTAGTGTTTTATTAAGTTCATTTATGTGCAAAAATTATTTAATTTTGTTGAATTGGGGCATGAATAAATGCTCCATTCACCAACTTAAATATGGGGAGCGAACAGCGATGCAGGACAAAGTGCGGCACGTGTGGGAGCTACATCTTCAACAACGGTATAAAGTGCCACGCTTGCGGGAGCCACCTCTTGAACTCGTAGTTGCCACCTCTAGAATCCCGACAACAATGACGTCGCGTTGTGAAGAAGGTGTGATTGTTATGCACCCTCCCAAAAAAATAATATTAATATTAAAATATAACTAACTACATAGTGTTTGGCATATGAATTGGTCAATTTTGATAATTAGTTATGATCATTATCTTATAAGTTACAAGAGGAATATGAAGTGGTTTCACATATGAAAGATGAATAGTGGCGTGTTAATCATTTATGGTGAGGTCTTTACTTGAGAATATGGTGAATTAAGAATGAGGAATAGTGGTCAGGTGTGGTAATCATGTAATAGTGATGTATTTACTTGGGAATGTGGAGTGATAGCATATTTATTCAAGAATATGTAGAGGTGCGTTTTGTTTAAGAACAAGGAGTAGTGATGTATTGTTCATGTATAGTGGAAGTTAATTCGTCCATTACAAAAAATAGCTATACTCGTATATATTATGGACATATGCGGAGAACAAGGTTATGTGATGGGATGAGAAAATATTAGAAGAATAGGTGAAGGGGTCAGAGTAAGAAGAGGAAATGAGGGATCCTCAAGTGATCTTTCTACTTAACTTTATAGGAACTTGCAAGGTGAGTGCTTTATTTATTTTTAAGTAATTAATTATATTCATTTATATAGACGGTTACAATTTGTCCCTTAAGAATTGTAACGATGTTCTTTTGCGTATCCCGGTAGAATATAGCAATCTTGCAATGTGATGTGGTGATATTGACACATTTGTTTATATACTGGATTTTAACATATATTGATTACTTTGTAAAACTTTCTTGGTGGTGGATTGTCCGCTGATTTTAAAGTTATAGTCACATGTCATGTTGATTATATGTCATCTCAAGTTATTTGAACTATTCAATATTTTTAATATTAAGCATATTTAAAATGTTTCCTGGGCTGTCGGCACACTTTTTTTATTGACATTTTCAGATGCATGGAGGAGAATTAGGTGGTCAAGAGACAAGGAGTAACTTTCTTGTTGTAGTGTTTTATTAAGTTCATTTATGTGCAAAAAATTATTTAATTTTGTTGAATTGGGCATGAATAAATGCTATTTAGGGCCATTCACCAACTTAAATATGGGGAGGCGAACAGCGATGCAGAAAAAAGTGCGGCACGTGTGGGAGCCACATCTTCAACAAGCGGTTATAAGTGCCACACTTTAGGGAGCCACCTCTTGAACTCGTAGTTTGCCACCTCTAGAATCCCGACAAACTTTGACGTCGCGTTGTGAAGAAGGTATGATTGTTATGCAACGCCCCAAAAAAATAATATTAATATTAAATTTTAACTAACTACATAGTGTTTGGCATATGAATTGGTCAATTTTGATACTTAGTTATGATCATTATCTTATAAGTACAAGAGGAATATGAAGTGGTTTCACATATGAAAGATGAATAGTGGCATATTGATCATTGTTGGTGAGATCCTTACTTGAGAATATGGTGAATTAAGAACGAGGAATTGTGGTCAGGTGTGGTAATCATGTAATAGTGATGTATTTCCTTGGGAATGTGGAGTGATAGCATGTTTATTGAAGAATATGTAGAGGTGCGTTTTGTTTAAGAAGATGGAGTAGTGATGTATTGTTCATGTATAGTGGAAGTTAATTCGTCCATTACAAAATTAGCTATACACGTACATATTATGGACATATGCGAGAACAAGGTTATGTGATGGGATGAGAAATATTAGAAGAAGAGGGGAAGGTGTTAGAGGAAGAAGAGGAAATGAGGGTTCCTCAGGTGATCTTTCCACTTAACTTTATAAGAACTTGCAAGGTGAGTGCTTTATTTGTTTTTAAGTATTAATATATTCATTTATATAGACGGTTACAATTTGTCCTTAAGATTGGTAACGATGTTCTTTTGCATAACCCGGGTAGAATATAGCAATCTTGTAATGTGATGTGGTGATATTGACACATTTGTTTATATGCTGGATTTTAACTTATTTTGATTTACTTTGTAAAAATTTTCTTGGTGGTGGATTGTCCACTAATTTTAAAGTTATAGTCACATGTCATGTTATTATATGTCATCTCAAGTTATTTTGAACTATTCAATATTTTTGATGTAAGCATATTTAAAATGTTTCCTGGCCTCTCGGCACACTTTTTTTGTTGACATTTTCAGATATGGAGGATAATTAGATGGTCAAGAGACAAGGAGCAACTTTCTTGTTGTAGTGTTTTATTAAGTTCAATTATGTGCAAAAAATTATTTAATTTTGTTGAATTGGGGCATGAATAATTCACCAACTGAAATATGGGGAGCGAATAGAGATAGAGGACAAAGTGCAGCACGTGGTGGGGAGTTACATATTAAACATACGGTATAAAGTGCCACGCTTTGTGGGAGCCACCTCTTGAACTCGTAGTTGCCACAATCCAGAATCCCGACAACATGACGTCGCGTTGTGAAGAAGGTGGTGATTGTTATGCACCCTCCCAAAAAACTAATATTAATATTAAAATATAACTAACTACGTAGGTTTGGCATATGAATTGGTCAATTTTGATAATTAGTTATGATCATTATCTTATAAGTTACAAGAGGAATATGAAGTGGTTTCACATATGAAAGATGAATAGTGGCGTGTTGATCATTTATGGTGAGGTCTTTACTTGAGAATATGGTGAATTAAGAAATGAGGAATAGATGGTCAGGTGTGGTAATCATGAAATAGTGATGTATTTACTTGGGAATGTGGAGTGATAGCATATTTATTCAAGAATATGTAGAGGTGCATTTGTTTAAGAACAAGGAGTAGTGATGTATTGTTCATGTATAGTGGAAGTTTAATTCGTCCATATAACAAAAATTAGCTATACACGATATATTATTGGACATATGTGAGAACAAGGTTATGTGATGGGATGAGAAAATATTAGAAGAAGAGGGAAGGTGTTAGAGGAAGAAGAGGAAATGAGGGTTCCTCTGGTGATCTTTCTACTTAACTTTATAAGAACTTGCAAGGTGAGTGCTTTATTTGTTTTTAAGTATTAATATATTCATTTATATAGACGGTTACAATTTGTCCTTAAGAATTGTAACGATGTTCTTTTGCGTAACCCGGTAGAATATAGCAATCTTGCAATGTGATGTGGTGATATTGACACATTTGTTTATTATACTGGATTTTAACATATATTGATTACTTTGTAAAACTTTTCTTGGTGGTGGATTGTCCGCTGATTTTAAAGTTATAGTCACATGTCATGTTGATATATGTCATCTCAAGTTATTTTTGAACTATTCAATATTTTTAATATTAAGCATATTTAAAATGTTTCCTGGGCTGTCGGCACACTTTTTTTATTGACATTTTCAGATATGGAGGAGAATTAGGTGGTCAAGAGACAAGGAGTAACTTTCTTGTTGTAGTGTTTTATTAAGTTCATTTATGTGCAAAAATTATTTAATTTTGTTGAATTGGGCATGAATAAATGCTATTAGGGCCATTCACCAACTTAATATGGGGAGCGAACAGCGATGCAGAAAAAAGTGCGGCACGTGTGGGAGCCACATCTTCAACAAGCGGTATAAAGTGCCACACTTTAGGGAGCCACCTCTTGAACTCGTAGTTGCCACCTCTAGAATCCCGACAACATTGACGTCGCGTTGTGAAGGAAGGTATGATTGTTATGCACCCGCCCAAAAAAATAATATTAATATTAAATTATAACTAACTACATAGTGTTTGGCATATGAATTGGTCAATTTTGATACTTAGTTATGATCATTATCTTATAAGTTACAAGAGGAATATGAAGTGGTTTCACATATGAAAGATGAATAGTGGCATATTGATCATTTATGGTGAGATCCTTACTTGAGAATATGGTGAATTAAGAACGAGGAATTAGTGGTCAGGTGTGGTAATCATGTAATAGTGATGTATTTCCTTTGGGAATGTGGAGTGATAGCATGTTTATTGAAGAATATGTAGAGGTGCGTTTTGTTTAAGAAGAAGGAGTAGTGATGTATTGTTCATGTATAGTGGAACTTAATTCGTCCATTACAAAAATTAGCTATACACGTACATATTATGGACATATGCGAGAACAAGGTTATGTGATGGGATGAAAAAATATTAGAAGAAGAGGGGAAGGTGTTAGACTAAGAAGAGGAAATCAGGGATCCTCAAGTGATCTTTCCACTTAACTTTATAAGAACTTGCAAGGTGAGTGCTTTATTTGTTTTTAAGTATTAATATATTCATTTATATAGACGGTTACAATTTGTCCTTAAGATTGGTAACGATGTTCTTTTTGCATAACCCGGTAGAATATAGCAATCTTGTAATGTGATGTGGTGATATTGACACATTTGTTTATATGCTGGATTTTAACTTATTTTGATTACTTTGTAAAAATTTTCTGGTGGTGGATTGTCCACTAATTTTAAAGTTATAGTCACATGTCATGTTATTATATGTCATCTCAAGTTATTTTGAACTATTCAATATTTTTGATGTTAAGCATATTTAAAATGTTTCCTGGCCTCTTCGGCAACACTTTTTTTGTTGACATTTTCAGATATGGAGGATAATTAGATGGTCAAGAGACAAGGAGCAACTTTCTTGTTGTAGTGTTTTATTAAGTTCAATTATGTGCAAAAATTATTTAATTTTGTTGAATTGGGGCATGAATAATTCACCAACTGAAATATGGGGAGCGAATAGAGATAGAGGACAAAGTGCAGCACGTGTGGGAGTTACATATTAAACATACGGTATAAAGTGCCACGCTTGTGGGAGCCACCTCTTGAACTCGTAGTTGCCACATCCAGAATCCCGACAACAATGACGTCGCGTTGTGAAGAAGGTGTGATTGTTATGCACCCTCCCAAAAAACTAATATTAATATTAAAATATAACTAACTACGTAGTGTTTGGCATATGAATTGGTCAATTTTGATAATTAGTTATGATCATTATCTTATAAGTTACAAGAGGAATATGAAGTGGTTTCACATATGAAAGATGAATAGTGGCGTGTTGATCATTTATGGTGAGGTCTTTACTTGAGAATATGGTGAATTAAGAATGAGGAATAGTGGTCAAGGTGTGGTAATCATGAAATAGTGATGTATTTACTTGGGAATGTGGAGTGATAGCATATTTATTCAAGAATATGTAGAGGTGCATTTTGTTTAAGAACAAGGGAGTAGTGATGTATTGTTCATGTATAGTGGAAGTTAATTCGTCATAACAAAAATTAGCTATACACGTATATATTATGGACATATGTGAGAACAAGGTTATGTGATGGGATGAGAAAATATTAGAAGAAGAGGGGAAGGTGTTAGAGGAAGAAGAGGAAATGAGGGTTCCTCTGGTGATCTTTCTACTTAACTTTATAAGAACTTGCAAGGTGAGTGCTTTATTTGTTTTTAAGTATTAATATATTCATTTATATAGACGGTTACAATTGTCCTTAAGAATTGTAACGATGTTCTTTTGCGTAACCCGGTAGAATATAGCAATCTTGCAATGTGATGTGGTGATATTGACACATTTGTTTATATACTGGATTTAAACATATTTTGATTACTTCGTAAAATTTTTCCTGGTGGTGGATTGTCCACTGATTTTAAAGTTATAGTCACATGTCATGTTGATTATATGTCATCTCAAGTTATTTTGAACTATTCAATATTTTTAATGTTAAGCATATTTAAAATGTTTCCTGGGCTCTCGGCACACTTTTTTTGTTGACATTTTCAGATATGGAGGAGAATTAGGTGGTCAAGAGACAAGGAGTAACTTTCTTGTTGAAGTGTTTATTAAGTTCATTTATGTGCAAAAAATTATTTAATTTTGTTGAATTGGGGCATGAATAATGCTATTAGGGCCATTCACCAACTTAAATATGGGGAGCGAACAGCGATGCAGGACAAAGTGCGGCACGTGTGGGAGCCACATCTTCAACAAGCGGTATAAAGTGCCACACTTGAGGAGCCACCTCTTGAACTCGTAGTTGCCACCTCTAGAATCCCGACAACATTGACATCGCGTTGTGAAGAAGGTGTGATTGTTATGCACCCGCCCAAAAAAATAATATTAATATTAAATTATAACTAACTACATAGTGTTTGGCATATGAATTGGTCAATTTTGATAATTAGTTATGATCATTATCTTATAAGTTACAAGAGGAATATGAAGTGGTTTCACATATGAAAGAAGAATAGTGGCGTGTTGATCATTTATGGTGAGGTCTTTACTTGAGAATATGGTGAATTAAGAATGAGGAATAGTGGTCAGGTGTGGTAATCATGAAATAGTGATGTATTCACTTGGGAATGTGGAGTGATAGCATATTTATTCAAGATTATGTAGAGGTGCATTTTGTTTAAGAACAAGGAGTAGTGATGTATTGTTCATGTATAGTGGAAGTTAATTCGTCCATTACAAAAATTAGCTATACACGTATATATTATGGACATATGCGAGAACAAGGTTATGTGATGGGATGAGAAAATATTAGAAGAAGAGGGGAAGGTGTTAGAGGAAGAAGAGGAAATGAGGGTTCCTCAGGTGATCTTTCCACTTAACTTTATAAGAAACTTGCAAGGTGAGTGCTTTATTTGTTTTTAAGTATTAATATATTCATTTATATAGACGGTTACAATTTGTCCTTAAGATTGGTAACGATGTTCTTTTGCATAACCCGGTAGAATATAGCAATCTTGTAATGTGATGTGGTGATATTGACACATTTGTTTATATGCTGGATTTTAACTTATTTTGATTACTTTGTAAAAATTTTCTTGGTGGTGGATTGTCCACTAATTTTAAAGTTATAGTCACATGTCATGTTATTATATGTCATCTCAAGTTATTTGAACTATTCAATATTTTTGATGTTAAGCATATTTAAAATGTTTCCTGGCCTCTCGGCACACTTTTTTTGTTGACATTTTCAGATATGGAGGATAATTAGATGGTCAAGAGACAAGGAGCAACTTTCTTGTTGTAGTGTTTTATTAAGTTCAATTATGTGCAAAAAATATTTAATTTTGTTGATTGGGGAATGAATAATTCACCAACTTAAATATGGGGAGCGAATAGAGATGGAGGACAAAGTGCGGCACGTGTGGGAGTTACATCTTCAACATACGGTATAAAGTGCCACGCTTGCGGGAGCCACCTCTTGAACTCGTAGTTGCCACATCCAGAATCCCGACAACAATGACGTCGCGTTGTGAAGAAGGTGTGATTGTTATGCACCCTCCCAAAAAGCTAATATTAATATTAAAATATAACTAACTACGTAGTGTTTGGCATATGAATTGGTCAATTTTGATAATTAGTTATGATCATTATCTTATAAGTTACAAGAGGAATATGAAGTGGTTTCACATATGAAAGAAGAATAGTGGCGTGTTGATCATTTATGGTGAGGTCTTTACTTGAGAATATGGTGAATTAAGAATGAGGAATAGTGGTCAGGTGTGGTAATCATGAAATAGTGATGTATTCACTTGGGAATGTGGAGTGATAGCATATTTATTCAAGAATATGTAGAGGTGCATTTTGTTTAAGAACAAGGAGTAGTGATGTATTGTTCATGTATAGTGGAAGTTAATTCGTCCATTACAAAAATTAGCTATACACGTATATATTATGGACATATGCGAGAACAAGGTTATGTGATGGGATGAGAAAATATTAGAAGAAGAGGGGAAGGTGTTAGAGGAAGAAGAGGAAATGAGGGTTCCTCAGGTGATCTTTCTACTTAACTCTATAAGAACTTGCAAGGTGAGTGCTTTATTTGTTTTTAAGTATTAATATATTCATTTATATAGACGGTTACAATTTGTCCTTAAGATTGTAACGATGTTCTTTTGCATAACCCGGTAGAATATAGCAATCTTGTAATGTGATGTGGTGATATTGACACATTTGTTTATATGCTGGATTTTAACTTATTTTGATTACTTTGTAAAAATTTTCTTGGTGGTGGATTGTCCACTAATTTTAAAGTTATAGTCACATGTCATGTTATTATATGTCATCTCAAGTTATTTTGAACTATTCAATATTTTTGATGTTAAGCATATTTAAAATGTTTCCTGGCCTCTCGGCACACTTTTTTTGTTGACATTTTCAGATATGGAGGATAATTAGATGGTCAAGAGACAAGGAGCAACTTTCTTGTTGTAGTGTTTTATTAAGTTCAATTATGTGCAAAAAATATTTAATTTTGTTGAATTGGGGAATGAATAATTCACCAACTTAAATATGGGGAGCGAATAGAGATGGAGGACAAAGTGCGGCACATGTGGGAGTTACATCTTCAACATACGGTATAAAGTGCCACGCTTGCGGGAGCCACCTCTTGAACTCGTAGTTGCCACATCCAGAATCCCGACAACAATGACGTCGCGTCGTGAAGAAGGTGTGATTGTTATGCACCCTCCCAAAAAGCTAATATTAATATTAAAATATAACTAACTACGTAGTGTTTGGCATATGAATTGGTCAATTTTGATAATTAGTTATGATCATTATCTTATAAGTTACAAGAGGAATATGAAGTGGTTTCACATATGAAAGAAGAATAGTGGCGTGTTGATCATTTATGGTGAGGTCTTTACTTGAGAATATGGTGAATTAAGAATGACGAATAGTGGTCAGTTGTGGTATTGAAGAAATAGTGATGTATTCACTTGGGAATGTGGAGTGATAGCATATTTATTCAAGAATATGTAGAGGTGCATTTTGTTTAAGAACAAGGAGTAGTGATGTATTGTTCATGTATAGTGGAAGTTAATTCGTCCATTACAAAAATTAGCTATACACGTATATATTATGGACATATGCGAGAACAAGGTTATGTGATGGGATGAGAAAATATTAGAAGAAGAGGGAAGGTGTTAGAGGAAGAAGAGGAAATGAGGGTTCCTCAGGTGATCTTTCTACTTAACTTTATGAGAACTTGCAAGGTGAGTGCTTTATTTGTTTTTAAGTATTAATATATTCATTTATATAGACGGTTACAATTTGTCCTTAAGATTTGTAACGATGTTCTTTTGCGTAACCCGGTAGAATATTGCAATCTTGCAATGTGATGTGGTGATATTGACACATTTGTTTATATGCTGGATTTTAACTTATTTTGATTACTTTGTAAAAATTTTCCTGGTGTGGATTGTCCACTAATTTTAAAGTTATAGTCACATGTCATGTTATTATATGTCATCTCAAGTTATTTTGAACTATTCAATATTTTTAATGTTAAGCATATTTAAAATGTTTCCTGGCCTCTCGCACACTTTTTTTGTTGACATTTTCAGATATGGAGGATAATTAGATGGTCAAGAGACAAGGAGCAACTTTCTTGTTGTAGGGTTTTATTAAGTTCAATTATGTGCAAAAATGATTTAATTTTGTTGAATTGGGGCATGAATAATTCACCAACTGAAATATGGGGAGTGAATAGAGATAGAGGACAAAGTGCAGCACGTGTGGGAGTTACATCATAAACATACGGTATAAAGTGCCACGCTTGTGGGAGCCACCTCTTGAACTCGTAGTTGCCACATCCAGAATCCCGACAACAATGACGTCGCGTTGTGAAGAAGGTGTGATTGTTATGCACCCTCCCAAAAAACTAATATTAATATTAAAATATAACTAACTACGTAGTGTTTGGCATATGAATTGGTCAATTTTGATAATTAGTTATGATCATTATCTTATAAGTTACAAGAGGAATATGAAGTGGTTTCACATATGAAAGATGAATAGTGGCGTGTTGATCATTTATGGTGAGGTCTTTACTTGAGAATATGGTGAATTAAGAATGAGGAATAGTGGTCAGGTGTGGTAATCATGAATAGTGATGTATTTACTTGGGAATGTGGAGTGATAGCATATTTATTCAAGAATATGTAGAGGTGCATTTTGTTTAAGAACAAGGAGTAGTGATGTATTGTTCATGTATAGTGGAAGTTAATTCGTCCATTACAAAAATTAGCTATACACGTATATATTATGGACATAAGCGAGAACAAGGTTATGTGATGGGATGAGAAAATATTAGAAGAAGAGGGGAAGGTGTTAGAGGAAGAAGAGGAAATGAGGGTTCCTCTTGTGATCTTTCTACTTAACTTTATAAGAACTTGCAAGGTGAGTGCTTTATTTGTTTTTAAGTATTAATATATTCATTTATATAGACGGTTACAATTTGTCCTTAAGATTTGTAACGATGTTCTTTTGCGTAACCCGGTAGAATATAGCAATCTCGTAATGTGATGTGGTGATATTGACAAATTTGTTTATATGGTGGATTTTAACATATTCTGATTACTTCGTAAAAATTTTCTTGGTGGTGGATTGTCCTCTAATTTTAAAGTTATAGTGACATGTCATGTCGATTAAATGTCATCTAACGTTATTTTGAACTATTCAACATTTTTCATCTTAGACATATTTAAAATGTTTCCTGGGCTCTCGGCATACTATTTTTGTTGACATTTTCAGATAAAGAGGAGAATTAGATGGTCAAGAGACAAAGAGCAACTTTCTTGTTGTAGTGTTTTATTAAGTTCATTTATGTGCAAAAATTATTTAATTTTGTTGAATTGGGGCATGAATAAATGCTATTAGGGCCATTCACCAACTTAAATATGGGGAGCGAACAACGATGCAGGACAAAGTGCGGCACGTGTGGGAGCCACATCTTCAACAAGCGGTATTAAAGTGCCACACTTGAGGCAGCCACCACTTGAACTCGTAGTTGCCACCTCTAGAATCCCGACAACATTGACGTCGCGTTGTGAAGAAGGTGTGATTGTTATGCAACCGCCCAAAAAAATAATATTAATATTAAATTATAACTAACTACATAGTGTTTGGCATATGAATTGGTTAATTTTGATACTTAGTTATGATCATTATCTTATAAGTTACAAGAGGAATATGAAGTGGTTTCACATATGAAAGATGAATAGTGGCGTATTGATCATTTATGGTGAGATCCTTACTTGAGAATATGGTGAATTAAGAACGAGGAATAGTGGTCAGGTGTGGTAATCATGTAATAGTGATATATTTACTTGGGAATGTGGAGTGATAGCGTATTTATTCAAGAATATGTAGAGGTGCGTTTTGTTTAAGAACAAGGTGTAGTGATGTATTGTTCATGTATAGTGGAAGTTAATTCGTCCATTACAAAAGTTAGCTATACACGTATATATTATGGACATATGCGAGAACAAGGTTATGTGACGGATGAGAAAATATTAGAAGAAGAGGGGAAGGTGTTAGAGTAAGAAGAGGGGAAATGAGGGATCTTCAGGTGATCTTTCTACTTAACTTTATAAGAACTTGCAAGGTGAGTGCTTTACTTGTTTTTGAGTATTAATATATTCTTTTCTGTAGACTGTTACAATTTGTCCTTAAGATTTGTAAAGATGTTCTTTTGCGTAACCCGGTAGAATATAGCAATCTTGTAATGTGATGTGGTGATATTGACACATTTGTTTATATGCTGGATTTTAACCTATTTTGATTACTTCGTAAAATTTTCTTGGTGGTGGATTGTCCTCTAATTTTAAAGTTATAGTCACATGTCATGTCGATTAAATGTCATCTAACGTTATTTTGAACTATTCAACATTTTTCCTCTTAGACATATTTAAAATGTTTCCTGCGCTCTCGGCACACTTTTTTTGTTGAGATTTTCAGATATAGAGAAGAATTAGATCGTCAAGAGACAAGGAACAGCTTTCTTGTTCTAGTGTTTTATTAAGTTCATTTATGTGCAAAAATTATTTAATTTTGTTGAAGTGGGGCATGAATAAATGCTATTAGGGCCATTCACCAACTTAATTATGGGGAGCGAACAGCGATGCAGGACAAAGTGCGGCATGTGTGGGAGCTACATCTTCAACAAGCGGTATAGAGTGCCACACTTGCGGGAGCCACCTCTTGAACTCGTAGTTGCCACCTCTAGAATCCCGACAAATTGATGTCGCGTTGTGAAGAAGGTGTGATTGTTATGCACCCGCCCAAAAAACTAATATTAATATTAAAATATAACTAACTACGTAGTGTTTGGCAAATGAATTGGTCAATTTTGATAATTAGTTATGATCATTATCTTATAAGTTACAAGAGGAATATGAAGTGGTTTCACATATGAAATATGAATAGTGGCGTGTTGATCATTTATGGTGAGGTCTTTACTTGAGAATATGGTGAATTAAGAATGAGGAATAGTGGTCAGGTGTGGTAATCATGAAATAGTGATGTATTTACTTGGGAATGTGGAAGTGATAGCATATTTATTCAAGAATATGTAGAGGTGCATTTTGTTTAAGAACAAGGAGTAGTGATGTATTGTTCACGTATAGTGGAAGTTAATTCGTCCATTACAAAAAATTAGCTATACACGTATATATTATGGACATATGCGAGAACAAGGTTATGTGATGGGATGAGAAAATATTAGAAGAAGAGGGGAAGGTGTTAGAGGAAGAAGAGGAAATGAGGGTTCCTCAGGTGATCTTTCTACTGAACTTTATAAGAACTTGCAAGGTGAGTGCTTTATTTGTTTTTAAGTATTAATATATTCATTTATATAGACGGTTACAATTTGTCCTTAAGATTTGTAACGATGTTCTTTTGCATAACCCGGTAGAATATTGCAATCTTGCATTGTGATGTGGTGATATTGACACATTTGTTTATATGCTGGATTTTAACTTATTTTGATTACTTTGTAAAATTTTTCTTGGTGGTGGATTGTCCACTAATTTTAAAGTTATAGTCACATGTCATGTTATTATATGTCATCTCAAGTTATTTTGAACTATTCAATATTTTTAATGTTAAGCATATTTAAAATGTTTCCTGGGCTCTCGGCACACTTTTTTTGTTGACATTTTCAGATATGGAGGATAATTAGATGGTCAAGAGATAAGGAGCAACTTTCTTGTTGTAGTGTTTTATTAAGTTCAATTATGTGCAAAAATTATTTAATTTTGTTGAATTGGGGCATGAATAATTCACCAACTTAAATATGGGGAGCGAATTGAGATGGAGGACAAAGTGCAGCACGTGTGGGAGTTACATCTTAAACATACGGTATAAAGTGCCACGCTTGTGGGAGCCACCTCTTGAACTCGTAGTTGCCACATCCAGAATCCCGACAACAATGACGTCGCGTTGTGAAGAAGGTGTAATTGTTATGCACCCTCCCAAAAAACTAATATTAATATTAAAATATAACTAACTAGGTAGTGTTTGGCATATGAATTGGTCAATTTTGATAATTAGTTATGATCATTATCTTATAAGTTACAAGAGGAATATGAACTGGTTTCACATATGAAAGATGAATAGTGGCGTGTTGATCATTTATGGTGAGGTCTTTACTTGAGAATATGGTGAATTAAGAATGGGGAACAGTGGTCAGGTGTGGTAATCATGAAATAGTGATGTATTCACTTGGGAATGTGGAGTGATAGCATATTTATTCAAGAATATGTAGAGGTGCGTTTTGTTTAAGAACAAGGAGTAGTGATGTATTGTTCATGTATAGTGGAAGTTAATTCGTCCATTACAAAAATTAGCCATACACGTATATATTATGGACATATGCGAGAACAAGGTTATGTGATGGGATGAGAAAAAATATTAGAAGAAGAGGGGAAGGTGTTAGAGTAAGAAGAGGAAATGAGGGATCCTCAAGTGATCTTTCTACTTAACTTTATAAGAACTTGCAAGGTGAGTACTTTACTTGTTTTTGAGTATTAATATATTCTTTTATATAGACAGTTACAATTTGCCCTTAAGATTTGTAATGATGTTCTTTTCCGTAATCCGATTGAATATAGCAATCTTGCAATGTGATGTCGTGATATGGACACATTTGTTTATATGCTGGATTTTAACTTATTTTGATTACTTTGTAAAATTTTTCTTGGTGGTGGATTGTCCTCTAATTTTAAAGTTATAGTCACATGTCATGTCGATTAAATGTCATTAAAAGTTATTTTGAACAATTCAACATTTTTCATGTTCAGCATATTTAAAATGTTTCCTGGGCTCTTGGCACACTTTTTTTGTTGACATTTTCAGATATGGAGGAGAATTAGATGGTCAAAGGACAAGGAGCAACTTTCTTGTTGTAGTGTTTTATTAAGTTCAACTATGTGCAAAAATTATTTAATTTTGTTGAATTGGGGCATGAATAAATGCTATTAGGACCATTCACCAACTTAAATATGGGGAGCGAACAGCGATGCAGGACAAAGTGCGGCACGTGTGGGAGTTACATCTTGAACAAGCGGTATAAAGTGCCACACTTGTGGGAACCACCTTTTGAACTCGTAGTTGCCACCTCTAGAATCCCGACAACATTGACGTCGCGTTGTGAAGAAGGTGTGATTGTTTTGCACCCGCCTAAAAAAATAATATTAATATTAAAATATAACTAACTACATAGTGTTATACATATGAATTGGTCGATTTTGATAATTAATTATGACCATTATCTTATAAGTTACAAGAGGAATATGAAGTGGTTTCACATATGAAAGATGAATAGTGGCGTGTTAATCATTTATGGTGAGGTCTTTACTTGAGAATATGGTGAATTAAGAATGAGGAATAGTGGTTAGGTGTGGTAATCATGTAATAGTGATGTATTTACGTGGGAATATGGAGTGATAGCATATTTATTCAAGAATATGTAGAGGTGCGTTTTGTTTAAGAATAATGAGTATTGATGTATTGTTCATGTATAATTGAAGTTAATTCGTCCATTACAAAAATTAGCTATACACGTATATATTATGGACATATGCAAGAACAAGGTTATGTGATGGGATGAGAAAATATTAGAAGAAGAGGCGAAGGTGTCAGAGTAAGAAGATGAAACGAGGGATCCTCAAGTGATCTTTCTACTTAACTTTATAAGAACTTGCAAGATGAGTGCTTTACTTGTTTTTAAGTATTAATATATTCATTTATATAGACGGTTACACTTTGTCCTTAAGATTTGTAACGATGTTCTTTTGCGTAACCCAGTAGAATATTGCAATCTTGCAATGTGATGTCGTGATATGGACACATTTGTTTATATGCTGGATTTTAACATATTTTGATTACTTCGTAAAAATTTTCTTGGTGGTGGATGTCCTCTAATTTTAAAGTTATAGTCACATGTTATGTCGATTAAATGTCATCTAACGTTATTTTCAACTATTCAGCATTTTTTCATCTTAGATGGATTTAAAATGTTTCCTGGGCCCTCGGCACACCTTTTGTTGGCATTTTCAGATATGGAGGAGAATTAGATGGTCAAGAGGCAAAGAGCAACTTTCTTGTCGTACTGTTTTATTAAGTTCATTTATGTGCAAAAATTATTTAATTTTGTTGAATTGGGGCATGAATAAATGCTATTTGGGCCATTCACCAACTTAAATATGGGGAGCGAACAGTGATGCAGGACAAAGTGCGGCACGTGTGGGAGCTACATCTTCAACATGCGGTATAAAGTGCCACGCTTGCGGGAGCCACCTCTTGAACTCGTAGTTGCCACATCAAGAATCCCGACAACAATGACGTCGCGTTGTGAAGAATGTGTGATCGTTATGCACCCTCCCGAAAAAATAATATTAATATTAAAATATAACTAACTACATAGTGTTAGGCATATGAATTGGTCGATTTTCATAATTAATTATGACCATTATCTTATAAGTTACAAGAGGAATATGAAGTGGTTTCACATATGAAAGATGAATAGTGGCGTGTTAATCATTTATGTTGAGGTCTTTACTTGAGAATATGGTGAATTAAGAATGAGGAATTGTGGTCAGGTGTGGTAATCATGTAACAGTAATGTATTTACTTGGGAATGTAGAGTGATAGCATATTTATTCAAGAATATGTAGAGGTGCGTTTTGTTTAAGAACAAGGAGTAGTGATGTTGTTGATCATATATGGTGGAAGTTAATTCTTCCATTACAAAAATTAGCTATACAGGTATATATTATGGACATATGGGAGAACAAGCTTACGTGATGGGATGAGAAAATATTAGAAGAAGTGGGGAAGGTGTTAGAGTAAGAAGAGGAAATGAGGGATCTTCAAGTGATCTTTCTACTTTGCTTTTTAAGAACTTGCAAGGTGAGTGCTGTACTTGTTTTTGAGTATTAATATATTCTTTTAAGTAGATAGTTATAATTTGTCCTTAAGATTTGTAATGATGTTCTTTTGCGTAACCCGTTAGAATATTACATTCTTGCAATGTGATGTGGTGATATTGACACATTTGTTTATATGCTGGATTTTAACTTATTTAGATTACTTTGTAAAATTTTTCTTGGTGGTGGATTGTCCACTAATTTTAAAATTATAGTCACATGTCATGTTTATTATATGTCATCTCATGTTATTTTGAACTATTCAATATTTTTAATGTTAAGCATATTTAAAATGTTTCCTGGGCTCTCGGCACACTTTTTTTGTTGACATTTTCAGATATGGAGGAGAATTAGATGGTCAAGAGACAAGGAACAACTTTCTTGTTGTAGTGTTTATTAAGTTCAATTATGTGCAAATATTATTTAATTTTGTTGAATTGGGGCATGAATAAATGCTATTAGGGCTACTCACCAACTTAAATATGGGGAGCGAACAGCGATGGGGGACAAAGTGTGGCACGTGTGGGAGTTACATCTTCAACATGCGGTATAAAGTGCCACGCTTGCGGGAGCCACCTCTTGAACTCGTAGTTGCCACATCCAGAATCCCGACAACAATGACGTCGCGTTGTGAAGAAGGTGTGATTGTTATGCACCCTCCCAAAAAAATAATATTAATATTAAAATATAACTAACTACATAGTGTTAGGCATATGAATTGGTCGATTTTGATAATTAATTATGATCATTATCTTATAAGTTGCAAAAGGAATATGAAGTGGTTTCACATATGAAAGATGAATTGTGGCGTGTTAATCATTTATGGTGAGGTCTTTACTTGAGAATATGGTGAATTAAGAATGAGGAATAGTGGTCAGGTGTGGTAATCATGAAATAGTGATGTATTTACTTGGGAATGTGGAGTGATAGCATATTTATTCAAGAGTATGTAGAGGAGCGTTTTGTTTAAGAACAAGGAGTAGTGACGTATCGTTCATGTATAGTGGAAGTTAATTCGTCCATTACGAAAATTAGCTATACACGTATATATTATGGACATATGCGAGAACAAGGTTATGTGATGGGATGAGAAAATATTAGAAGAAGAGGCGAAGGTGTTAGAGTAAGAAGAGGAAATGAGGGTTCCTCAGGTGATCTTTCTACTTAACTTTTTAAGAACTTGCAAGGTGAGTGCTTTACTTGTTTTTAAGTATTAATATATTCATTCATATAGACGGTTACAATTTGACCTTAAGATTTGTAATGATGTTCTTTTGCGTAACCCGGTAGAATATAGCAATCTTGCAATGTGATGTGGTGATATTGACACATTTGTTTATATGCTGGATTTTAACTTATTTTGATTACTTTGTAAAAATTTTCTTGGTGGTGGATTGTCCACTAATTTTAAAGTTATAGTCACATGTCATGCTGATTATATGTCAACTAAAGTTATTTTGAACTATTCAATATTTTTCATCTTAGACATATTTGAAATGTTTCCTGGGCTCTCGGCACACCTTTTTGTTGACATTTTCAGATATGGAGGAGAATTAGAAGGTTAAGAGACAAGGTGCAACTTTCTTGTTTTTGTGTTTTATTAAGTTCAATTATGAGCAAAAATTATTAAATTTTGCTGAATTGGGGCAAGAATAAATGCTATTAGGGCCATTCACCAACTTAAATATGGGGAGCGAACAGCGATGCAGAACAAAGTGCGGCACGTGTGGGAGTTACATCTTGAACATGCGGTATAAAGTGCCACGCTTGCGGGAGCCACCTCTTGAACTCGTAGTTGCCACATCCAGAATCCCGACAATAATGACGTCGCGTAGTGAAGAAGGTGTGATTGTTATGCACCCTCCCAAAAAAATAATATTAATATTAAAATATAACTAACTACGTAGTGTTAGGCATATGAATTGGTCGATTTTGATAATTAATTATGATCATTATCTTATAAGTTACAAAAGGAATATGAAGTGGTTTCACATATGAAAGATGAATAGTGGCGTGTTAATCATTTATGGTGAGGTCTTTACTTGAGAAAATGGTGAATTAAGAGTGAGGAATAGTGGTCAGGTGTGGTAATCATGTAACAGCGATGTATTTACTTGGGAATGTGGAGTGATAGCATATTTATTCAAGAATATGTAGAGGTGCGTTTTGTTTAAGAACAAGGAGTAGTGATGTTATTGATCATATATGGTGGAAGTTAATTCTTCCACTACAAAAATGAGCTATACAGGTATGTATTATGGACATATGGGAGAACAAGCTTATGTGATGGGATGAGAAAATATTAGAAGAAGAGGGGAAGGTGTTAGAGTAAGAAGAGGAAATGAGGGATCTTCAAGTGATCTTTCTACTTAACTTTATAAGAACTTGCAAGGTGAGTGCTTAACTTGTTTTTGAGTATTAATATATTCTTTTATGTAGACAGTTACAATTTGTCCTTAAGATTTGTAATGATGTTCTTTTGCGTAACCCGGTAGAATATTGCAATCTTGCAATGTGATGTGGTGATATTGACACATTTGTTTATATGCTGGATTTTAACTTATTTAGATTACTTTGTAAAATTTTTCTTGGTGGTGGATTGTCCACTAATTTTAAAATTATAGTCACATGTCATGTTTATTATATGTCATCTCATGTTATTTTGAACTATTCAATATTTTTAATGTTAAGCATATTTAAAATGTTTCCTGGGCTCTCGGCACACTTTTTTTGTTGACATTTTCAGATATGGAGGAGAATTAGATGGTCAAGAGACAAGGAACAACTTTCTTGTTGTAGTGTTTATTAAGTTCAATTATGTGAAAAAATTATTTAATTTTGTTGAATTGGGGCATGAATAATTCACCAACCTAAATATGGGGAGCGAATAGAGATGGAGGACAAAGTGCGGCACGTGTGGGAGATACATCTTCAACATACGGTATAAAGTGCCACGCTTGCGGGAGCCGCCTCTTCAACTCGTAGTTGCCACATCCAGAATCCCGACAACAATGACGTTGCGTTGTGCAGAAGGTGTGATTGTTATGCACCCTCCCAAAAAATAATATTAATATTAAAATATAACTAACTCCGTAGTGTTTGGCATATGAATTGGTCAATTTTGATAATTAGTTATGATCATTATCTTATAAGTTACAAGAAGAATATGAGGTAGTTTCACATATGAGAGATGAATAGTGGCGTGTTGATCATTTATGGTGAGGTCTTTACTGGAGAATATGGTGAATTAAGAATGAGGAATAGTGGTCAGGTGTGGTAATCAAGAAATAGTAATGTATTTACTTGGGAATGTGGAGTGATAGCAAATTTATTCAAGAATATGTAGAGGTGCGTTTTGTTTAAGAACAAGGAGTAGTGATGTATTGTTCATGTATAGTGGAAGTTAATTCGTCCATTACAAAAAGTAGCTTTACACGTATATATTATGGACATATGTGAGAAAAAGTTTATGTGATGGGATGAGAAAATATTAGAAGTAGAGGGGAAGGTGTTAGAGGAAGAAGAGGAAATGTGGGTTCCTCAGGTGATCTTTCTACTTAACTTTATAAGAACTTGCAAGGTGAGTGCTTTACTTGTTTTTAAGTATTAATATATTCATTTATATAGACGGTTACAATTTGTCCTTAAGATTTGTAACGATGTTCTTTTGCGTAACCCGGTAGAATATAGGAATCTTGCAATGTGATGTTGTGATATTGACACATTTGTTTATATGCTGGATTTTAACATATTTTGATTACTTCGTAAAAATTTTCTTGGTGGTGGATTGTCCTCTAATTTTAAAGTTATAGTCACATGTCATGTTGATTAAATGTCATTAAAAGTTATTTTGAACTATTCAACATTTTTAATGTTAAGCATATTTAAAATGTTTCCTGGGCTCTTGGCACACTTTTTTTGTTGACATTTTCAGATATGGAGGAGAATTAGATGGTCAAGGGACAAGGAGCAACTTTCTTGTTGTAGTGTTTTATTAAGTTCAATTATGAGCAAAAATTATTAAATTTTGTTGAATTGGGGCATGAATAAATGCTATTAGGGCCATTCACCAACTTAAATATGGGGAGCAAACAGCGATGCAGAACAAATTGCGGCACGTATGGGAGTTACATCTTGAACATGCAGTATAAAGTGCCACGCTTGCGAGAGCCACCTCTTGAACTCGTAGTTGCCACATCCAGAATCCCGACAATAATGACGTCGTGTTGTGAAGAAGGTGTGATTGTTATGCACCCTCCCAAAAAAATAATATTAATACTAAAATATAACTAACTACGTAGTGTTAGGCATATGAATTGGTCGATTTTGATAATTAATTATGATCATTATCTTATAAGTTACAAAAGGAATATGAAGTGGTTTCACATATGAAAGATGAATAGTGGCGTGTTAATCATTTATGGTGAGGTCTTTACTTGAGAAAATGGTGAATTAAGAATGAGGAATAGTGGTCAGGTGTGGTAATCATGTAACAGCGATGTATTTACTTGGGAATGTGGAGTGATAGCATATTTATTCAAGAATATGTAGAGGTGCGTTTTGTTTAAGAACAAGGAGTAGTGATGTTATTGATCATATATGGTGGAAGTTAATTCTTCCATTACAAAAATGAGCCATACAGGTATATATTATGGACATATGGGAGAACAAGCTTATGTGATGGGATGAGAAAATATTAGAAGAAGAGGGGAAGGTGTTAGAGTAAGAAGAGGAAATGAGGGATCTTCAAGTGATCTTTCTACTTAACTTTATAAGAACTTGCAAGGTGAGTGCTTTACTTGTTTTTGAGTATTAATATATTCTTTTATGTAGACAGTTACAATTTGTCCTTAAGATTTGTAATGATGTTCTTTTGCGTAACCCGGTAGAATATTGCAATCTTGCAATGTGATGTGGTGATATTGACACATTTGTTTATATGCTGGATTTTAACTTATTTAGATTACTTTGTAAAATTTTTCTTGGTGGTGGATTGTCCACTAATTTTAAAATTATAGTCACATGTCATGTTTATTATATGTCATCTCATGTTATTTTGAACTATTCAATATTTTTAATGTTAAGCATATTTAAAATGTTTCCTGGGCTCTCGGCACACTTTTTTTGTTGACATTTTCAGATATGGAGGAGAATTAGATGGTCAAGAGACAAGGAACAACTTTCTTGTTGTAGTGTTTATTAAGTTCAATTATGTGCAAAAATTATTTAATTTTGTTGAATTGGGGCATGAATAATTCACCAACCTAAATATGGGGAGCGAATAGAGATGGAGGACAAAGTGCGGCACGTGTGGGAGATACAGCTTCAACATACGGTATAAAGTGCCACGCTTGCGGGAGCCGCCTCTTCAACTCGTAGTTGCCACATCCAGAATCCCGACAACAATGACGTTGCGTTGTGAAGAAGGTGTGATTGTTATGCACCCTCCCAAAAAAATAATATTAATATTAAAATATAACTAACTACGTAGTGTTTGGCATATGAATTGGTCAATTTTGATAATTAGTTATGATCATTATCTTATAAGTTACAAGAAGAATATGAAGTAGTTTCACATATGAGAGATGAATAGTGGCGTGTTGATCATTTATGGTGAGGTCTTTACTGGAGAATATGGTGAATTAAGAATGAGGAAGAGTGGTCAGGTGTGGTAATCAAGAAATAGTAATGTATTTACTTGGGAATGTGGAGTGATAGCATATTTATTCAAGAATATGTAGAGGTGCGTTTTGTTTAAGAACAAGGAGTAGTGATGTATTGTTCATGTATAGTGGAAGTTAATTCGTCCATTACAAAAAGTAGCTTTACACGTATATATTATGGACATATGTGAGAAAAAGTTTATGTGATGGGATGAGAAAATATTAGAAGTAGAGGGGAAGGTGTTAGAGGAAGAAGAGGAAATGTGGGTTCCTCAGGTGATCTTTCTACTTTACTTTATAAGAACTTGCAAGGTGAGTGCTTTACTTGTTTTTAAGTATTAATATATTCATTTATATAGACGGTTACAATTTGTCCTTAAGATTTGTAACGATGTTCTTTTGCGTAACCCGGTAGAATATAGGAATCTTGCAATGTGATGTTGTGATATTGACACATTTGTTTATATGCTGGATTTTAACATATTTTGATTACTTCGTAAAAATTTTCTTGGTGGTGGATTGTCCTCTAATTTTAAAGTTATAGTCACATGTCATGTTGATTAAATGTCATTAAAAGTTATTTTGAACTATTCAACATTTTTAATGTTAAGCATATTTAAAATGTTTCCTGGGCTCTTGGCACACTTTTTTTGTTGACATTTTCAGATATGGAGGAGAATTAGATGGTCAAGGGACAAAGAGCAACTTTCTTGTTGTAGTGTTTTATTAAGTTCAATTATGAGCAAAAATTATTAAATTTTGTTGAATTGGGGCATGAATATATGCTATTAGGGCCATTCACCAACTTAAATATGGGGAGCAAACAGCGATGCAGAACAAATTGCGGCACGTATGGGAGTTACATCTTGAACATGCAGTATAAAGTGCCACGCTTGCGAGAGCCACCTCTTGAACTCGTAGTTGCCACATCCAGAATCCCGACAATAATAACGTCGTGTTGTGAAGAAGGTGTGATTGTTATGCACCCTCCCAAAAAAATAATATTAATATTAAAATATAACTAACTACATAGTGTTAGGCATATGAATTGGCCGATTTTGATAATTAATTATGATCATTATCTTATAAGTTACAAAAGAAATATGAAGTGGTTTCACATATGAAAGATGAATAGTGGCGTGTTAATCATTTATGGTGAGGTCTTTACTTGAGAAAATGGTGAATTAAGAATGAGGAATAGTGGTCAGGTGTGGTAATCATGTAACAGTGATGTATTTACTTGGGAATGTGGAGTGATAGCATACTTATTCAAGAATATGTAGAGCTGCGTTTTGTTTAAGAAGAAGGAGTAGTGATGTTATTGATCATATATGGTGGAAGTTAATTCTTCCATTACAAAAAATAGCTATACAGGTATATATTATGGACATATGGGAGAACAAGCTTATGTGATGGGATGAGAAAATATTAGAAGAAGAGGGGAAGGTGTTAGAGTAAGAAGAGGAAATGAGGGATCTTCAAGTGATCTTTCTACTTAACATTATAAGAACTTGCAAGGCGAGTGCTTTACATGTTTTTGAGTATTAATATATTCTTTTATGTAGACAGTTACAATTTGTCCTTAAGATTTGGAAAGATGTTCTTTTGCGTAACCCCGTAGAATATTGCAATCTTGCAATGTGATGTGGTGATATTGACACATTTGTTTATATGCTGGATTTTAACATATTTTGATCACTTTGTAAAAATTTTCTTGGTGGTGGATTGTCCTCTAATTTTAAAGTTATAGTCACATGTCATGTTGGTTAAATGTCATTAAAAGTTATTTTGAACTATTCAACATTTTTATTGTCAAGCATATTTAAAATGTTTCCTGGGCTCTTGGCACACTTTTTTTGTTGACATTTTCAGATATGGAGGAGAATTAGATGGTCAAGGGACAAGGAGCAACTTTCTTGTTGTAGTGTTTTATTAAGTTCAATTATGAGCAAAAATTATTAAATTTTGTTGAATTGGGGCATGAATAAATGCTATTAGGGCCATTCACCAACTTAAATATGGGGAAGCGAACAGCGATGCAGAACACAGTGCGGCACGTATGGGAGTTACATCTTGAACATGCGGTATAAAGTGCCACGCTTGCGGGAGCCACCTCTTGAACTCGTAGTTGCCACATCCAGAATCCCGACAATAATGACGTCGCGTTGTGAAGAAGGTGTGATTGTTATGCACCCTCCCAAAAAAATAATATTAATATTAAAATATAACTAACTACATAGTGTTAGGCATATGAATTGGTCGATTTTGATAATTAATTATGATCATTATCTTATAAGTTGCAAAAGGAATATGAAGTGGTTTCACATATGAAAGATGAATTGTGGCGTGTTAATCATTTATGGTGAGGTCATTACTTGAGAAAATGGTGAATTAAGAATGAGGAATAGTGGTCAGGTGTGGTAATCATGTAACAGTGATGTATTTACTTGGGAATGTGGAGTGATAGCATATTTATTCAAGAATATGTAGATGTGAGTTTTGTTTAAGAACAAGGAGTAGTGATGTTATTGATCATATATGGTGGAAGTTAGTTTTTCCATTACAAAAAATAGCTATACAGGTATATATTATGGACATATGGGCGAACAAGCTTATGTGATGGGATGAGAAAATATTAGAAGAAGAGGGGAAGGTGTTAGAGTAAGAAGAGGAAATGAGGGATCTTCAAGTGATCTTTCTACTTAACATTATAAGAACTTGCAAGGTGAGTGCTTTACTTGTTTTTGAGTATTAATATATTCTTTTATATAGACAGTTACAATTTGTCCTTAAGATTTGTAATGATGTTCTTTTCCGTAATCCGATTCAATATAGCAATCTTGCAATGTGATGTCGTGATATGGACACATTTGTTTATATGCTGGATTTTAACTTATTTTGATTACTTTGTAAAAATTTTCTTGGTGGTGGATTGTCCCCTAATTTTAAAGTTATAATCACATGTCATGTTGATTATATGTCATCTCAAGTTATTTGAACTATTCAATATTTTTAATGTTAAGCATATTTAAAATGTTTCCTGGGCTCTCGGCACACTTTTTTTGATGACATTTTTAGATATGGAGGAGAATTAGATGGTCAAGAGTCAAGGAGCAACTTTCTTGTTGTGGTGTTTTATTAAGTTCAATTGTGTGCAAAAATTATTCAACTTTGTTGAATTGGGGCATGAATAATTCACCAACTTAAATATGGGGAGCGAATAGAGATGGAGGACAAAGTGCGGCACATGTGGGAGTTACATCTTCAACATGCGGTATAAAGTGCCACGCTTGCGGTAGCCACCTTTTCAACTCGTAGTTGCCACATCCAGAATCCCGACAACAATGACGTCGCGTTGTGAAGAAGGTGTGATTGTTATGCACCCTCCCAAAAAAAATAATATTAATATTAAAATATAACTAACTGCATAGTGTTAGGCATATGAATTGGTCGATTTTGATAATTAATTATGATCATTATCTTATAAGTTACAAGAGGAATATGAAGTGGTTTCACATATAAAAGATGAATAGTGGCGTGTTGATCATTTATGGTGAGGTCTTTACTTGAGAGTATGGTGAATTAAGAATGAGGAATAGTGGTCAGCTGTGGTAATCATGAAATAGTGATGTATTTACTTGGGAATGTGGAGTGATAGCATATTTATTCAAGAATATGTAGAGGTGCGTTTTGTTTAAGAACAAGAAGTAGTGATGTTATTGATCATATATGGTGGAAGTTAATTCTTCCATTACAAAAATTAGCTATACAGGTATATATTATGGAACTATGGGAGAACAAGCTTATGTGTTGGGATGAGAAAATATTAGAAGAACAGGAGAAGGTGTTAGAGTAAGAAGAGGAAATGAGGGATCTTCATGTTATCTTTCTACTTAACTTTATAAGAACTTGCAAGGTGAGTGCTTTACTTATTTTTGAGTATTAATATATTCTTTTAGGTAGACAGTTACAATTTGTCCTTAAGATTTGTAATGACGTTCTCTTGCGTAACCCGGTAGAATATTGCAATCTTGCAATGTGATGTGGTGATGTTGACACATATGTTTATATGCTGGATTTTAACTTAATTTGATTACTTTGTAAAATTTTTCTTGGTGGTGGATTGTCCACTAATTTTAAAGTTATAGTCACATGTCATGTTGATTATATGTCATCTCAAGTTATTTTGAACTATTCAATATTTTTAATGTTAAGCATATTTAAAATGTTTCCTGGGCTCTCGGCACACTTTTTTTGTTGACATTTTCAGATATGGAGGAGAATTAGATGGTCAAGAGACAAGGAGCAACTTTCTTGTTGTAGTGTTTTATTAAGTTCAATTATGTGCAAAAATTATTTAATTTTGTTGAATTGGGCATGAATAAATGCTATTAGGGCCATTCACAAACTTAAATATGAGGAGCGAACTGCGATGGGGGACAAAGTGCGGCACGTCTGGGAGTTACATCTTCAACATTCGGTATAAAGTGCCACCCTTGCGGGAGCCACCTCTTGAACTCGTAGTTGCCACAACCAGAATCCCGACAACAATGACGTCGCGTTGTGAAGAAGGTATGATTGTTATGCACCCTCCCGAAAAAATAATATTAATATTAAAATATAACTAAGTACATAGTCTTAGGCATATGAATTGGTCGATTTTGACAATTAATTATGATCATTATCTCATAAGTTACAAGAGCAATATTAAGTGGTTTCACATATGAAAGATGAATAGTGGCGTGTTAATCATTTATGGTGAGGTCTTTGCTTGAGAAAATGGTGAATTAAGAATGAGGAATAGTGGCCAGGTGTGGTAATCATGTAACAGTGATGTATTTACTTGGGAATGTGGAGTGATAGCATATTTATTCAAGAATATGTAGAGGTGCGTTTTGTTTAAGAACAAGTAGTAGTGATGTTATTGATCATATATGGTGGAAGTTAGTTCTTCCATTACAAAAATTAGCTATACAGGTATATATTATGGACATATGGGAGAACAAGCTTATGTGATGGGATGAGAAAATATTAGAAGAAGAGGGGAAGGTGTTAGAGTAAGAAGAGGAAATGAGGGATCTTCAAATGATCTTTCTACTTAACTTTATAAGAACTTTCAAGCTGAGTGCTTTACTTGTTTTTGAGTATTAATATATTCTTTTATACAGACAGTTACAATTTGTCCTTAAGATTTGTAATGATGTTATCTTGCGTAACCCGGTAGAATATTGCAATCTTGCAATGTGATGTGGTATATTGACACATATGTTTATATGCTGGATTTTAACTTATTTTGATTACTTTGTAAAATTTTTCTTGGTGGTGGATTGTCCACTAACTTTAAAGTTATAGTCACATGTCATGTTTATTATATGTCATCTCAAGTTATTTTGAACTATTCAATATTTTTAATGTCAAGCATATTTAAAATGTTTCCTAGGCTCTTGGGACACTTTTTTTGTTGACATTTTCAGATATGGAGGAGAATTAGATGGTCAAGAGACAAGGAGCAACTTTCTAGTTGTAGTGTTTTATTAAGTTCAATTATGTGCAAAAATTATTTAATTTTGTTGAATTGGGGCATGAATAAATGCTATTAGGGCCATTCACCAACTTAAATATGGGGAGCGAATAGCGATGCAGAACAAAGTGCGGCACGTATGGGAGTTACATCTTGAACATGCGGTATAAAGTGCCACGCTTGCGGGAGCCACCTCTTGAACTCGTAGTTGCCACATCCAGAATCCCGACAATAATGACGTCGCGTTGTGAAGAAGGTGTGATTGTTATGCACCCTCCCAAAAAAATAATATTAATATTAAAATATAACTAACTACATAGTGTTAGGCATATGAATTGGTCGATTTTGATAATTAATTATGATCATTATCTTATAAGTTGCAAAAGGAATATGAAGTGGTTTCACATATGAAAGATGAATTGTGGCGTGTTAATCATTTATGGTGAGGTCATTACTTGAGAAAATGGTGAATTAAGAATGAGGAATAGTGGTCAGGTGTGGTAATCATGTAACAGTGATGTATTTACTTGGGAATGTGGAGTGATAGCATATTTATTCAAGAATATGTAGAGGTGCGTTTTGTTTAAGAACAAGTAGTAGTGATGTTATTGTTCATATATGGTGGAAGTTAGTTCTTCCATTACAAAAATTAGCTATACAGGTATATATTATGGACATATGGGAGAACAAGCTTATGTGATGGGATGAGAAAATATTAGAAGAAGAGGGGAAGGTGTTAGAGTAAGAAGAGGAAATGAGGGATCTTCAAGTGATCTTTCTACTTAACTTTATAAGAACTTTCAAGCTGAGTGCTTTACTTGTTTTTGAGTATTAATATATTCTTTTATATAGACAGTTACAATTTGTCCTTAAGATTTGTAATGATGTTATCTTGCGTAACCCGGTAGAATATTGCAATCTTGCAATAGTGATGTGATGATATTGACACATGTGTTTATATGCTGGATTTTAACTTATTTTGATTACTTTGTAAAATTTTTCTTGGTGGTGGATTGTCCACTAACTTTAAAGTTATAGTCACATGTCATGTTTATTATATGTAATCTCAAGTTATTTTGAACTATTCAATATTTTTAATGTCAAGCATATTTAAAATGTTTCCTAGGGCTCTCGGCACACTTTTTTTGTTGACATTTTCAGATATGGAGGAGAATTAGATGGTCAAGAGACAAGGAGCAACTTTCTAGTTGTAGTGTTTTATTAAGTTCAATTATGTGCAAAAATTATTTAATTTTGTTGAATTGGGGCATGAATAAATGCTATTAGGGCCATTCACCAACTTAAATATGGGGAGGCGAACAGCGATGCAGACAAAGTGCGGCACGTTGTGGGAGTTACATCTTGAACATGCGGTATAAAGTGCCACGCTTGCGGGAGCCACCTCTTGAACTCGTAGTTGCCACATCCAGAATCCCGACAATAATGACGTCGCGTTGTGAAGAAGGTGTGATTGTTATGCACCCTCCCAAAAAAATAATATTAATATTAAAATATAACTAACTACATAGTGTTAGGCATATGAATTGGTCGATTTTGATAATTAATTATGATCATTATCTTATAAGTTACAAAAGGAATATGAAGTGGTTTCACATATGAAAGATGAATTGTGGCGTGTTAATCATTTATGGTGAGGTCATTACTTGAGAAAATGGTGAATTAAGAATGAGGAATAGTGGTCAGGTGTGGTAATCATGTAAAAGTGATGTATTTACTTGGGAATGTGGAGTGATAGCATATTTATTCAAGAATATGTAGAGGTGCGTTTTGTTTAAGAACAAGAAGTAGTGATGTTATTGATCATATATGGTGGAAGTTAGTTCTTCCATTACAAAAATTAGCTATACAGGTATATATTATGGAACTATGGGAGAACAAGCTTATGTGATGGGATGAGAAAATATTAGAAGAAGAGGGGAAGGTGTTAGAGTAAGAAGAGGAAATGAGGGATCTTCAAGTGATCTTTCTACTTAACATTATAAGAACTTGCAAGGTGAGTGCTTTACTTGTTTTTGAGTATTAATATATTCTTTTATGTAGACAGTTACAATTTGTCCTTAAGATTTGTAATGATGTTCTCTTGCGTAACCGATTCAATATTGCAATCTTGCAATGTGATGTCGTGATATGGACACATTTGTTTATATGCTGGATTTTAACTTAATTTGATTACTTTGTAAAAATTTTCTTGGTGGTGGATTGTCCCCTAATTTTAAAGTTATAAGTCACATGTCATGTTGATTATATGTCATCTCAAGTTATTTTGAACTATTCAATATTTTTAATGTTAAGCATATTTAAAATGTTTCCTGGGCTCTCGGCACACTTTTTTTGATGACATTTTTCAGATATGGAGGAGAATTAGATGGTCAAGAGACAAGGAGCAACTTTCTTGTTGTAGGTGTTTTATTAAGTTCAATTATGTGCAAAAATTATTTAATTTTGTTGAATTGGGGCATGAATAATGCTATAGGGCCATTCACAACTTAAATATGGAGGAGCGAACTAGCGATGGAGGACAAAGTGCGGCACATGCTGGGAGTTACATCTTCAACATGCGGTATAAAGTGCCACGCTTGCGGGAGCCACCTCTTGAACTCGTAGTTGCCACATCCAGAATCCCGACAACAATGACGTCGCGTTGTGAAGAAGGTGTGATTGTTATGCACCCTCCCGAAAAAAATAATATTAATATTAAAATATAACTAAGTACATAGTCTTAGGCATATGAATTGGTCGATTTTGATAATTAATTATGATCATTATCTCATAAGTTACAAGAGCAATATGAAGTGGTTTCACATATGAAAGATGAATAGTGGCGTGTTGATCATTTATGGTGAGGTCTTTGCTTGAGAGTATGGTGAATTAAGAATGAGGAATAGTGGTCCAGGTGTGGTAATCATGTAACTAGTGATGTATTTACTTGGGAATGTGGAGTGATAGCATATTTATTCAAGAATATGTAGAGGTGCGTTTTGTTTAAGAACAAGTAGTAGTGATGTTATTGATCATATATGGTGGAAGTTAGTTCTTCCATTACAAAAATTAGCTATACAGGTATATATTATGGACATATGGGAGAACAAGCTTATGTGATGGGATGAGAAAATATTAGAAGAAGAGGGGAAGGTGTTAGAGTAAGAAGAGGAAATGAGGGATCTTCAAATGATCTTTCTACTTAACTTTATAAGAACTTGCAAGGCTGAGTGCTTTACTTGTTTTTGAGTATTAATATATTCTTTTATATAGACAGTTACAATTTGTCCTTAAGATTTGTAATGATGTTATCTTGCGTAACCCGGTAGAATATTGCAATCTTGCAATGTGATGTGGTGATATTGACACATATGTTTATATGCTGGATTTTAACTTATTTTGATTACTTTGTAAAATTTTTCTTGGTGGTGGATTGTCCACTAACTTTAAAGTTATAGTCACATGTCATGTTGATTATATGTCATCTCAAGTTATTTTGAACTATTCAATATTTTTAATGTCAAGCATATTTAAAATGTTTCCTAGGGCTCTTGGGACACTTTTTTTGTTGACATTTTCAGATATGGAGGAGAATTAGATGGTCAAGAGACAAGGAGCAACTTTCTAGTTGTAGTGTTTTATTAAGTTCAATTATGTGCAAAAATTATTTAATTTTGTTGAATTGGGGCATGAATAAATGCTATTAGGGCCATTCACCAACTTAAATATGGGGAGCGAACAGCGATGCAGAACAAAGTGCGGCACGTATGGGAGTTACATCTTGAACATGCGGTATAAAGTGCCACGCTTGCGGGAGCCACCTCTTGAACTCGTAGTTGCCACATCCAGAATCCCGACAATAATGACGTCGCGTTGTGAAGAAGGTGTGATTGTTATGCACCCTCCCAAAAAAATAATATTAATATTAAAATATAACTAACTACATAGTGTTAGGCATATGAATTGGTCGATTTTGATAATTAATTATGATCATTATCTTATAAGTTGCAAAAGGAATATGAAGTGGTTTCACATATGAAAGATGAATTGTGGCGTGTTAATCATTTATGGTGAGGTCATTACTTGAGAAAATGGTGAATTAAGAATGAGGAATAGTGGTCAGGTGTGGTAATCATGTAACAGTGATGTATTTACTTGGGAATGTGGAGTGATAGCATATTTATTCAAGAATATGTAGATGTGCGTTTTGTTTAAGAACAAGGAGTAGTGATGTTATTGATCATATATGGTGGAAGTTAGTTCTTCCATTACAAAAAATAGCTATACAGGTATATATTATGGACATATGGGAGAACAAGCTTATGTGATGGGATGAGAAAATATTAGAAGAAGAGGGGAAGGTGTTAGAGTAAGAAGAGGAAATGAGGGATCTTCAAGCGATCTTTCTACTTAACTTTATAAGAACTTGCAAGGTGAGTGCTTTACTTGTTTTTGAGTATTAATATATTCTTTTATATTGACAGTTACAATTTGCCCTTAAGATTTGTAATGATGTTCTTTTTCGTAACCCGATTGAACATAGCAATCTTACAATGTGATGTCGTGATACGGACACATTTGTTTATATGCTGGATTTTAACTTATTTTGATTACTTTGTAAAATTTTTCTTGGTGGTGGATTGTCCACTAATTTTAAAGTTATAGTCACATGTCATGTTGATTATATGTCATCTCAAGTTATTTTGAACTATTCAACATTTTTCATCTTAGACATATTTAAAATGTTTCCTGGGCTCTCGGCACACATTTTTGTTGACATTTTCAGATATGGAGGAGAATTAGAAGGTCAAGAGACAAGGAGCAACTTTCTTGTTGTAGTGTTTTATTAAGTTCAATTATGTGCAAAAATGATTTAATTTTGTTGAATTGGGGCATGAATAAAAGCTATTAGGGCCATTCACCAACTTAAATATGGGGAGCGAACAGCGATCGGGGACAAAGTGCAGCACGTGTGGGAGTTACATCTTCAACATGCGGTATAAAGTGCCACGCTTGCGGTAGCCACCTCTTCAACTCGTAGTTGCCACATCCAGAATCCCGACAACAATGACGTCGCGTTGTGAAGAAGGTGTGCTTGTTATGCACCCTCCCAATAAAAATAATATTAATATTAAAATATAACTAACTACATAGTGTTAGGCATATGAATTGGTCGATTTTGATAATTAATTATGATCATTATCTTATAAGTTACAAGACGAATATGAAGTGGTTTCACATATAAAAGATGAATAGTGGCGTGTTGATCATTTATGGTGAGGTCTTTACTTGAGAATATGGTGAATTAAGAATGGGGAACAGTGGTCAGGTGTGGTAATCATGAAATAGTGATGTATTCACTTGGGAATGCGGAGTGATAGCATATTTATTCAAGAATATGTAGAGGTGCGTTTTGTTTAAGAACAAGGAGTAGTGATGTATCGTTCATGTATAGTGGAAGTTAATTCGTCCATTACAAAAATTTGCTTTACACGTATATATTATGGACATATGTGAGAACAAGGTTATGTGATGGGATGTGAAAATATTAGAAGAAGAGGGGAAGGAGTTAGAGGAAGAAGAGGAAATGAGGGTTCCTCAGGTGATCTTTCTACTTAACTTTATAAGAACTTGCAAGGTGAGTGCTTTACTTGTTTTTGAGTATTAATATATTCTTTTATATTGACAGTTACAATTTGCCCTTAAGATTTGTAATGATGTTCTTTTTCGTAACCCGATTGAACATAGCAATCTTACAATGTGATGTCGTGATACGGACACATTTGTTTATATGCTGGATTTTAACTTATTTTGATTACTTTGTAAAATTTTTCTTGGTGGTGGATTGTCCACTAATTTTAAAGTTATAGTCACATGTCATGTTGATTATATGTCATCTCAAGTTATTTTGAACTATTCAACATTTTTCATCTTAGACATATTTAAAATGTTTCCTGGGCTCTCGGCACACATTTTTGTTGACATTTTCAGATATGGAGGAGAATTAGAAGGTCAAGAGACAAGGAGCAACTTTCTTGTTGTAGTGTTTTATTAAGTTCAATTATGTGCAAAAATTATTTAATTTTGTTGAATTGGGGCATGAATAAAAGCTATTAGGGCCATTCACCAACTTAAATATGGGGAGCGAACAGCGATCGGGGACAAAGTGCAGCACATGTGGGAGTTACATCTTCAACATGCGGTATAAAGTGCCACGCTTGCGGTAGCCACCTCTTCAACTCGTAGTTGCCACATCCAGAATCCCGACAACAATGACGTCGCGTTGTGAAGAAGGTGTGCTTGTTATGCACCCTCCCAATAAAAATAATATTAATATTAAAATATAACTAACTACATAGTGTTAGGCATATGAATTGGTCGATTTTGATAATTAATTATGATCATTATCTTATAAGTTACAAGACGAATATGAAGTGGTTTCACATATAAAAGATGAATAGTGGCGTGTTGATCATTTATGGTGAGGTCTTTACTTGAGAATATGGTGAATTAAGAATGGGGAACAGTGGTCAGGTGTGGTAATCATGAAATAGTGATGTATTCACTTGGGAATGTGGAGTGATAGCATATTTATTCAAGAATATGTAGAGGTGCGTTTTGTTTAAGAACAAGGAGTAGTGATGTATCGTTCATGTATTGTGGAAGTTAATTCGTCCATTACAAAAATTTGCTTTACACGTATATATTATGGACATATGTGAGAACAAGGTTATGTGATGGGATGTGAAAATATTAGAAGAAGAGGGGAAGGTGTTAGAGGAAGAAGAGGAAATGAGGGTTCCTCAGGTGATCTTTCTACTTAACTTTATAAGAACTTGCAAGGTGAGTGCTTTACTTGTTTTTAAGTATTAATATATTCATTTATATAGACGGTTACAATTTGTCCTTAAGATTTGTAATGTTGTTCTTTTGCGTAACCCGATAGAATATAGCAATCTTGCAATGTGATGTGGTGATATTGACACATTTGTTTATATGCTGGATTTTAACTTATTTTGATTACTTTGTAAAATTTTTCTTGGTGGTGGATTGTCCACTAATTTTAAAGTTATAGTCACATGTCATGCTGATTATATGTCAACTAAAGTTATTTTGAACTATTCAATATTTTTCATCTTAGACATATTTGAAATGTTTCCTGGGCTCTCGGCACACCTTTTTGTTGACATTTTCAGATATGGAGGAGAATTAGAAGGTTAAGAGACAAGGTGCAACTTTCTTGTTTTTGTGTTTTATTAAGTTCAATTATGAGCAAAAATTATTAAATTTTGCTGAATTAGGGCATGAATAAATGCTATTAGGGCCATTCACCAACTTAAATATGGGGAGCGAATAGCGATGCAGAACAAAGTGCGGCACGTGTGGGAGTTACATCTTGAACATGCGGTATAAAGTGCCACGCTTGCGGGAGCCACCTCTTGAACTCGTAGTTGCCACATCCAGAATCCCGACAATAATGACGTCGCGTTGTGAAGAAGGTGTGATTGTTATGCACCCTCCCAAAAAAATAATATTAATATTAAAATATAACTAACTACATAGTGTTAGGCATATGAATTGGTCGGTTTTAATAATTAATTATGATCATTGTCTTATAAGTTACAAAAGGAATATGAAGTGGTTTCACATATGAAAGATGAATAGTGGCGTGTTAATCATTTATGGTGAGGTCTTTACTTGAGAATATGGTGAATTAAGAATGAGGAATAGTGGTCAGGTGTGGTAATCATGAAATAGTGATGTATTTACTTGGGAATGTGGAGTGATAGCATATTTATTCAAGAATATGTAGAGGTGCGTTTTGTTTAAGAACAAGGAGTAGTGATGTATCGTTCATGTATAGTGGAAGTTAGTTCTTCCATTACAAAAATTTGCTTTACACGTATATATTATGGACATATGTGAGAACAAGCTTATGTGATGGGATGTGAAAATATTAGAAGAAGAGGGGAAGGTGTTAGAGTAAGAAGAGGAAATGAGGGATCCTCAGGTGATCTTTCTACTTAACTTTATAAGAACTTTCAAGCTGAGTGCTTTACTTGTTTTTGAGTATTAATATATTCTTTTATATTGACAGTTACAATTTGCCCTTAAGATTTGTAATGATGTTCTTTTTCGTAACCCGATTGAACATAGCAATCTTACAATGTGATGTCGTGATACGGACACATTTGTTTATATGCTGGATTTTAACTTATTTTGATTACTTTGTAAAATTTTTCTTGGTGGTGGATTGTCCACTAATTTTAAAGTTATAGTCACATGTCATGTTGATTATATGTCATCTCAAGTTATTTTGAACTATTCAACATTTTTCATCTTAGACATATTTAAAATGTTTCCTGGGCTCTCGGCACACATTTTTGTTGACATTTTCAGATATGGAGGAGAATTAGAAGGTCAAGAGACAAGGAGCAACTTTCTTGTTGTAGTGTTTTATTAAGTTCAATTATGTGCAAAAATTATTTAATTTTGTTGAATTGGGGCATGAATAAAAGCTATTAGGGCCATTCACCAACTTAAATATGGGGAGCGAACAGCGATCGGGGACAAAGTGCAGCACGTGTGGGAGTTACATCTTCAACATGCGGTATAAAGTGCCACGCTTGCGGTAGCCACCTCTTCAACTCGTAGTTGCCACATCCAGAATCCCGACAACAATGACGTCGCGTTGTGAAGAAGGTGTGCTTGTTATGCACCCTCCCAATAAAAATAATATTAATATTAAAATATAACTAACTACATAGTGTTAGGCATATGAATTGGTCGATTTTGATAATTAATTATGATCATTATCTTATAAGTTACAAGACGAATATGAAGTGGTTTCACATATAAAAGATGAATAGTGGCGTGTTGATCATTTATGGTGAGGTCTTTACTTGAGAATATGGTGAATTAAGAATGGGGAACAGTGGTCAGGTGTGGTAATCATGAAATAGTGATGTATTCACTTGGGAATGTGGAGTGATAGCATATTTATTCAAGAATATGTAGAGGTGCGTTTTGTTTAAGAACAAGGAGTAGTGATGTATCGTTCATGTATAGTGGAAGTTAATTCGTCCATTACAAAAATTTGCTTTACACGTATATATTATGGACATATGTGAGAACAAGGTTATGTGATGGGATGTGAAAATATTAGAAGAAGAGGGGAAGGAGTTAGAGGAAGAAGAGGAAATGAGGGTTCCTCAGGTGATCTTTCTACTTAACTTTATAAGAACTTGCAAGGTGAGTGCTTTACTTGTTTTTGAGTATTAATATATTCTTTTATATTGACAGTTACAATTTGCCCTTAAGATTTGTAATGATGTTCTTTTTCGTAACCCGATTGAACATAGCAATCTTACAATGTGATGTCGTGATACGGACACATTTGTTTATATGCTGGATTTTAACTTATTTTGATTACTTTGTAAAATTTTTCTTGGTGGTGGATTGTCCACTAATTTTAAAGTTATAGTCACATGTCATGTTGATTATATGTCAACTAAAGTTATTTTGAACTATTCAATATTTTTCATCTTAGACATATTTGAAATGTTTCCTGGGCTCTCGGCACACATTTTTGTTGACATTTTCAGATATGGAGGAGAATTAGAAGGTCAAGAGACAAGGAGCAACTTTCTTGTTGTAGTGTTTTATTAAGTTCAATTATGTGCAAAAATTATTTAATTTTGTTGAATTGGGGCATGAATAAAAGCTATTAGGGCCATTCACCAACTTAAATATGGGGAGCGAACAGCGATGCAGAACAAAGTGCGGCACGTGTGGGAGTTACATCTTCAACATGCGGTATAAAGTGCCACGCTTGCGGTAGCCACCTCTTCAACTCGTAGTTGCCACATCCAGAATCCCGACAACAATGACGTCGCGTTGTGAAGAAGGTGTGCTTGTTATGCACCCTCCCAATAAAAATAATATTAATATTAAAATATAACTAACTACATAGTGTTAGGCATATGAATTGGTCGATTTTGATAATTAATTATGATCATTATCTTATAAGTTACAAGACGAATATGAAGTGGTTTCACATATAAAAGATGAATAGTGGCGTGTTGATCATTTATGGTGAGGTCTTTACTTGAGAATATGGTGAATTAAGAATGGGGAATAGTGGTCAGGTGTGGTAATCATGAAATAGTGATGTATTCACTTGGGAATGTGGAGTGATAGCATATTTATTCAAGAATATGTAGAGGTGCGTTTTGTTTAAGAACAAGGAGTAGTGATGTTATTGATCATATATGGTGGAAGTTAGTTCTTCCATTACAAAAATTAGCTATACAGGTATATATTATGGACATATGGGAGAACAAGCTTATGTGATGGGATGAGAAAATATTAGAAGAAGAGGGGAAGGTGTTAGAGTAAGAAGAGGAAATGAGGGATCTTCAAATGATCTTTCTACTTAACTTTATAAGAACTTTCAAGCTGAGTGCTTTACTTGTTTTTGAGTATTAATATATTCTTTTATACAGACAGTTACAATTTGTCCTTAAGATTTGTAATGATGTTATCTTGCGTAACCCGGTAGAATATTGCAATCTTGCAATGTGATGTGGTAATATTGACACATATGTTTATATGCTGGATTTTAACTTATTTTGATTACTTTGTAAAATTTTTCTTGGTGGTGGATTGTCCACTAACTTTAAAGTTATAGTCACATGTCATGTTTATTATATGTCATCTCAAGTTATTTTGAACAATTCAATATTTTTAATGTCAAGCATATTTAAAATGTTTCCTAGGCTCTTGGGACACTTTTTTTGTTGACATTTTCAGATATGGAGGAGAATTAGATGGTCAAGAGACAAGGAGCAACTTTCTAGTTGTAGTGTTTTATTAAGTTCAATTATGTGCAAAAATTATTTAATTTTGTTGAATTGGGGCATGAATAAATGCTATTAGGGCCATTCACCAACTTAAATATGGGGAGCGAACAGCGATGCAGAACAAAGTGCGGCACGTATGGGAGTTACATCTTGAACATGCGGTATAAAGTGCCACGCTTGCGGGAGCCACCTCTTGAACTCGTAGTTGCCACATCCAGAATCCCGACAATAATGACGTCGCGTTGTGAAGAAGGTGTGATTGTTATGCACCCTCCCAAAAAAATAATATTAATATTAAAATATAACTAACTACATAGTGTTAGGCATATGAATTGGTCGATTTTGATAATTAATTATGATCATTATCTTATAAGTTGCAAAAGGAATATGAAGTGGTTTCACATATGAAAGATGAATTGTGGCGTGTTAATCATTTATGGTGAGGTCATTACTTGAGAAAATGGTGAATTAAGAATGAGGAATAGTGGTCAGGTGTGGTAATCATGTAACAGTGATGTATTTACTTGGGAATGTGGAGTGATAGCATATTTATTCACGAATATGTAGATGTGCGTTTTGTTTAAGAACAAGGAGTAGTGATGTTATTGATCATATATGGTGGAAGTTAGTTCTTCCATTACAAAAAATAGCTATACAGGTATATATTATAGACATATGGGAGAACAAGCTTATGTGATGGGATGAGAAAATATTAGAAGAAGAGGGGAAGGTGTTAGAGTAAGAAGAGGAAATGAGGGATCTTCAAGCGATCTTTCTACTTAACTTTATAAGAACTTGCAAGGTGAGTGCTTTACTTGTTTTTGAGTATTAATATATTCTTTTATATTGACAGTTACAATTTGCCCTTAAGATTTGTAATGATGTTCTTTTTCGTAACCCGATTGAACATAGCAATCTTACAATGTGATGTCGTGATACGGACACATTTGTTTATATGCTGGATTTTAACTTATTTTGATTACTTTGTAAAATTTTTCTTGGTGGTGGATTGTCCACTAATTTTAAAGTTATAGTCACATGTCATGTTGATTATATGTCATCTCAAGTTATTTTGAACTATTCAACATTTTTCATCTTAGACATATTTAAAATGTTTCCTGGGCTCTCGGCACACATTTTTGTTGACATTTTCAGATATGGAGGAGAATTAGAAGGTCAAGAGACAAGGAGCAACTTTCTTGTTGTAGTGTTTTATTAAGTTCAATTATGTGCAAAAATTATTTAATTTTGTTGAATTGGGGCATGAATAAAAGCTATTAGGGCCATTCACCAACTTAAATATGGGGAGCGAACAGCGATCGGGGACAAAGTGCAGCACGTGTGGGAGTTACATCTTCAACATGCGGTATAAAGTGCCACGCTTGCGGTAGCCACCTCTTCAACTCGTAGTTGCCACATCCAGAATCCCGACAACAATGACGTCGCGTTGTGAAGAAGGTGTGCTTGTTATGCACCCTCCCAATAAAAATAATATTAATATTAAAATATAACTAACTACATAGTGTTAGGCATATGAATTGGTCGATTTTGATAATTAATTATGATCATTATCTTATAAGTTACAAGACGAATATGAAGTGGTTTCACATATAAAAGATGAATAGTGGCGTGTTGATCATTTATGGTGAGGTCTTTACTTGAGAATATGGTGAATTAAGAATGGGGAACAGTGGTCAGGTGTGGTAATCATGAAATAGTGATGTATTCACTTGGGAATGTGGAGTGATAGCATATTTATTCAAGAATATGTAGAGGTGCGTTTTGTTTAAGAACAAGGAGTAGTGATGTATCGTTCATGTATAGTGGAAGTTAATTCGTCCATTACAAAAATTTGCTTTACACGTATATATTATGGACATATGTGAGAACAAGGTTATGTGATGGGATGTGAAAATATTAGAAGAAGAGGGGAAGGAGTTAGAGGAAGAAGAGGAAATGAGGGTTCCTCAGGTGATCTTTCTACTTAACTTTATAAGAACTTGCAAGGTGAGTGCTTTACTTGTTTTTGAGTATTAATATATTCTTTTATATTGACAGTTACAATTTGCCCTTAAGATTTGTAATGATGTTCTTTTTCGTAACCCGATTGAACATAGCAATCTTACAATGTGATGTCGTGATACGGACACATTTGTTTATATGCTGGATTTTAACTTATTTTGATTACTTTGTAAAATTTTTCTTGGTGGTGGATTGTCCACTAATTTTAAAGTTATAGTCACATGTCATGCTGATTATATGTCAACTAAAGTTATTTTGAACTATTCAATATTTTTCATCTTAGACATATTTGAAATGTTTCCTGGGCTCTCGGCACACCTTTTTGTTGACATTTTCAGATATGGAGGAGAATTAGAAGGTTAAGAGACAAGGTGCAACTTTCTTGTTTTTGTGTTTTATTAAGTTCAATTATGAGCAAAAATTATTAAATTTTGCTGAATTAGGGCATGAATAAATGCTATTAGGGCCATTCACCAACTTAAATATGGGGAGCGAATAGCGATGCAGAACAAAGTGCGGCACGTGTGGGAGTTACATCTTGAACATGCGGTATAAAGTGCCACGCTTGCGGGAGCCACATCTTGAACTCGTAGTTGCCACATCCAGAATCCCGACAATAATGACGTCGCGTTGTGAAGAAGGTGTGATTGTTATGCACCCTCCCAAAAAAATAATATTAATATTAAAATATAACTAACTACATAGTGTTAGGCATATGAATTGGTCGGTTTTAATAATTAATTATGATCATTGTCTTATAAGTTACAAAAGGAATATGAAGTGGTTTCACATATGAAAGATGAATAGTGGCGTGTTAATCATTTATGGTGAGGTCTTTACTTGAGAATATGGTGAATTAAGAATGAGGAATAGTGGTCAGGTGTGGTAATCATGAAATAGTGATGTATTTACTTGGGAATGTGGAGTGATAGCATATTTATTCAAGAATATGTAGAGGTGCGTTTTGTTTAAGAACAAGGAGTAGTGATGTATCGTTCATGTATTGTGGAAGTTAATTCGTCCATTACAAAAATTTGCTTTACACGTATATATTATGGACATATGTGAGAACAAGGTTATGTGATGGGATGTGAAAATATTAGAAGAAGAGGGGAAGGTGTTAGAGGAAGAAGAGGAAATGAGGGTTCCTCAGGTGATCTTTCTACTTAACTTTATAAGAACTTGCAAGGTGAGTGCTTTACTTGTTTTTAAGTATTAATATATTCATTTATATAGACGGTTACAATTTGTCCTTAAGATTTGTAATGTTGTTCTTTTGCGTAACCCGATAGAATATAGCAATCTTGCAATGTGATGTGGTGATATTGACACATTTGTTTATATGCTGGATTTTAACTTATTTTGATTACTTTGTAAAATTTTTCTTGGTGGTGGATTGTCCACTAATTTTAAAGTTATAGTCACATGTCATGCTGATTATATGTCAACTAAAGTTATTTTGAACTATTCAATATTTTTCATCTTAGACATATTTGAAATGTTTCCTGGGCTCTCGGCACACCTTTTTGTTGACATTTTCAGATATGGAGGAGAATTAGAAGGTTAAGAGACAAGGTGCAACTTTCTTGTTTTTGTGTTTTATTAAGTTCAATTATGAGCAAAAATTATTAAATTTTGCTGAATTAGGGCATGAATAAATGCTATTAGGGCCATTCACCAACTTAAATATGGGGAGCGAATAGCGATGCAGAACAAAGTGCGGCACGTGTGGGAGTTACATCTTGAACATGCGGTATAAAGTGCCACGCTTGCGGGAGCCACATCTTGAACTCGTAGTTGCCACATCCAGAATCCCGACAATAATGACGTCGCGTTGTGAAGAAGGTGTGATTGTTATGCACCCTCCCAAAAAAATAATATTAATATTAAAATATAACTAACTACATAGTGTTAGGCATATGAATTGGTCGGTTTTAATAATTAATTATGATCATTGTCTTATAAGTTACAAAAGGAATATGAAGTGGTTTCACATATGAAAGATGAATAGTGGCGTGTTAATCATTTATGGTGAGGTCTTTACTTGAGAATATGGTGAATTAAGAATGAGGAATAGTGGTCAGGTGTGGTAATCATGAAATAGTGATGTATTTACTTGGGAATGTGGAGTGATAGCATATTTATTCAAGAATATGTAGAGGTGCGTTTTGTTTAAGAACAAGGAGTAGTGATGTATTGTTCATGTATAGTGGAAGTTAATTCGTCCATTACAAAAATTAGCTTTACACGTATATATTATGGACATATGTGAGAACAAGGTTATGTGATGGGATGAGAAAATATTAGAAGAAGAGGGGAAGGTGTTAGAGGAAGAAGAGGAAATAAGGGTTCTTCAGGTGATCTTTCTACTTAACTTTATAAGAGCTTGCAAGGTGAGTGCTTTACTTGTTTTTAAGTATTAATATATTCATTTATATAGACGGTTACAATTTGTCCTTAAGATTTGTAACGATGTTCTTTTGCGTAACCCGGTAGAATATAGCAATCTTGCAATGTGATGTGGTGATATTGACACATTTGTTTATATGCTGGATTTTAACATAATTTGATTACTTCGTAAAAATTTTCTTGGTGGTGGATTGTCCTCTAATTTTAAAGTTATAGTCACATGTCATGTTGATTAAATGTCATTAAAAGTTATTTTGAACTATTCAACATTTTTAATGTTAAGCATATTTAAAATGTTTTCTGGGCTCTTGGCACAATTTTTTTGTTGACATTTTCAGATATGGAGGAGAATTAGATGGTCAAGGGACAAGGAGCAACTTTCTTGTTGTAGTGTTTTATTAAGTTCAATTATGAGCAAAAATTATTAAATTTTGTTGAATTGGGGCATGAATAAATGCTATTAGGGCCATTCACCAACTTAAATATGGGGAGCGAACAGCGATGCAGAACAAAGTGCGGCACGTATGGGAGTTACATCTTGAACATGCGGTATAAAGTGCCACGCTTGCGGGAGCCACCTCTTGAACTCGTAGTTGCGACATCCAGAATCCCGACAATAATGACGTCGCGTTGTGAAGAAGGTGTGATTGTTATGCACCCTCCCAAAAAAATAATATTAATATTAAAATATAACTAACTACATAGTGTTAGGCATATGAATTGGTCGATTTTGATAATTAATTAAGATCATTATCTTATAAGTTAAAAAAGGAATATGAAGTGGTTTCACATATGAAAGATGAATAGTGGCGTGTTAATCATTTATGGTGAGGTCTTTACTTGAGAAAATGGTGAATTAAGAATGAGGAATAGTAGTCAGGTGTGGTAATCATGTAACAGTGATGCATTTACTTGGGAATGTGGAGTGATAGCATATTTATTCAAGAATATGTAGAGGTGCGTTTTGTTTAAGAACAAGGAGTAGTGATGTTATTGATCATATATGGTGGAAGTTAATTCTTCCATTACAAAAATGAGCTATATAGGTATATATTATGGACATATGGGAGAACAAGCTTATGTGATGGGATGAGAAAATATTAGAAGAAGAGGGGAAGGTGTTAGAGTAAGAAGAGGAAATGAGGGATCTTCAAGTGATCTTTCTACTTAACTTTATAAGAACTTGCAAGGTGGGTGCTTTACTTATTTTTGAGTATTAATATATTATTTTAGGTAGACAGTTACAATTTGTCCTTAAGATTTGTAATGATGTTCTCTTGCGTAACCCAGTAGAATATTGCAATCTTGCAATGTGATGTGGTGATGCTGACACATATGTTTATATGCTGGATTTTAACTTATTTTGATTACTTTGTAAAATTTTTCTTGGTGGTGGATTGTCCACTAATTTTAAAGTTATAGTCACATGTCATGTTGATTATATGTCATCTCAAGTTATTTTGAACTATTCAATATTTTTAATGTTAAGCATATTTAAAATGTTTCCTGGGCTCTCGGCACACTTTTTTTGTTGACATTTTCAGATATGGAGGAGAATTAGATGGTCAAGAGACAAGGAGCAACTTTCTTGTTGTAGTGTTTTATTAAGTTCAATTATGTGCAAAAATTATTTAATTTTGTTGAATTGGGCATGAATAAATGCTATTAGGGCCATTCACCAACTTAAATATGAGGAGCGAACTGCGATGGGGGACAAAGTGCGGCACGTCTGGGAGTTACATCTTCAACATTCGGTATAAAATGCCACGCTTGCGGGAGCCACCTCTTGAACTCGTAGTTGCCACAACCAGAATCCCGACAACAATGACGTCTCGTTGTGAAGAAGGTATGATTGTTATGCACCCTCCCGAAAAAATAATATTAATATTAAAATATAACTAAGTACATAGTGTTAGGCATATGAATTGGTCGATTTTGATAATTAATTATGATCATTATCTCATAAGTTACAAGAGGAATATTAAGTGGTTTCACATATGAAAGATGAATAGTGGCGTGTTAATCATTTATGGTGAGGTCTTTGCTTGAGAAAATGGTGAATTAAGAATGAGGAATAGTGGCCAGGTGTGGTAATCATGTAACAGTGATGTATTTACTTGGGAATGTGGAATGATAGCATATTTATTCAAGAATATGTAGAGGTGCGTTTTGTTTAAGAACAAGTAGTAGTGATGTTATTGATCATATATGGTGGAAGTTAGTTCTTCCATTACAAAAATTAGCTATACAGGTATATATTATGGACATATGGGAGAACAAGCTTATGTGATGGGATGAGAAAATATTAGAAGAAGAGGGGAAGGTGTTAGAGTAAGAAGAGGAAATGAGGGATCTTCAAATGATCTTTCTACTTAACTTTATAAGAACTTTCAAGCTGAGTGCTTTACTTGTTTTTGAGTATTAATATATTCTTTTATACAGACAGTTACAATTTGTCCTTAAGATTTGTAATGATGTTATCTTGCGTAACCCGGTAGAATATTGCAATCTTGCAATGTGATGTGGTGATATTGACACATATGTTTATATGCTGGATTTTAACTTATTTTGATTACTTTGTAAAATTTTTCTTGGTGGTGGATTGTCCACTAACTTTAAAGTTATAGTCACATGTCATGTTTATTATATGTCATCTCAAGTTATTTTGAACTATTCAATATTTTTAATGTTAAGCATATTTAAAATGTTTCCTAGGCTCTTGGGACACTTTTTTTGTTGACATTTTCAGATATGGAGGAGAATTAGATGGTCAAGAGACAAGGAGCAACTTTCTAGTTGTAGTGTTTTATTAAGTTCAATTATGTGCAAAAATTATTTAATTTTGTTGAATTGGGGTATGAATAATTCAGCAACTTAAATATGGGGAGCGAATAGAGATGGAGGACAAAGTGCGGCACGTGTGGGACTTACATCTTCAACATGCGGTATAAATTGCCACGCTTGCGGGAGCCACCTCTTGAACTCGTAGTTGCCACATCCAGAATCCCAACAACAATGACGTCGCGTTGTGAAGAAGGTGTGATTGTTATGCACCCTCTCAAAAAAATAATATTAATATTAAAATATAACTATCTACATAGTGTTAGGCATATGAATTGGTCAATTTTGATAATTAGTTATGATCGTTATCTTATAAGTTACAAGAGGAATATGAAGTGGTTTCACATATGAAAGATGAATAGTGGCGTGTTGATCATTTATGGTGAGGTCTTCACTTGAGAATATGGTGAATTAAGAATGAGGAATAGTGGTCAGGTGTGGTAATCAAGAAATAGTGATGTATTTGCTTGGGAATGTGGAGTGACAGCAAATTTATTCAAGAATATGTAGAGGTGCGTTTTGTTTAAGAACAAGGAGTAGTGATGTATTGTTCATGTATAGTGGAAGTTAGTTCGTCCATTACAAAAATTAGCTATGCACGTATATATTATGGATATATGCGAGAACAAGGTTATGTGATGGGATGAGAAAATATTAGAAGAAGAGGGGAAGGTGTTAGAGTAAGAAGAGGAAATGAGGGATCCTCAGGTGATCTTTCCACTTAACTTTATAAGAACTTGCAAGGTGAGTGCTTTACTTGTTTTTAAGTATTAATATATTCATTTATATAGACGGTTACAATTTGTCCTTAATATTTGTAACGATGTTCTTTTGCGTAACCCGGTAGAATATAGCAATCTTTTAATGTGATGTGGTGATATTAACACATTTGTTTATATGCTGGATTTTAACATATTTTGATTACTTCGTAAAAATTTTCTTGGTGGTGGATTGGCCTCTAATTTTAAAGTTATAGTCACATGTCATGTTGATTAAATGTTATCTAAAGTTATTTTGAACTATTCAACATTTTTCATCGTAGACATATTTAAAATGTTTCCTGGGCTCTCGGCACACCTTTTTGTTCACATTTTCAGATATGGAGGAGAATTAGAAGGTCAAGAGATAAGGAGCAACTTTCTTGTTGTAGTGTTTTATTAAGTTCATTTATGTGCAAAAATTATTTAATTTTGTTGAATTGGGGCATGAATAAATGCTATCAGGGCCATTCACCAACTTAAATATGGGGAGCGAACTGCGATGCAGGACAAAGTGCGGCACATGTGGGAGCTACATCTTCAACAAGCGGTATAAAGTGCCACGCTTGCGGGAGCCAACTCTTGAGCTCGTAGTTGCCACATCCAGAACCCCGACGACAATGACGTCGCGTTGTGAAGAATGTGTGATTGTTATGCACCATCCCAAAAAAATAATATTAATATTAAAATATAACTAACTACATAGTGTTAGGCATATGAATTGGTCGATTTTGATAATTAATTATGATCATTATCTTATAAGTTACAAGAGGAATATGAAGTGGTTTCACATATGAAAGATGAATAGTGGCGTGTTAATCATTTATGGTGAGGTCTTTACTTGAGAATATGGTGAATTAAGAATGAGGAATAGTGGTCAGGTGTGGTAATCATGTAATAGTGATGTATTTACTTGGGAATGTGGAGTGATAGCATATTTATTCAAGAATATGTAGAGGTGCGTTTTGTTTAAGAACAAGGAGTAGTGATGTATTGTTCATGTATAGTTGAAGTTAATTCGTCCATTACAAAAATTAGCTATACACGTATATATTATGGACATATGCGAGAACGAGGTTATGTGATGGGATGAGAAAATATTAGAAGAAGAGGCGCAGATGTCAGAGTAAGAAGAGGAAATGAGGAATCCTCAAGTGATCTTTCTACTTAACTTTATAAGAACTTGCAAGGTGAGTGCATTACTAGTTTTTATGTATTAATATATTCATTTATATAGACGGTTACAATTTGTCCTTAATATTTGTAACGATGTTCTATTGCATAACCCGGTAGAATATAGCAATCTTCCAGTGTGATGTGGTGATACTGACATATTTGTTTATATGCTGGATTTTAACATATTTTGATTACTTCGTAAAATTTTTCTTGGTGGTGGATTGTCCTCTAATTTTAAAGTTATAGTCACATGTCCTGTTGATTAAATGTCATCTAAAGTTATTTTGAACTATTCAACATTTTTCATCGTAGACATATTTAAAATGTTTCCTGGGCTCTCGGCACATCTTTTGTTGACATTTTCAAATATGGAGGAGAATTAGAAGGTCAAGAGACAAGGTGCAACTTTCTTGTTGTAGTGTTTTATTAAGTTCAATTATGTGCAAAAATTATTTTAATTTGTTGAATTGGGGCATGAATAAATGCTATTAGGGCCATTCACCAACTTAAATATGGGGAGCGAACAGCGATGCAGAACAAAGTGCGGCACGTATGGGAGTTACATCTTGAACATACAGTATAAAGTGCCACGCTTGCGGGAGCCACCTCTTGAACTCGTAGTTGCCACATCCAGATTCCCGACAACAATGACGTCGCGTTGTGAAGAAGGTGTGATTGTTATGCACCCTCCCAAAAAAATAATATTAATATTAAAATATAACTAACTACATAGTGTTAGGCATATGAATTGGTCAATTTTGATAATTAGTTATGATCATTATTCTATAAGTTACAAGAGGAATATGAAGTGGTTTCACATATGAAAGATGAATAGTGGCGTGTTGATCATTTATGGTGAGGTCTTCACTTGAGAATATGGTGAATTAAGAATGAGGAATAGTGGTCAGGTGTGGTAATCAAGTAATAGTGATGTATTTACTTGGGAATGTGGAGTGATAGCATATTTATTCAAGAATATGTAGAGGTGCGTTTTGTTTAAGAACAAGGAGTAGTGATGTATTGTTCATGTATAGTTGAAGTTAATTCGTCCATTACAAAAATTAGCTATACACGTATATATTATGGACATATGCGAGAACGAGGTTATGTGATGGGATGAGAAAATATTAGAAGAAGAGGCGAAGGTGTCAGAGTAAGAAGAGGAAATGAGGAATCCTCAAGTGATCTTTCTACTTAACTTTATAAGAACTTGCAAGGTGAATGCTTTACTAGTTTTTATGTATTAATATATTCATTTATATAGACGGTTACAATTTGTCCTGAATATTTGTAACGATGTTCTATTGCATAACCCGGTACAATATAGCAATCTTCCAGTGTGATGTGGTGATACTGACACATTTGTTTATATGCTGGATTTTAACATATTTTGATTACTTCGTAAAATTTTTCTTGGTGGTGGATTGTCCTCTAATTTTAAAGTTATAGTCACATGTCATGTTGATTAAATGTCATCTAAAGTTATTTTGAACTATTCAACATTTTTCATCGTAGACATATTTAAAATGTTTCCTGGGCTCTCGGCACACCTTTTGTTGACATTTTCAGATATGGAGGAGAATTAGAAGGTCAAGAGACAAGGTGCAACTTTCTTGTTGTAGTGTTTTATTAAGTTCAATTATGTGCAAAAATTATTTAATTTTGCTGAATTGGGGCATGAATAAATGCTATTAGGGCCATTCACCAACTTAAATATGGGGAGCGAACAGCGATGCAGAACAAAGTGCGGCACGTATGGGAGTTACATCTTGAACATACGGTATAAAGTGCCACGCTTGCGGGAGCCACCTCTTGAACTCGTAGTTGCCACATCCAGAATCCCGACAACAATGACGTCGCGTTGTGAAGAAGGTGTGATTGTTATGCACCCTCCCAAAAAAATAATATTAATATCAAAATATAACTAACTACATAGTGTTAGGCGTACGAATTGGTCAATTTTGATAATTAGTTATGATCATTATCTTATAAGTTACAAGAGGAATATGAAGTGGTTTCACATATGAAAGATGAATAGTGGCGTGTTGATCATTTATGGTGAGGTCTTCACTTGAGAATATGGTGAATTAAGAATGAGGAATAGTGGTCAGGTGTGGTAATCAAGAAATAGTGATGTATTTGCTTGGGAATGTGGAGTGACAGCATATTTATTCAAGAATATGTAGAGGTGCGTTTTGTTTAAGAACAAGGAGTAGTGATGTATTGTTCATGTATAGTGGAAGTTAGTTCGTCCATTACAAAAATTAGCTATGCACGTATATATTATGGATATATGCGAGAACAAGGTTATGTGATGGGATGAGAAAATATTAGAAGAAGAGGGGAAGGTGTTAGAGTAAGAAGAGGAAATGAGGGATCCTCAGGTGATCTTTCCACTTAACTTTATAAGAACTTGCAAGGTGAATGCTTTACTAGTTTTTATGTATTAATATATTCATTTATATAGACGGTTACAATTTGTCCTGAATATTTGTAATGATGTTCTATTGCATAACCCGGTACAATATAGCAATCTTCCAGTGTGATGTGGTGATACTGACACATTTGTTTATATGCTGGATTTTAACATATTTTGATTACTTCGTAAAATTTTTCTTGGTAGTGGATTGTCCTCTAATTTTAAAGTTATAGTCACATGTCATGTTGATTAAATGTCATCTAAAGTTATTTTGAACTATTCAACATTTTTCATCGTAGACATATTTAAAATGTTTCCTGGGCTCTCGGCACACCTTTTGTTGACATTTTCAGATATGGAGGAGAATTAGAAGGTCAAGAGACAAGGTGCAACTTTCTTGTTGTAGTGTTTTATTAAGTTCAATTATGTGCAAAAATTATTTAATTTTGCTGAATTGGGGCATGAATAAATGCTATTAGGGCCATTCACCAACTTAAATATGGGGAGCGAACAGCGATGCAGAACAAAGTGCGGCACGTATGGGAGTTACATCTTGAACATACGGTATAAAGTGCCACGCTTGCGGGAGCCACCTCTTGAACTCGTAGTTGCCACATCCAGAATCCCGACAACAATGACGTCGCGTTGTGAAGAAGGTGTGATTGTTATGCACCCTCCCAAAAAAATAATATTAATATCAAAATATAACTAACTACATAGTGTTAGGCGTACGAATTGGTCAATTTTGATAATTAGTTATGATCATTATCTTATAAGTTACAAGAGGAATATGAAGTGGTTTCACATATGAAAGATGAATAGTGGCGTGTTGATCATTTATGGTGAGGTCTTCACTTGAGAATATGGTGAATTAAGAATGAGGAATAGTGGTCAGGTGTGGTAATCAAGAAATAGTGATGTATTTGCTTGGGAATGTGGAGTGACAGCATATTTATTCAGGAATATGTAGAGGTGCGTTTTGTTTAAGAACAAGGAGTAGTGATGTATTGTTCATGTATAGTGGAAGTTAGTTCGTCCATTACAAAAATTAGCTATGCACGTATATATTATGGATATATGCGAGAACAAGGTTATGTGATGGGATGAGAAAATATTAGAAGAAGAGGGGAAGGTGTTAGAGTAAGAAGAGGAAATGAGGGATCCTCAGGTGATCTTTCCACTTAACTTTATAAGAACTTGCAAGGTGAGTGCTTTACTTGTTTTTAAGTATTAATATATTCATTTATATAGACGGTTACAATTTGTCCTTAATATTTGTAACGATGTTCTTTTGCGTAACCCGGTAGAATATAGCAATCTTTTAATGTGATGTGGTGATATTAACACATTTGTTTATATGCTGGATTTTAACATATTTTGATTACTTCGTAAAAATTTTCTTGGTGGTGGATTGGCCTCTAATTTTAAAGTTATAGTCACATGTCATGTTGATTAAATGTTATCTAAAGTTATTTTGAACTATTCAACATTTTTCATCGTAGACATATTTAAAATGTTTCCTGGGCTCTCGGCACACCTTTTTGTTCACATTTTCAGATATGGAGGAGAATTAGAAGGTCAAGAGATAAGGAGCAACTTTCTTGTTGTAGTGTTTTATTAAGTTCATTTATGTGCAAAAATTATTTAATTTTGTTGAATTGGGGCATGAATAAATGCTATCAGGGCCATTCACCAACTTAAATATGGGGAGCGAACTGCGATGCAGGACAAAGTGCGGCACATGTGGGAGCTACATCTTCAACAAGCGGTATAAAGTGCCACGCTTGCGGGAGCCAACTCTTGAGCTCGTAGTTGCCACATCCAGAACCCCGACGACAATGACGTCGCGTTGTGAAGAATGTGTGATTGTTATGCACCATCCCAAAAAAATAATATTAATATTAAAATATAACTAACTACATAGTGTTAGGCATATGAATTGGTCGATTTTGATAATTAATTATGATCATTATCTTATAAGTTACAAGAGGAATATGAAGTGGTTTCACATATGAAAGATGAATAGTGGCGTGTTAATCATTTATGGTGAGGTCTTTACTTGAGAATATGGTGAATTAAGAATGAGGAATAGTGGTCAGGTGTGGTAATCATGTAATAGTGATGTATTTACTTGGGAATGTGGAGTGATAGCATATTTATTCAAGAATATGTAGAGGTGCGTTTTGTTTAAGAACAAGGAGTAGTGATGTATTGTTCATGTATAGTTGAAGTTAATTCGTCCATTACAAAAATTAGCTATACACGTATATATTATGGACATATGCGAGAACGAGGTTATGTGATGGGATGAGAAATTATTAGAAGAAGAGGCGCAGATGTCAGAGTAAGAAGAGGAAATGAGGAATCCTCAAGTGATCTTTCTACTTAACTTTATAAGAACTTGCAAGGTGAGTGCTTTACTAGTTTTTATGTATTAATATATTCATTTATATAGACGGTTACAATTTGTCCTTAATATTTGTAACGATGTTCTATTGCATAACCCGGTAGAATATAGCAATCTTCCAGTGTGATGTGGTGATACTGACATATTTGTTTATATGCTGGATTTTAACATATTTTGATTACTTCGTAAAATTTTTCTTGGTGGTGGATTGTCCTCTAATTTTAAAGTTATAGTCACATGTCCTGTTGATTAAATGTCATCTAAAGTTATTTTGAACTATTCAACATTTTTCATCGTAGACATATTTAAAATGTTTCCTGGGCTCTCGGCACATCTTTTGTTGACATTTTCAAATATGGAGGAGAATTAGAAGGTCAAGAGACAAGGTGCAACTTTCTTGTTGTAGTGTTTTATTAAGTTCAATTATGTGCAAAAATTATTTTAATTTGTTGAATTGGGGCATGAATAAATGCTATTAGGGCCATTCACCAACTTAAATATGGGGAGCGAACAGCGATGCAGAACAAAGTGCGGCACGTATGGGAGTTACATCTTGAACATACAGTATAAAGTGCCACGCTTGCGGGAGCCACCTCTTGAACTCGTAGTTGCCACATCCAGATTCCCGACAACAATGACGTCGCGTTGTGAAGAAGGTGTGATTGTTATGCACCCTCCCAAAAAAATAATATTAATATTAAAATATAACTAACTACATAGTGTTAGGCATATGAATTGGTCAATTTTGATAATTAGTTATGATCATTATTCTATAAGTCACAAGAGGAATATGAAGTGGTTTCACATATGAAAGATGAATAGTGGCGTGTTGATCATTTATGGTGAGGTCTTCACTTGAGAATATGGTGAATTAAGAATGAGGAATAGTGGTCAGGTGTGGTAATCAAGTAATAGTGATGTATTTACTTGGGAATGTGGAGTGATAGCATATTTATTCAAGAATATGTAGAGGTGCGTTTTGTTTAAGAACAAGGAGTAGTGATGTATTGTTCATGTATAGTTGAAGTTAATTCGTCCATTACAAAAATTAGCTATACACGTATATATTATGGACATATGCGAGAACGAGGTTATGTGATGGGATGAGAAAATATTAGAAGAAGAGGCGAAGGTGTCAGAGTAAGAAGAGGAAATGAGGAATCCTCAAGTGATCTTTCTACTTAACTTTATAAGAACTTGCAAGGTGAATGCTTTACTAGTTTTTATGTATTAATATATTCATTTATATAGACGGTTACAATTTGTCCTGAATATTTGTAATGATGTTCTATTGCATAACCCGGTACAATATAGCGATCTTCCAGTGTGATGTGGTGATACTGACACATTTGTTTATATGCTGGATTTTAACATATTTTGATTACTTCGTAAAATTTTTCTTGGTGGTGGATTGTCCTCTAATTTTAAAGTTATAGTCACATGTCATGTTGATTAAATGTCATCTAAAGTTATTTTGAACTATTCAACATTTTTCATCGTAGACATATTTAAAATGTTTCCTGGGCTCTCGGCACACCTTTTGTTGACATTTTCAGATATGGAGGAGAATTAGAAGGTCAAGAGACAAGGTGCAACTTTCTTGTTGTAGTGTTTTATTAAGTTCAATTATGTGCAAAAATTATTTAATTTTGCTGAATTGGGGCATGAATAAATGCTATTAGGGCCATTCACCAACTTAAATATGGGGAGCGAACAGCGATGCAGAACAAAGTGCGGCACGTATGGGAGTTACATCTTGAACATACGGTATAAAGTGCCACGCTTGCGGGAGCCACCTCTTGAACTCGTAGTTGCCACATCCAGAATCCCGACAACAATGACGTCGCGTTGTGAAGAAGGTGTGATTGTTATGCACCCTCCCAAAAAAATAGTATTAATATCAAAATATAACTAACTACATAGTGTTAGGCGTACGAATTGGTCAATTTTGATAATTAGTTATGATCATTATCTTATAAGTTACAAGAGGAATATGAAGTGGTTTCACATATGAAAGATGAATAGTGGCGTGTTGATCATTTATGGTGAGGTCTTCACTTGAGAATATGGTGAATTAAGAATGAGGAATAGTGGTCAGGTGTGGTAATCATGTAATAGTGATGTATTTACTTGGGAATGTGGAGTGATAGCATATTTATTCAAGAATATGTAGAGGTGCGTTTTGTTTAAAAACAAGGAGTAGTGATGTATTGTTCATGTATAGTTGAAGTTAATTCGTCCATTACAAAAATTAGCTATACACGTATATATTATGGACATATGCGAGAACGAGGTTATGTGATGGCATTAGAAAATATTAGAAGAAGATGCGAAGGTGTCAGAGTAAGAAGAGGAAATGAGGAATCCTCAAGTGATCTTTCTACTTAACTTTATAAGAACTTGCAAGGTGAGTGCTTTACTAGTTTTTATGTATTAATATATTCATTTATGTAGACGGTTATAATTTGTCCTTAATATTTGTAACGATGTTCTATTGCATAACCCGGTAGAATATAGCAATCTTCCAGTGTGATGTGGTGATACTGACACATTTGTTTATATGCTGGACTTTAACATATTTTGATTACTTCGTAAAATTTTTCTTGGTGGTGGATTGTCCTCTAATTTTAAAGTTATAGTCACATGTCATGTTGATTAAATGTCATCTAAAGTTATTTTGAACTATTCAACATTTTTCATCGTAGACATATTTAAAATGTTTCCTGGGCTCTCGGCACACCTTTTGTTGACATTTTCAGATATGGAGGAGAATTAGAAGGTCAAGAGACAAGGTGCAACTTTCTTGTTGTAGTGTTTTATTAAGTTCAATTTTGTGCAAAAATTATTTAATTTTGTTGAATTGGGGCATGAATAAATGCTATTAGGGCCATTCACCAACTTAAATATGGGGAGCGAACAGCGATGCAGAACAAAGTGCGGCACGTATGGGAGTTACATCTTGAACATACGGTATAAAGTGCCACGCTTGCGGGAGCCACCTCTTGAACTCGTAGTTGCCACATCCAGAATTCCGACAACAATGACGTCGCGTTGTGAAGAAGGTGTGATTGTTATGCACCCTCCCAAAAAAATAATATTAATATTAAAATATAACTAACTACATAGTGTTAGGCATACGAATTGGTCGATTTTGATAATTAGTTATGATCATTATCTTATAAGTTACAAGAGGAATATGAAGTGGTTTCACATATGAAAGATGAATAGTGGCGTGTTGATCATTTATGGTGAGGTCTTCACTTGAGAATATGGTGAATTAAGAATGAGGAATAGTGGTCAGGTGTGGTAATCATGAAATAGTGATGTATTTACTTGGGTATGTGGAGTGATAGCATATTTATTCAAGAATATGTAGAGGTGCGTTTTGTTTAAGAACAAGGAGTAGTGATGTATTGTTCATGTATAGTTGAAGTTAATTCGTCCATTACAAAAATTAGCTATACACGTATATATTATGGACATATGCGAGAACGAGGTTATGTGATGGGATGAGAAAATATTAGAAGAAGAAGCGAAGGTGTCAAAGTAAGAAGAGGAAATGAGGAATCCTCAAGTGATCTTTCTACTTAACTTTATAAGAACTTGCAAGGTGAGTGCTTTACTAGTTTTTATGTATTAATATATTCATTTATGTAGACGGTTATAATTTGTCCTTAATATTTGTAACGATGTTCTATTGCATAACCCGGTAGAATATAGCAATCTTCCAGTGTGATGTGGTGATACTGACACATTTGTTTATATGCTGGACTTTAACATATTTTGATTACTTCGTAAAATTTTTCTTGGTGGTGGATTGTCCTCTAATTTTAAAGTTATAGTCACATGTCATGTTGATTAAATGTCATCTAAAGTTATTTTGAACTATTCAACATTTTTCATCGTAGACATATTTAAAATGTTTCCTGGGCTCTCGGCACACCTTTTGTTGACATTTTCAGATATGGAGGAGAATTAGAAGGTCAAGAGACAAGGTGCAACTTTCTTGTTGTAGTGTTTTATTAAGTTCAATTTTGTGCAAAAATTATTTAATTTTGTTGAATTGGGGCATGAATAAATGCTATTAGGGCCATTCACCAACTTAAATATGGGGAGCGAACAGCGATGCAGAACAAAGTGCGGCACGTATGGGAGTTACATCTTGAACATACGGTATAAAGTGCCACGCTTGCGGGAGCCACCTCTTGAACTCGTAGTTGCCACATCCAGAATTCCGACAACAATGACGTCGCGTTGTGAAGAAGGTGTGATTGTTATGCACCCTCCCAAAAAAATAATATTAATATTAAAATATAACTAACTACATAGTGTTAGGCATACGAATTGGTCGATTTTGATAATTAGTTATGATCATTATCTTATAAGTTACAAGAGGAATATGAAGTGGTTTCACATATGAAAGATGAATAGTGGCGTGTTGATCATTTATGGTGAGGTCTTCACTTGAGAATATGGTGAATTAAGAATGAGGAATAGTGGTCAGGTGTGGTAATCATGAAATAGTGATGTATTTACTTGGGTATGTGGAGTGATAGCATATTTATTCAAGAATATGTAGAGGTGCGTTTTGTTTAAGAACAAGGAGTAGTGATGTATTGTTCATGTATAGTTGAAGTTAATTCGTCCATTACAAAAATTAGCTATACACGTATATATTATGGACATATGCGAGAACGAGGTTATGTGATGGGATGAGAAAATATTAGAAGAAGAAGCGAAGGTGTCAAAGTAAGAAGAGGAAATGAGGAATCCTCAAGTGATCTTTCTACTTAACTTTATAAGAACTTGCAAGGTGAGTGCTTTACTAGTTTTTATGTATTAATATATTCATTTAAATAGACGGTTACAATTTGTCCTAAATATTTGTAACGATGTTCTATTGCATAACTCGGTAGAATATAGCAATCTTCCAGTGTGATGTGGTGATACTGACACATTTGTTTAATTGCTGGATTTTAACATATTTTGATTACTTCGTAAAATTTTTCTTGGTGGTGAATTGTCCTCTAATTTTAAAGTTATAGTCACATGTCATGTTGATTAAATGTCATCTAAAGTTATTTTGAACTATTCAACATTTTTCATCGTAGACATATTTAAAATGTTTCCTGGGCTCTCGGCACACCTTTTGTTGACATTTTCAGATATGGAGGAGAATTAGAAGGTCAAGAGACAAGGTGCAACTTTCTTGTTGTAGTGTTTTATTAAGTTCAATTTTGTGCAAAAATTATTTAATTTTGTTGAGTTGGGGCATGAATAAATGCTATTAGGGCCATTCACCAACTTAAATATGGGGAGCGAACAGCGATGCAGGACAAAGTGCGGCACGTGTGGGAGTTACATCTTCAACATGCAGTATAAAGTGCCACGCTTGCGGGAGCCACCTCTTGAAGTCGTAGTTGCCACATCCAGAATCCCGACAACAATGACGTCGCATTGTGAAGAAGGTGTGATTGTTATGCACCCTCCCAAAAAAATAATATTAATATTAAAATATAACTAACTACATAGTGTTAGGCATATGAATTGGTCGATTTTGATAATTAATTATGATCATTATCTTATAAGTTACAAGAGGAATATGAAGTGGTTTCACATATGAAAGATGAATAGTGGCGTGTTGATCATTTATGGTGAGGTCTTCACTTGAGAATATGGTGAATTAAGAATGAGGAATAGTGGTCAGGTGTGGTAATCATGAAATAGTGATGCATTTACTTGGGTATGTGGAGTGATAGCATATTTATTCAAGAATATGTAGAGGTGCGTTTTGTTTAAGAACAAGGAGTAGTGATGTATTGTTCATGTATAGTGGAAGTCAATTCGTCCATTACAAAAATTAGCTATACACGTATATTTATGGATATATGCGAGAACAAGGTTATGTGATGGGATGAGAAAATATTAGAAGAAGAGGGGAAGGTGTTAGAGTAAGAAGAGGAAATGAGGGATCCTCATGTGATCTTTCTACTTAACTTTATAAGAACTTGCAAGGTGAGTGCTTTACTTGTTTTTAAGTATTAATATATTCATTTATATAGACGGTTACAATTTGTCCTTAAGATTTGTAACGATGTTCTTTTGCATAACCCGGCAGAGTATAGCAATCTTGCAATGTGATGTGGTGATATTGACACATTTGTTTATATGCTGGATTTTAACATATTTTGATTACTTTGTAAAATTTTTCTTGGTGGTGGATTGTCCACTAACTTTAAAGTTATAGTCACATGTCATGTTTATTATATGTCATCTCAAGTTATTTTGAACTATTCAATATTTTTAATGTCAAGCATATTTAAAATGTTTCCTAGGCTCTTGGGACACTTTTTTTGTTAACATTTTCAGATATGGAGGAGAATTAGATGGTCAAGAGACAAGGAGCAACTTTCTAGTTGTAGTGTTTTATTAAGTTCAATTATGTGCAAAAATTATTTAATTTTGTTGAATTGGGGCATGAATAAATGCTATTAGGGCCATTCACCAACTTAAATATGGGGAGCGAACAGCGATGCAGAACAAAGTGCGGCACGTATGGGAGTTACATCTTGAACATACGGTATAAAGTGCCACACTTGCGGGAGCCACCTCTTGAACTCGTAGTTGCCACATCCAGAATCCCGACAACAATGACGTCGCGTTGTGAAGAAGGTGTGATTGTTATGCACCCTCCCAAAAAAATAATATTAATATTAAAATATAACTAACTACATAGTGTTAGGCATACGAATTGGTCAATTTTGATAATTAGTTATGATCATTATCTTATAAGTTACAAGAGGAATATGAAGTGGTTTCACATATGAAAGATGAATAGCGGCGTGTTGATCATTTATGGTGAGGTCTTCACTTGAGAATATGGTGAATTAAGAATGAGGAATAGTGGTCAGGTGTGGTAATCATGTAATAGTGATGTATTTACTTTGGAATGTGGAGTGATAGCATATTTATTCAAGAATATGTAGAGGTGCGTTTTGTTTAAGAACAAGGAGTAGTCATGTATTGTTCATGTATATTTGAAGTTAATTTGTCCATTACAAAAATTAGCTATACACGTATATATTATGGACATATGCGAGAACGAGGTCATGTGATGGGATGAGAAAATATTAGAAGAAGAGGCGAAGGTGTCAGAGTAAGAAGAGGAAATGAGGAATCCTCAAGTGATCTTTCTACTTAACTTTATAAGAACTTGCAAGGTGAGTGCTTTACTAGTTTTTATGTATTAATATATTCATTTATATAGACGGTTACAATTTGTCCTTGATATTTGTAACGATGTTCTATTGCATAACCCGGTAGAATATAGCAATCTTCCAGTGTGATGTGGTGATACTGACACATTTGTTTATATGCTGGATTTTAACATATTTTGATTACTTCGTAAAATTTTTCTTGGTGGTGGATTGTCCTCTAATTTTAAAGTTATAGTCACATGTCATGTTGATTAAATGTCATCTAAAGTTATTTTGAACTATTCAACATTTTTCATCGTAGACATATTTAAAATGTTTCCTGGGCTCTCGGCACACCTTTTGTTGACATTTTCAGATATGGAGGAGAATTAGAAGGTCAAGAGACAAGGTGCAACTTTCTTGTTGTAGTGTTTTATTAAGTTCAATTATGTGCAAAAATTATTTAATTTTGTTGAATTGGGGCATGAATAAATGCTATTAGGGCCATTCACCAACTTAAATATGGGGAGCGAACAGCGATGCAGAACAAAGTGCGGCACGTATGGGAGTTACATCTTGAACATACGGTATAAAGTGCCACGCTTGCGGGAGCCACCTCTTGAACTCGTAGTTGCCACATCCAGAATCCCGACAACAATGACGTCGCGTTGTGAAGAAGGTGTGATTGTTATGCACCCTCCCAAAAAAATAATATTAATATTAAAATATAACTAACTACATAGTGTTAGGCATACGAATTGGTCAATTTTGATAATTAGTTATGATCATTATCTTATAAGTTACAAGAGGAATATGAAGTGGTTTCACATATGAAAGATGAATAGTGGCGTGTTGATCATTTATGGTGAGGTCTTCACTTGAGAATATGGTGAATTAAGAATGAGGAATAGTGGTCAGGTGTGGTAATCATGTAATAGTGATGTATTTACTTGGGAATGTGGAGTGATAGCATATTTATTCAAGAATATGTAGAGGTGCGTTTTGTTTAAGAACAAGGAGTAGTCATGTATTGTTCATGTATATTTGAAGTTAATTTGTCCATTACAAAAATTAGCTATACACGTATATATTATGGACATATGCGAGAACGAGGTCATGTGATCGGATGAGAAAATATTAGAAGAAGAGGCGAAGGTGTCAGAGTAAGAAGAGGAAATGAGGAATCCTCAAGTGATCTTTCTACTTAACTTTATAAGAACTTGCAAGGTGAGTGCTTTACTAGTTTTTATGTATTAATATATTCATTTATATAGACGGTTACAATTTGTCCTTGATATTTGTATCGATGTTCTATTGCATAACCCGGTAGAATATAGCAATCTTCCAGTGTGATGTGGTGATGCTGACACATTTGTTTATATGCTGGATTTTAACATATTTTGATTACTTCGTAAAATTTTTCTTGGTGGTGGATTGTCCTCTAATTTTAAAGTTATAGTCACATGTCATGTTGATTAAATGTCATCTAAAGTTATTTTGAACTATTCAACATTTTTCATCGTAGACATATTTAAAATGTTTCCTGGGCTCTCGGCACACCTTTTGTTGACATTTTCAGATATGGAGGAGAATTAGAAGGTCAAGAGACAAGGTGCAACTTTCTTGTTGTAGTGTTTTATTAAGTTCAATTATGTGCAAAAATTATTTAATTTTGTTGAATTGGGGCATGAATAAATGCTATTAGGGCCATTCACCAACTTAAATATGGGGAGCGAACAGCGATGCAGAACAAAGTGCGGCACGTATGGGAGTTACATCTTGAACATACGGTATAAAGTGCCACGCTTGCGGGAGCCACCTCTTGAACTTGTAGTTGCCACATCCAGAATCCCGACAACAATGACGTCGCGTTGTGAAGAAGGTGTGATTGTTATGCACCCTCCCAAAAAAATAATATTAATATTAAAATATAACTAACTACATAGTGTTAGGCATACGAATTGGTCAATTTTGATAATTAGTTATGATCATTATCTTATAAGTTACAAGAGGAATATGAAGTGGTTTCACATATGAAAGATGAATAGTGGCGTGTTGATCATTTATGGTGAGGTCTTCACTTGAGAATATGGTGAATTAAGAATGAGGAATAGTGGTCAGGTGTGGTAATCATGAAATAGTGATGTATTTACTTGGGTATGTGGAGTGATAGCATATTTATTCAAGAATATGTAGAGGTGCGTTTTGTTTAAGAACAAGGAGTAGTCATGTATTGTTCATGTATATTTGAAGTTAATTTGTCCATTACAAAAATTAGCTATACACGTATATATTATGGACATATGCGAGAACGAGGTTATGTGATGGGATGAGAAAATATTAGAAGAAGAGGCGAAGGTGTCAGAATAAGAAGAGGAAATGAGGAATCCTCAAGTGATCTTTCTACTTAACTTTATAAGAACTTGCAAGGTGAGTGCTTTACTAGTTTTTATGTATTAATATATTCATTTATATAGACGGTTACAATTTGTCCTTGATATTTGTAACGATGTTCTATTGCATAACCCGGTAGAATATAGCAATCTTCCAGTGTGATGTGGTGATACTGACACATTTGTTTATATGCTAGATTTTAACATATTTTGATTACTTCGTAAAATTTTTCTTGGTGGTGGATTGTCCTCTAATTTTAAAGTTATAGTCACATGTCATGTTGATTAAATGTCATCTAAAGTTATTTTGAACTATTCAACATTTTTCATCGTAGACATATTTAAAATGTTTCCTGGGCTCTCGGCACACCTTTTGTTGACATTTTCAGATATGGAGGAGAATTAGAAGGTCAAGAGACAAGGTGCAACTTTCTTGTTGTAGTGTTTTATTAAGTTCAATTATGTGCAAAAATTATTTAATTTTGTTGAATTGGGGCATGAATAAATGCTATTAGGGCCATTCACCAACTTAAATATGGGGAGCGAACAGCGATGCAGAACAAAGTGCGGCACGTATGGGAGTTACATCTTGAACATACGGTATAAAGTGCCACGCTTGCGGGAGCCACCTCTTGAACTCGTAGTTGCCACATCCAGAATCCCGACAACAATGACGTCGCGTTGTGAAGAAGGTGTGATTGTTATGCACCCTCCCAAAAAAATAATATTAATATTAAAATATAACTAACTACATAGTGTTAGGCATACGAATTGGTCAATTTTGATAATTAGTTATGATCATTATCTTATAAGTTACAAGAGGAATATGAAGTGGTTTCACATATGAAAGATGAATAGTGGCGTGTTGATCATTTATGGTGAGGTCTTCACTTGAGAATATGGTGAATTAAGAATGAGGAATAGTGGTCAGGTGTGGTAATCATGAAATAGTGATGTATTTACTTGGGTATGTGGAGTGATAGCATATTTATTCAAGAATATGTAGAGGTGCGTTTTGTTTAAGAACAAGGAGTAGTGATGTATTGTTCATGTATAGTTGAAGTTAATTCGTCCATTACAAAAATTAGCTATACACGTATATATTATGGACATATGCGAGAACGAGGTTATGTGATGGGATGAGAAAATATTAGAAGAAGAAGCGAAGGTGTCAAAGTAAGAAGAGGAAATGAGGAATCCTCAAGTGATCTTTCTACTTAACTTTATAAGAACTTGCAAGGTGAGTGCTTTACTAGTTTTTATGTATTAATATATTCATTTATATAGACGGTTACAATTTGTCCTGAATATTTGTAACGATGTTCTATTGCATAACCCGGTAGAATATAGCAATCTTCCAGTGTGATGTGGTGATACTGACACATTTGTTTATATGCTGGATTTTAACATATTTTGATTACTTCGTAAAATTTTTCTTGGTGGTGAATTGTCCTCTAATTTTAAAGTTATAGTCACATGTCATGTTGATTAAATGTCATCTAAAGTTATTTTGAACTATTCAACATTTTTCATCGTAGACATATTTAAAATGTTTCCTGGGCTCTCGGCACACCTTTTGTTGACATTTTCAGATATGGAGGAGAATTAGAAGGTCAAGAGACAAGGTGCAACTTTCTTGTTGTAGTGTTTTATTAAGTTCAATTTTGTGCAAAAATTATTTAATTTTGTTGAGTTGGGGCATGAATAAATGCTATTAGGGCCATTCACCAACTTAAATATGGGGAGCGAACAGCGATGCAGGACAAATTGCGGCACGTGTGGGAGTTACATCTTCAACATGCAGTATAAAGTGCCACGCTTGCGGGAGCCACCTCTTGAAGTCGTAGTTGCCACATCCAGAATCCCGACAACAATGACGTCGCGTAGTGAAGAAGGTGTGATTGTTATGCACCCTCCCCAAAAAATAATATTAATATTAAAATATAACTAACTACATAGTGTTAGGCATATGAATTGGTCGATATTGATAATTAATTATGATCATTATCTTATAAGTTACAAGAGGAATATGAAGTGGTTTCACATATGAAAGATGAATAGTGGCGTGTTGATCATTTATGCTGAGGTCTTCACTTGAGAATATGGTGAATTAAGAATGAGGAATAGTGGTCAGGTGTGGTAATCATGAAATAGTGATGCATTTACTTGGGTATGTGGAGTGATAGCATATTTATTCAAGAATATGTAGAGGTGCGTTTTGTTTAAGAACAAGGAGTAGTGATGTATTGTTCATGTATAGTGGAAGTTAATTCATCCATTACAAAAATTAGCTATACACGTATATATTATGGATATATGCGAGAACAAGGTTATGTGATGGGATGAGAAAATATTAGAAGAAGAGGGGAAGGTGTTAGAGTAAGAAGAGGAAATGAGGGATCCTCAGGTGATCTTTCTACTTAACTTTATAAGAACTTGCAAGGTGAGTGCTTTACTTGTTTTTAAGTATTAATATATTCATTTATATAGACGGTTACAATTTGTCCTTAAGATTTGTAACGATGTTCTTTTGCATAACCCGGCAGAGTATAGCAATCTTGCAATGTGATGTGGTGATATTGACACATTTGTTTATATGCTGGATTTTAACATATTTTGATTACTTCGTAAAATTTTTCTTGGTGGTGGATTGTCCTCTAATTTTAAAGTTATAGTCACATGTCATGTTGATTAAATGTCATCTAAAGTTATTTTGAACTATTCAACATTTTTCATCGTAGACATATTTAAAATGTTTCCTGGGCTCTCGGCACACCTTTTGTTGACATTTTCAGATATGGAGGAGAATTAGAAGGTCAAGAGACAAGGTGTAACTTTCTTGTTGTAGTGTTTTATTAAGTTCAATTATGTGCAAAAATTATTTAATTTTGTTGAATTGGGGCATGAATAAATGCTATTAGGGCCATTCACCAACTTAAATATGGGGAGCGCACAGCGATGGAGGACAAAGTGCGGCACGTGTGGGAGTTACATCTTCAACATGTGGTATAAAGTGCCATGCCTGCGGGAGCCACCTCTTGAACTTGTAGTTGCCACATCCAGAATCCCGACAACAATGACGTCGCGTTGTGAAGAAGGTGTGATTGTTATGCACCCTCCCAAAAAAATAATATTAATATTAAAATATAACTAACTACATAGTGTTAGGCATATGAATTTGTCAATTTTGATAATTAATTATGATCATTATCTTATAAGTTACAGGAGGAATATGAAGTGGTTTCACATATGAAAGATGAATAGTGGCGTGTTGATCATTTATGGTGAGGTCTTCACTTGAGAATATGGTGAATTAAGAATGAGGAATAGTGGCCAGGTGTGGTAATCATGTAATAGTGATGTATTTACTTGGGAATGTGGAGTGATAGCATATTTATTCAAGAATATGTAGAGGTGCATTTTGTTTAAGAACAAGGAGTAGTGATGTATTGTTCAAGTATAGTGGAAGTTAATTCGTCCATTACAAAAATTAGCTATACACGTATATATTATGGACATATGCGAGAACAAGGTTATGTGATGGGATGAGAAAATCTTAGAAGAAGAGGGGAAGGTGTTAGAGGAAGAAGAGGAAATGAGGGTTCCTCAGGTGATCTTTCTGCTTAACTTTATAAGAACTTGCAAGGTGAGTGCTTTACTTGTTTTTAAGTATTAATATATTCTTTTAAATGGATGATTACAATTTGTTCTTAAGATATGTAATGGTGTTCTTTTGCGTAACCCTGTCGAAAATCGCAATCTTGCAATGTGATGTGGTGATATGGACACTTTGTTATATGCTGGATTTAAACTTATTTTGATTACTTTGTAAATTTTTTCTTGGTGGTGGATTGTCCACTAATTTTAAAGCTATAGTCACATGTCTGGTTGATTATACGTCATCTCAAGTTATTTTGAACTATTCAATATTTTGCATCTTAAACATATTTGAAATGTTTCTTGGGCTCTGAGCACACTTTTTTTGTTGACATTTTCAGATATGGAGGAAAATTTGCAAGTTCAAAAGACAAGGAGCAACTTTCTTGTTTTATGGTTTATTAAGTTCATTTATGTGCAAAAATTATTATTTTTGTTGAATTGGGGCATGACAAAATGGTATCTGGGCCAATCACCAACTTAAATATGGGGTGCGAACAGCGATGCAAGACAAAGTGCTGTACTTCTGGGACAACATCTTCAAAATGTGGTATGAAGTGCTACGCTTGCGGGAGCCACCTTTTGGACTCGTAGTTGCAACCTCTAGAATCCCGACAACAATGGCGTCGTGTTGTGAAGAACGGGTGATTGTTATGCAGCCCCCCCCAAAAAAATAATATTCATATTAAAATAGAACTAACTAAACTGTGTAGGGCATAGGAATTAGTTAATTTTGACAATTTTTTATGACCATTATTTTATAAGTTACAAGAGGAATATGAAGTGGTTTCACTTATAAATGAGGAATAGTGGCGTACTAATCATTTATAGGGAGGTCTTTACTTGACAAAATGGTGAATTAAGAATGAGGAATAGTGGTGAGGTGTAGTAATCATGTAATATTGATGTATTTACTTGGTAATATAGAGTGATAGCATATTTATTCAAGAATATGTAGAGGTGCATTTTGTTTAAGAATGAGGTGTAGTGATATATTGTTCATGTATAGTGGAAGTTAATTCGTCCATTTCAAAAATTAGCTATACACGTACGTATTATGGACATACGTGAGAACAAGCTTACGTGTTGGGATGAGAAAATATTAGAAGAAGAGGGGAAGGTGTTAGAGTAAGAAGAGGAAATGAGGGATCTTCAAGTGGTCTTTCTACTTAACTTTATAAGAACTTGCAAGGTGAGTGCTTACTTGTTTTTAAGTATTAATATATTCTCTTATATAGACGATTACATTATATCCTTAAGATTTTCAATGACGTTCTTTTGCATAACGCTGTAGAAAATAACAATCTTGCTGTGTGATGTGGATATATGGAGACTTTGTTATATGCTGGATTTATACTTTTTTGATTACTTTGTAGAATTTTTCTTGGTAATGGATTGTCCACTAAATTTAAGGCTATAGTCACATGTCATGTTGATTATAAGTCATCTCAAGTTATTTTGAACTATTCAATATTTTGCATCTTAAACATATTTAAAATGTTTCTTGCGATCTGAGCACACTTTTTTTGTTGACATTTGCAGATATGGAGGAAAATTGGCAAGTTCAAAAGACAAGGAGCAACTTTCTTGTTGTATGGTTTATTAGGTTCATTTATGTGCAAAAATTATTATTTTTGTTGAATTCGGGCATGACAAAATAGCATCAGGGCCAATCAACAACATAAATATGGGGAGCGACTAGCGATGCAGGACAAAGTGCTGCACATGTGAGAGCTATATCTTCAACATGCGATATAAAGTGCTACGCTTGCGGGAGCCACCTCTTGAACTCGTAGTTTCCACCTCTAGAATCCCGACGACAATGACATCGCGTTGTGAAGAATGGGTGATTGTTATACAACCCCCCCCAAAAAAATAATATTCATATTAAAATAGAACTAACTAAACTGTGTTAGGCATAGGAATTAGTCGATTTTGACAATTTATTATGACCGTTATTTTATAAGTTACAAGAGGAATATGAAGTGGTTTCACTTATAAATGAGGAATAGTAGCGTGTTAATCATTTATAGGGAGGTCTTTACTTGACAAAATGGTGAATTAAGAATGAGGAATAGTGGTGAGGTGTAGTAATCATGTAATATTGATGTATTTACTTGGTAATATAGAGTGATAGCATATTTATTCAAGAATATGTAGAGGTGCATTTTGTTTAAGAATGAGGTGTAGTGATATATTGTTCATGTATAGTGGAAGTTAATTCGTCCATTTCAAAAATTAGCTATACACGTACGTATTATGGACATACGTAAGAACAAGCTTACGTGTTGGGATGAGAAAATATTAGAAGAAGAGGGGAAGGTGTTAGAGTAAGAAGAGGAAATGAGGGATCTTCAAGTGGTCTTTCTACTTAACTTTATAAGAACTTGCAAGGTGAGTGCTTTACTTGTTTTTAAGTATTAATATATTCTCTTATATAGACGATTACATTATATCCTTAAGATTTTCAATGACGTTCTTTTGCATAACGCTGTAGAAAATAACAATCTTGCTGTGTGATGTGGATATATGGAGACTTTGTTATATGCTGGATTTATACTTTTTTGATTACTTTGTAGAATTTTTCTTGGTAATGGATTGTCCACTAAATTTAAGGCTATAGTCACATGTCATGTTGATTATAAGTCATCTCAAGTTATTTTGAACTATTCAATATTTTGCATCTTAAACATATTTAAAATGTTTCTTGCGATCTGAGCACACTTTTTTTGTTGACATTTGCAGATATGGAGGAAAATTGGCAAGTTCAAAAGACAAGGAGCAACTTTCTTGTTGTATGGTTTATTAGGTTCATTTATGTGCAAAAATTATTATTTTTGTTGAATTCGGGCATGACAAAATAGCATCAGGGCCAATCAACAACATAAATATGGGGAGCGACTAGCGATGCAGGACAAAGTGCTGCACGTGTGAGAGCTATATCTTCAACATGCGATATAAAGTGCTACGCTTGCGGGAGCCACCTCTTGAACTCGTAGTTGCCACCTTTAGAATCCCGACGACAATGACATCGCTTTGTGAAGAATGGGTGATTGTTATACAACCCCCCCCAAAAAAATAATATTCATATTAAAATAGAACTAACTAAACTGTGTTGGGCATAGGAATTAGTCGATTTTGACAATTTATTATGACCGTTATTTTATAAGTTACAAGAGGAATATGAAGTGGTTTCACTTATAAATGAGGAATAGTAGCGTGTTAATCATTTATAGGGAGGTCTTTACTTGACAAAATGGTGAATTAAGAATGAGGAATAGTGGTGAGGTGTAGTAATCATGTAATATTGATGTATTTACTTGGTAATATAGAGTGATAGCATATTTATTCAAGAATATGTAGAGGTGCATTTTGTTTAAGAATCAGGTGTAGTACTATATTGTTCATGTATAGTGGAAGTTAATTCATCCATTTCAAAAATTAGCTATACACGTACGTATTATGGACATACGTAAGAACAAGCTTACGTGTTGGGATGAGAAAATATTAGAAGAAGAGGGGAAGGTGTTAGAGTAAGAAGAGGAAATGAGGGATCTTCAAGTGGTCTTTCTACTTAACTTTATAAGAACTTGCAAGGTGAGTGCTTTACTTGTTTTTAAGTATTAATATATTCTCTTATATAGACGATTACATTATATCCTTAAGATTTTCAATGACGTTCTTTTGCATAACGCTGTAGAAAATAACAATCTTGCTGTGTGATATGGATATATGGAGACTTTGTTATATGCTGGATTTATACTTTTTTGATTACTTTGTAGAATTTTTCTTGGTAATGGATTGTCCACTAAATTTAAGGCTATAGTCACATGTCATGTTGATTATAAGTCATCTCAAGTTATTTTGAACTATTCAATATTTTGCATCTTAAACATATTTAAAATGTTTCTTGCGATCTGAGCACACTTTTTTTGTTGACATTTGCAGATATGGAGGAAAATTGGCAAGTTCAAAAGACAAGGAGCAACTTTTTTGTTGTATGGTTTATTAGGTTCATTTATGTGCAAAAATTATTATTTTTGTTGAATTCGGGCATGACAAAATAGCATCAGGGCCAATCAACAACATAAATATGGGGAGCGACTAGCGATGCAGGACAAAGTGCTGCACGTGTGAGAGCTATATCTTCAACATGCGATATAAAGTGCTACGCTTGCGGGAGCCACCTCTTGAACTCGTTGTTGCCACCTTTAGAATCCCGACGACAATGACATTGTGTTGTGAAGAATGGGTGATTGTTATACAACCCCCCCCAAAAAAATAATATTCATATTAAAATAGAACTAACTAAACTGTGTTGGGCATAGGAATTAGTTGATTTTGACAATTTATTATGACTATTATTTTATAAGTTACAAGAGGAATATGAAGTGGTTTCACTTATAAATGAGGAATAGTGGCGTGTTAATCATTTATAGGGAGGTCTTTACTTGACAAAATGGTGAATTAAGAATGAGGAATAGTGGTGAGGTGTAGTAATCATGTAATAGGGAAGTATTTGCTTGGGAATGTGGAATGATAGCATATATATTCAAGAATATGCAAAGGCGCATTTTATTTAAGAATGAGGAGTAGTGATGTATAGTTCATGTAGAGTGGAATTAATTCGTCCATTACAAAAATTAGCTATACACGTACATATTATTGACATATGGGAGAACAAGCTTACGTGATGGGATGGGAAAATATTAGAAGAAAAGGGGAAGGTGTTAGAGTAAGAAGAGGAAATAAGGGATCTTCCAGCGATCTTTCTACTTAACTTTATAAGAACTTGCAAGGTGAGTGCTTTACTTGTTTTTAAGTATTAATATATTCTTGTATATAGACAATTTCAGTATATCCTTAGATTCGTAATGATGTTCTTTTGCGTAACCCTGTCGAACATAGCAATCATGCAATGTGATGTCGTGATGTGGAGACTTTGTTATATGCCGGGTTTAAACTTGTTTTGATTACTTTGTAAAAAATTTTTTGGTGGTGGATTGTCCCCTAATTTTAAGGATATAGTCACATGTCATGTTAATTACAAGTCATCTCAAGTAATTTTGATCTATTCAATATTTTACACATTAAACATATTTAAAATGTTTCTTGGGTTCTCTGCACACTATTTTTGTTGATATTTTGAGATATGGAGGAGAATTATCAAGCTCAAAACACAAAGAGCAACTTTCTTGTTGTATTGTTTTATTAAGTTCATTTATGCGCAAAATAATTAATTTGGTTGAATTGGGGCATGACAAAATAGTATAAGGGCTAATCAACAACATAAATATGGGGAGCGACTAGCGATGCAGGACAAACTATTGCACGTGTGGGAGCTATATCTTCAACATACGATATAAAGTGCTACGCTTGCGACAACCACATCTTGAACTCGTAGTTGCCAGCACCAGAATCCCGACAACAATGATATCGCGTCGCGAATAAGGTGTGATTGTTATGCACCCTCCCGAAAAGGTTATATTAATATTAAAAGATAACTAACTACATAGTGGTAGGCATAGGAATTAGTCGATTTTGATAATTAATCATGACCATTATTTTATAAGTTACAAGAGAAATATGAAGTGGTTTCACATATGAATGAGGAATAGTGGCGTATTAATCATTTATATGGAGGTCTTTACTTGACAAAATGGTGAATTAAGAATGAGGAATAGTGGTGAGGAGCAGTAATCATGTAATAGTTATGTATTTACTTGGGAATGTGGTGTGATAGCATATATATTCAGGAATATGTAAAGGTGCGTTTTATTTAAGAATGAGGAGTAGTGATGTATTGTTCATGTAGAGTGGAAATTAACTCGTCCATTACAAAAATTAGCTATGCACGTATATATTATGGACATATGGGAGAACAAGCTCACGTGATGGGATGAGAAAATATTAGAAGAAGATGGGAAGGTGTTAGAGTAAGAAAAGGAAATGAGGGATCTTCAAGTGGTCTTTCTACTTAACTTTTTAAGAACTTGCAAGGTGAGTGCTTTACTTGTTTTTGAGTATTAATATATTCTTGTATATAGACAATTACATTATATCCTTAAGATTTGTAATGATGTTCTTTTGCGTAACCCTGTGGAACATAGCAATCATGTAATGTGATGTCGTGATGTGGAGACTTTGTTATATGCCGGGTCTAAATTTGTTTTGATTACTTTGTAAAATTTTTCTTGGTGGTGGATTGTCTACTAATTTTAAGGCTATAGTCACATGTCATGTTGATTACAAGTCACCTCAAGTAATTTTGATCTATTCAATATTTTGCACATTAAACATATTTAAAATGTTTCATGGGTTCTCTGCACACTATTTTTGTTGATATTTTGAGATATGGAGTAGAATTAGCAAGCTGAAAACACAAGGAGCAACTTTCTTGTTGTATGGTTTTATTAAGTTCATTTATGCGCAAAAATTATTAATTTGGTTGAATTGGGGCATGACAAAATGGTGTCGGGGCCAATCACAACCTGAAATATGGGGAACGAACAACGATGCAGGACAAACTATTGCACGTGTGGGAGCTATATCTTCAACATGCGATATAAAGTGCTACGCTTGCGGGAGCCACCTCTTAAACTCGTAGTTGCCAGCACCGGAATCCCGACAACAATGACATCGCGTTGCGAATAAGGTGTGATTGTTATGCACCCTCCCAAAAAAGTAATATTAATATTAAAAGATAACTAACTTCACAGTGGTAGGCATAGGAATTAGTCAATTTTGATAATTAATCATGACCATTATTTTAAAGTTACAAGAGAAATATGAAGTGGTTTCACATATGAATGAGGAATAGTGGCGTATTAATCATTTATAGGGAGGTCTTTACTTGACAAAATGGTGAATTAAGAATGAGGAATAGTGATGAGGTACAATAATCATGTAATAGTGATCAATTTACTTGCGAATGTGGAGTGGTAGCATATATATTCAAGAATATGCAGAGGTGCGTTTTATTTAACAATGAGGAGTAGTGATGTATTGTTCACGTAGAGTGGAAATTAATTCGTCCATTACAAAAATTAGATATGCACGTATATATTATAGACATATGGGAGAACAAGCTTACGTGATCGGATGAGAAAATATTAGAAGAAGAGAGGAAGGTGTTAGAGTAAGAAGAGGAAATGAGGGATCTTCAAGTGGTCTTTGTACTTAAGTTTATAAGAACTTGCAAGGTGAGTGCCCTGCTTGTTTTTACGTATTAAAATATTCTTTTATATGGACGATTACATTTTATCCTTCAGATTTGTAATGATGTTCTTATGCGTAACCCTGTCGAACATAGCAATCATGCAATGTGATGTCGTGATGTGGAGACTTTGTTGCATGCAGTTTATAAACTTGTTTTGATTGCTTTGTAAAAATTTTCTTGGTGGTGGATTGTCTATAGTCACATGTTTTAAGGCTATAGTCATATGTCATGTTGATTTCAAGTCATCTCAAGTTATTTTGAACTATTCAATATTTTGCACCTAAACTAATTTAAAGTATTTCTTGGGCTTTCAGCACACTCTTTTTTGTTGACATTTTAAGATATTAAGGAGAATTAGCAACGTCGAAAGACAAGGAGCAATTTTCTTGTTGTGGGGGTTTTACAGAGTTGATTTGTGTACAAAAATTATTTAATTCTGTTGAAATAGGGCATGACAAAATGGTGTCAGGGCCACTCACAATCTGAAATATGGGGAACGAACAGCGATGCGGGACAAAGTACAGCACATGTAGGAGCTACATCTTCAACATACGGTATGAAGTGCTACGCTTGCGGGAGCCACCTCTAGAATCCCGACAACAATGATGTCGCGTTATGAAGAAGGGATGATTGTTATGCACCCCCACAAAAAAAAAAATAATATTAACATTAAATTATAACTAACTATACAGTGTTAGGCAAAGGAATTAGTCGATTTTGATAACTAATTATGACCATTATTTTATAAGTTACAAGAGGAATATGAAGTGGTTTCACTAATGAATGAGAATAGTGGTGTATTAATCATTTATAGTGAGGTCCTTACTTGAGAATATGGTGAATTAACAATGAGGAATAGTGATGAGGTGTAGTAATTATGTAATAGTTATGTATTCACTTGGGAATGTGGAGTGACAGCATATTTATTCAAGAATATGTAGAGGTGCATGTTGTTTAAGAATGAGGAATAGTGATGTATTGTTCATGTATAGTGGAAGTTAATTCGTCCATTACAAAAATTAGCTACACACGTACGTATTATGGACATACGTGAGAACAAGCTTACGTGTTAGGATGAGAAAATATTAGAAGAAGAGGGGAAGGTGTTAGAGTAAGAAGAGGAAATGAGGGATCTTCAAGTGGTCTTTCTACTTAACTTTAGAAAAACTTGCAAGGTGAGTGCTTTACTTGTTTTTAAGTATTAATATATTCTCTCATATAGACGCTTACATTATATCCTTGAGATTTGTAATGATGTTGTTTTGTGTAACCCCGTCGATATAGCAATCTTGCAATGTGATGTGGTGATTTGGAGACTTTGTTATGCGCTGGATTTACACTTGTTTCGATCACTGTGTAAAATTTTTTTCGTGGAAGATTGTCTGCTAATTTTAAGGCTGTAGTCACAGGTCATGTCGCTTATCAATCATCTCAAGTTATTTGTACTATTCAATATTTTGCATCTTAAGATATTTAAAATGTTTCTTGGGCTCTCAGCATACTCTTTTTCTTGACATTTTCAGATATGGAGGAGAATTAACAAGGTCAGGAGACAAGGAGCAACTTTCTTGCTGTAGGGTTTTATAGAGTTCATTTATGACAAAAATTATTTAATTTTGTTGAATTAGGGTATGACAAAATGGTATCAGGGCCACTCACAGCCTGAAATGTGTGGAATGAATAGTGATGCGGGACAAAGTACTGCACGTGTAGGAGCTACATCTTCAACATGCAGTCTGAAGTGCTACACTTGCGGGAGCCACCTCTTGAACTCGTAGTTGCCACCTCTAGAATCCCGACAACAATGATGTCGCGTTGTGAAGAAGGGGTGATTGTTATGCCCTCCCTCCAAAAAAAAAGAATAAGATTAATATTATATTATTAACTAATTTCACAGTGTTACGTATAGGAATTAGTCGATTTTGATAATTAATTATGACCATTATTTTATAAGTTACAAAAGGAATATGAAGTGGTTTCACTGATGAATGAGAATAGTGGCGTATTAATCATTTGTAGTGAGGTCTTTACTTGAGAATATGGTGAATTAAGAATGAGGAATAGTGCTGAGGTGTAGTAATCATGTAATAGTTATGTATTCACTTGGGAATGTGGAGTGACAGCAGATTTATTCAAGAATATGTAGACGTGCATTTTGTTTAAGAATGAGGAGTAGTGATGTATTGTGCATATATAGTGGAAGTTAATACGTCCATTACAAAAATTAGCTGTACACGTATATATTATGAATATATGTTAGAACAAGCTTACGTGATGGGATGAGAAAATTTTAGAAGAAAAGGGCAAGGTGTTAGAGTAAGAAGAGGAAATGAAGGATCTTGACGTGCTCTTTCTTCTTAACTTTATAAGAGCTTGCAAGGTGAGTGCCCTGCTTGTTTTTATGTATTAAAATATTCTTTTATATGGATGAATACATTTTATCCTTCACATTTGTAATCATGTTCTTATGCGTAACCCTGTTGATTATAGCAATCTTGTAATGTGATGTGGTGATACGGAGACTTTGTTGCATGCGGTTTATAAACTTGTTTTGATTGCTTTGTAAAAATTTTCTTGGTGGTGGATTGTCTACTAATTTTAAGGTTATAGTCACATGTCATGTTGATTACAAGTCATCTCGAGTTATTTTAAACTATTCAATATTTTGCACCAAAACTAATTACAAATGTTTCTTAGGATTTCAGCACATTCTTTTTGTTGACATTTTCAGATATTGAGGAGAATTAGCAAGGTCGAAAGACAAGGAGCAACTTTCTTATTATGGGGTTTTATAGAGTTCGTTTGTGTACAAAAATTATTTAATTTTGTTGAATTGGGGCATAACAAAATGGTGTTGGGGCCACTCACAACCTGAAATATGGGGAACGAACAGCGATGCGGGACAAAGTGCTGCACTTGTAGGAGCTATATCTTCAACATGCGGTATGAAGTGCTACGCTTGCGGGAGCCACCTCTTGAACTCATAGTTGCCACATCTAGAATCCCGACATCAATGATGTCGTGTTGTGAAGAAGGGGTGATTGTAAGTTACAAGAGGAATATGAAGTGGTTTCACTTATGAATGAGAATAGTGGCGTATTAATCATTTACAGTGAGGTCTTTACTTGAGAATGTGGTGAATTAAGAATGAGGAATAGCAGTGAGGTGTAGTAATCATGTAATAGTTATGTATTCACTTGGGAATGTGGAGTGACAGCATATTTCTTCAAGAATTTGTAGAGGTGCATTTTGTTTAAGAATGAGGAGTAGTGATGTATTGTTCATGTATAGTGGAAGTTAATACATCCATTACAAAAATTAGCTGTACACGTATATATTATGAATATATGTTAGAACTAGCTTACGTGATGGGATCAGAAAATCTTAGAAGAAGAGGGGAAGGTGTAAGAGTAAGAAGAGGAAATGAGGGATCTTCAAGTGGTCTTTCTTCTTAACTTTATAAGAACTTGCTAGGTGAGCGCCCTACTTGTTTTTATGTATTAAAATATTCTTTTATATGGACGATTTCATTTTATCCTTCGGATTTTTAATGATTTTCTTATGCGTAACCCAATTGATTATAGCAATCTTGTAATGTGATGTGGTGATATGGAGACTTTGTTGCATGCGGTTTATAAACTTGTTTTGATTGCTTTGTAAAATTTTTCTTGGTGGTGGATTGCCCACTAATTTTAAGGCTATAGTCACATGTCATGTTGATTACAAGTTATCTCAAGTTATCTTGAACTATTCAATATTTTGCACTTAAACTAATTTAAAATGTTTCTTGGGCTTTCAACACATTCTTTTTGTTGACATTTTCATATATTAAGGAGAATTAGCAAGGTCGAAAGACAAGGAGCAACTTTCTTGTTGTAGGGTTTTATTGAGTTCATTTATGTACCAAAATTATTTAATTTTGTTGAATTGGATCATGACAAAATGGTGTCGGGGCCAATCACAACCTGAAATATGGGGAAGGAACAACGATGCGGGACAAAGTGCTGCACGTGTAGGAGCTACATCTTCAACATACGGTATGAAGTGCTACGCTTGCGGGAGCCACCTCCTGAACTCGTAGTTGCCACCTCCGGAATCCCAACAACAATGATGTCGCGTTGTGAAGAAGGGCTGATTGTTATGCACCACCCCTCCCCAAAAAAAAAATATTAATATTAAATTGTAACTAACTACATTGTGTTAGGCATAGGAATTAGTCGATTTTGATAACTAATTATGACAATTATTATATAAGTTACAAGAGGAATATGAAGTGGTTTCACTTATGAATGAGAATAGTGGCGTATTAATCATTTATAGTGAGGTCTTTACTTGAGAATATGGTGAATTAAGAATGAGGAATAGCGGTGAGGTGTAGTAATCATGTAATAGTTATGTATTCACCTGGGAATGTAGAGTGATAGCATATTTATTCAAGAATTTGTAGAGGTGCATTTTGTTTAAGAATGAGGAGTAGTGATGTATTGTTCATGTATAGTGGAAGTTAATACGTCCATTACAAAAATTAGCTATACACGTATATATTATGAATATATGTTAGAACAAGCTTACGTGATGGGATCAGAAAATCTTAGAAGAAGAGGGGAAGGTGTAAGAGTAAGAAGAGGAAATGAGGGATCTTCAAGTGGTCTTTCTTCTTAACTTTATAAGAACTTGCTAGGTGAGCGCCTTACTTTTTTTTACGTATTAAAATATTCTTTTATATGGACGATTTCATTTTATCCTTCAGATTTTTAATGATTTTCTTATGCGTAACCCTGTTGATTATAGCAATCTTGTAATGTGATGTGGTGATATGGAGATTTTGTTGCATGCGGTTTATAAACTTGTTTTGATTGCTTTGTAAAATTTTTCTTGGTGGTGGATTGCCCACTAATTTTAAGGCTATAGTCACATGTCATGTTGATTACAAGTCATCTCAAGTTATCTTGAACTATTCAATATTTTGCACTTAAACTAATTTAAAATGTTTCTTGGGCTTTCAGCACATTCTTTTTGTTGACATTTTCATATATTAAGTAGAATTAGCAAGGTCGAAAGACAAGAAGCAACTTTCTTGTTGTAGGGTTTTATTGAGTTCATTTATGTACCAAAATTATTTAATTTTGTTGAATTGGGGCATGACAAAATGGTGTCGGGGCCAATCACAACCTGAAATATGGGGAACGAACAGCGATGCAGGACAAAGTGCTGCACGTGTAGGAGCTACATCTTCAACATACGGTATGAAGTGCTACGCTTGCGGGAGCCACCTCCTGAACTCGTAGTTGCCACCTCTAGAATCCCGACAACAATGACAATGCGTTGTGAAGAAGGGCTGATTGTTATGTACCACCCCCCCAAAAAAAAAATATTAATATTAAATTGTAACTAATTGCATAGTGTTAGGCATAGGAATTAGTCTATTTTGATAACTAATTATGACAATTATTATATAAGTTACAAGAGGAATATGATGTGGTTTCACCTATGAATGAGAATAGTGGCGTATTAATCATTTACAGTGAGATCTTTACTTGAGAATATGGTGAATTAAGAATGAGGAATAGAGGTGAGGAGTAGTAATCATGTAATAGTTATGTATTCACTTCGGAATGTGGAGTGACAACATATTTATTCAAGAATATGTAGAGGTGCATTTTTTTTAAGAATGAGGAGTAGTGATGTATTGTTCATGTATAGTGGAAGTTAATACGTGCATTGAAAAAATTAGCTATACAACAATATATTATGAATATATGTTAGAACAAGCTTACGTGATGGGATGAGAGAATCTTAGAAGAAGAGGGGAAGGTGTTAGAGTAGGAAGAGGAAATGAGGGATCTTGAAGTGGTCTTTCTTCTTAACTTTATAAGAACTCGCAACGTGAGTGCTTTACTTGTTTTTAAGTATTAATATATTCTTTTATATGGACGGTTGCATTTTATCCTTAAGATTTGTAATGATGTTCTTTTGTGTAACCCCGTCAAATATAGCAATCTTGTAACGTCATATGGTGATATGGAGACTTTGTTATATGTTGGATTTAAACATGTTTCGATCGCTGTGTAAAATTTTTTCGGTGGTGGATTGTCTGCTAATTTTAAGGCTGAAGTCACAGGTCATGTTGTTTATCAATCATCTCAGGTTATTTGTACTATTCAATATTTTGCATCTTAAGATATTTAAAATGTTTCTTGGGCTCTCGGCATACTCTTTTTGTTGACATTTTCAGATATGGAGGAGAATTAGAAAGGTTAGGAGACAAGGAGCAACTTTAATTTATTTATAGAGTTCATTTATGACAAAAATTATTTAATTTTGTTGAATTAGGGTATGACAAAATGGTATCAGGGCCACTCACAACCTGAAATGTGTGGAACGAACAGTGATGCGGGACAAAGTACAGCACGTGTAGGAGCTACATCTTCAACATGCGGTATGAAGTGCTACGCTTGCGAGAGCCACCTCCTAAACTCGTAGTTGCCATCTCTAGAATCCCGACAACAATGATGTCGCATTGTGAATAAGAGCTGATTGTTATGACCCCCCCTAAAAAAAAATTATATTAATATTAAATTATAACTAACTACACAGTGTTAGGCATAGGAATTAGTCGATTTTGATAACTAATTATGACCATTATTATATAAGTTACAAGAGGAATATGAAGTGGTTTCACTTATGAATGAGAAAAGTGGCGTATTAATCATTTATAATGAGGTCTTTACCTGAGAATATGGTGAATTAAGAATGAGGAATAGTGGTGAGGTGTATTAATCATGTAATAGTTATGTATTCACTTGGGAATGAGGAGTGACAGCATATTTATTCAAGAATATGTAGAGGTGCATTTTGATTAAGAATGAGGAATAGTGATACATTGTTCATGCATAGTGGAAGTTAATACGTCCATTACAAAAATTAGTTATACACGTATATATTATGAATATATGTTAGAACAAGCTTACATGATGCGATGGGAAAATCTTAGAAGAAGAGGGGAAGGTGTTAGAGTAAGAAGAGGAAAGAGGGATCTTGAAGTGGTCTTTCTTCTTAACTTTATAGGAACTTGCAACGTGAGTGCTTTACTTGTTTTTAAGTATTAATATATTTCTTTGAATGGACGATTACATTTTTTACTTCAGATTTGTAATGATGTTCTTTTGTGTAACCCCGTCGAATATAGCAATCTTGCAATGTGATGTGGTGATACGGAAACTTTCTTATATGCTGGATTTAAACTTGTTTCGATTACTATGTAAAAATTTTCTTGGTGGTGGATTGTCCACTAATTTTAAGGCTATAGTCACATGTCATGTTGATTACAAGTCATCTCAAGTTATTTGGAACAATTTAATATTTTGCACTTAAATATATTTAGAATGTTTCTTGGGCTTTCAACACACTCTTTTTGTTGACATTTTCAGATATTAAGGAGAATTGGAAAGGTCAAAATACACTGAGCAACTTTCTTGTTGTAGGGTTTTATAAAGTTCATTTATGTACAAAAATTATTTAATTTTGTTGAATTGGGACATGAAAAAATGATGTCAGGGCCAATCACAACCTGAAATATGGGGAACGAACAGTGATGTGGGACAAAGTACTGCACGTGTTGTACCTACATCTTCAACATACGGTATGAAGTACTATGCTTGCAGGAGCCACCTCTTGAACTCGTAGTTGCCACCTCTAGAATCCCGAAAACAATGACGTCGTGTTGTAAAGAAGAGGTGATTGTTATGCACCCCCCCGAAAAAATAATAATATTAATATTAAATTATAACTAACTACACACTGTAAGGCATAGAAGTTAATCAATTTTGATAACTAATTATGACCATTATTTTATAAGTTACAAGAGTTATATGAAGTTGTTTGACTTATGAATGAGAACAGTGGTGTATTAATGATTTATAGCGAGGTCTTTACTTGAGAATATGGTGAATTAAGAATGAGGAATAGAGGTGAGGAGTAGTAATGTATTGTTCATGTATAGTGGAAGTTAATACGTGCATTGCAAAAATTAGCTATACAAGTATATATTATGAATATATGTTAGAACAAGCTTACGTGATGGGATGAGAGAATCTTAGAAGAAGAGGGGAAGGTGTTAGAGTAGGAAGAGGAAATGAGGGATCTTGACGTGGTTTTTCTTCTTAACTTTATATGAACTTGCAACGTGAGTGCTTTACTTGTTTTTAAGTATTAATATATTCTTTTATATGGACGGTTGCATTTTATCCTTAAGATTTGTAATGATGTTCTTTTGTGTAACCCCGTCAAATATAGCAATCTTGTAACGTCATATGGTGATATGGAGACTTTGTTATATGTTGGATTTAAACATGTTTCGATCGCTGTGTAAAATTTTTTCGGTGGTGGATTGTCTGCTAATTTTAAGGCTGAAGTCACAGGTCATGTTGTTTATCAATCATCTCAGGTTATTTGTACTATTCAATATTTTGCATCTTAAGATATTTAAAATGTTTCTTGGGCTCTCGGCATACTCTTTTTGTTGACATTTTCAGATATGGAGGAGAATTAGAAAGGTTAGGAGACAAGGAGCAACTTTAATTTATTTATAGAGTTCATTTATGACAAAAATTATTTAATTTTGTTGAATTAGGGTATGACAAAATGGTATCAGGGCCACTCACAACCTGAAATGTGTGGAACGAACAGTGATGCGGGACAAAGTACAGCACGTGTAGGAGCTACATCTTCAACATGCGGTATGAAGTGCTACGCTTGCGAGAGCCACCTCCTAAACTCGTAGTTGCCATCTCTAGAATCCCGACAACAATGATGTCGCATTGTGAATAAGAGCTGATTGTTATGACCCCCCCTAAAAAAAAATTATATTAATATTAAATTATAACTAACTACACAGTGTTAGGCATAGGAATTAGTCGATTTTGATAACTAATTATGACCATTATTATATAAGTTACAAGAGGAATATGAAGTGGTTTCACTTATGAATGAGAAAAGTGGCGTATTAATCATTTATAGTGAGGTCTTTACCTGAGAATATGGTGAATTAAGAATGAGGAATAGTGGTGAGGTGTATTAATCATGTAATAGTTATGTATTCACTTGGGAATGAGGAGTGACAGCATATTTATTCAAGAATATGTAGAGGTGCATTTTGATTAAGAATGAGGAATAGTGATACATTGTTCATGCATAGTGGAAGTTAATACGTCCATTACAAAAATTAGTTATACACGTATATATTATGAATATATGTTAGAACAAGCTTACATGATGCGATGGGAAAATCTTAGAAGAAGAGGGGAAGGTGTTAGAGTAAGAAGAGGAAAGAGGGATCTTGAAGTGGTCTTTCTTCTTAACTTTATAGGAACTTGCAACGTGAGTGCTTTACTTGTTTTTAAGTATTAATATATTTCTTTGAATGGACGATTACATTTTTTACTTCAGATTTGTAATGATGTTCTTTTGTGTAACCCCGTCGAATATAGCAATCTTGCAATGTGATGTGGTGATACGGAAACTTTCTTATATGCTGGATTTAAACTTGTTTCGATTACTATGTAAAAATTTTCTTGGTGGTGGATTGTCCACTAATTTTAAGGCTATAGTCACATGTCATGTTGATTACAAGTCATCTCAAGTTATTTGGAACAATTTAATATTTTGCACTTAAATATATTTAGAATGTTTCTTGGGCTTTCAACACACTCTTTTTGTTGACATTTTCAGATATTAAGGAGAATTGGAAAGGTCAAAATACACTGAGCAACTTTCTTGTTGTAGGGTTTTATAAAGTTCATTTATGTACAAAAATTATTTAATTTTGTTGAATTGGGACATGAAAAAATGATGTCAGGGCCAATCACAACCTGAAATATGGGGAACGAACAGTGATGTGGGACAAAGTACTGCACGTGTTGTACCTACATCTTCAACATACGGTATGAAGTACTATGCTTGCAGGAGCCACCTCTTGAACTCGTAGTTGCCACCTCTAGAATCCCGAAAACAATGACGTCGTGTTGTAAAGAAGAGGTGATTGTTATGCACCCCCCCGAAAAAATAATAATATTAATATTAAATTATAACTAACTACACACTGTAAGGCATAGAAGTTAATCAATTTTGATAACTAATTATGACCATTATTTTATAAGTTACAAGAGTTATATGAAGTTGTTTGACTTATGAATGAGAACAGTGGTGTATTAATGATTTATAGCGAGGTCTTTACTTGAGAATATGGTGAATTAAGAATGAGGAATAGAGGTGAGGAGTAGTAATGTATTGTTCATGTATAGTGGAAGTTAATACGTGCATTGCAAAAATTAGCTATACAAGTATATATTATGAATATATGTTAGAACAAGCTTACGTGATGGGATGAGAGAATCTTAGAAGAAGAGGGGAAGGTGTTAGAGTAGGAAGAGGAAATGAGGGATCTTGACGTGGTTTTTCTTCTTAACTTTATATGAACTTGCAACGTGAGTGCTTTACTTGTTTTTAAGTATTAATATATTCTTTTATATGGACGGTTGCATTTTATCCTTAAGATTTGTAATGATGTTCTTTTGTGTAACCCCGTCAAATATAGCAATCTTGTAACGTCATATGGTGATATGGAGACTTTGTTATATGTTGGATTTAAACATGTTTCGATCGCTGTGTAAAATTTTTTCGGTGGTGGATTGTCTGCTAATTTTAAGGCTGAAGTCACAGGTCATGTTGTTTATCAATCATCTCAGGTTATTTGTACTATTCAATATTTTGCATCTTAAGATATTTAAAATGTTTCTTGGGCTCTCGGCATACTCTTTTTGTTGACATTTTCAGATATGGAGGAGAATTAGAAAGGTTAGGAGACAAGGAGCAACTTTAATTTATTTATAGAGTTCATTTATGACAAAAATTATTTAATTTTGTTGAATTAGGGTATGACAAAATGGTATCAGGGCCACTCACAACCTGAAATGTGTGGAACGAACAGTGATGCGGGACAAAGTACAGCACGTGTAGGAGCTACATCTTCAACATGCGGTATGAAGTGCTACGCTTGCGAGAGCCACCTCCTAAACTCGTAGTTGCCATCTCTAGAATCCCGACAACAATGATGTCGCATTGTGAATAAGAGCTGATTGTTATGACCCCCCCTAAAAAAAAATTATATTAATATTAAATTATAACTAACTACACAGTGTTAGGCATAGGAATTAGTCGATTTTGATAACTAATTATGACCATTATTATATAAGTTACAAGAGGAATATGAAGTGGTTTCACTTATGAATGAGAAAAGTGGCGTATTAATCATTTATAGTGAGGTCTTTACCTGAGAATATGGTGAATTAAGAATGAGGAATAGTGGTGAGGTGTATTAATCATGTAATAGTTATGTATTCACTTGGGAATGAGGAGTGACAGCATATTTATTCAAGAATATGTAGAGGTGCATTTTGATTAAGAATGAGGAATAGTGATACATTGTTCATGCATAGTGGAAGTTAATACGTCCATTACAAAAATTAGTTATACACGTATATATTATGAATATATGTTAGAACAAGCTTACATGATGCGATGGGAAAATCTTAGAAGAAGAGGGGAAGGTGTTAGAGTAAGAAGAGGAAAGAGGGATCTTGAAGTGGTCTTTCTTCTTAACTTTATAGGAACTTGCAACGTGAGTGCTTTACTTGTTTTTAAGTATTAATATATTTCTTTGAATGGACGATTACATTTTTTACTTCAGATTTGTAATGATGTTCTTTTGTGTAACCCCGTCGAATATAGCAATCTTGCAATGTGATGTGGTGATACGGAAACTTTCTTATATGCTGGATTTAAACTTGTTTCGATTACTATGTAAAAATTTTCTTGGTGGTGGATTGTCCACTAATTTTAAGGCTATAGTCACATGTCATGTTGATTACAAGTCATCTCAAGTTATTTGGAACAATTTAATATTTTGCACTTAAATATATTTAGAATGTTTCTTGGGCTTTCAACACACTCTTTTTGTTGACATTTTCAGATATTAAGGAGAATTGGAAAGGTCAAAATACACTGAGCAACTTTCTTGTTGTAGGGTTTTATAAAGTTCATTTATGTACAAAAATTATTTAATTTTGTTGAATTGGGACATGAAAAAATGATGTCAGGGCCAATCACAACCTGAAATATGGGGAACGAACAGTGATGTGGGACAAAGTACTGCACGTGTTGTACCTACATCTTCAACATACGGTATGAAGTACTATGCTTGCAGGAGCCACCTCTTGAACTCGTAGTTGCCACCTCTAGAATCCCGAAAACAATGACGTCGTGTTGTAAAGAAGAGGTGATTGTTATGCACCCCCCCGAAAAAATAATAATATTAATATTAAATTATAACTAACTACACACTGTAAGGCATAGAAGTTAATCAATTTTGATAACTAATTATGACCATTATTTTATAAGTTACAAGAGTTATATGAAGTTGTTTGACTTATGAATGAGAACAGTGGTGTATTAATGATTTATAGCGAGGTCTTTACTTGAGAATATGGTGAATTAAGAATGAGGAATAGAGGTGAGGAGTAGTAATGTATTGTTCATGTATAGTGGAAGTTAATACGTGCATTGCAAAAATTAGCTATACAAGTATATATTATGAATATATGTTAGAACAAGCTTACGTGATGGGATGAGAGAATCTTAGAAGAAGAGGGGAAGGTGTTAGAGTAGGAAGAGGAAATGAGGGATCTTGACGTGGTTTTTCTTCTTAACTTTATATGAACTTGCAACGTGAGTGCTTTACTTGTTTTTAAGTATTAATATATTCTTTTATATGGACGGTTGCATTTTATCCTTAAGATTTGTAATGATGTTCTTTTGTGTAACCCCGTCAAATATAGCAATCTTGTAACGTCATATGGTGATATGGAGACTTTGTTATATGTTGGATTTAAACATGTTTCGATCGCTGTGTAAAATTTTTTCGGTGGTGGATTGTCTGCTAATTTTAAGGCTGAAGTCACAGGTCATGTTGTTTATCAATCATCTCAGGTTATTTGTACTATTCAATATTTTGCATCTTAAGATATTTAAAATGTTTCTTGGGCTCTCGGCATACTCTTTTTGTTGACATTTTCAGATATGGAGGAGAATTAGAAAGGTTAGGAGACAAGGAGCAACTTTAATTTATTTATAGAGTTCATTTATGACAAAAATTATTTAATTTTGTTGAATTAGGGTATGACAAAATGGTATCAGGGCCACTCACAACCTGAAATGTGTGGAACGAACAGTGATGCGGGACAAAGTACAGCACGTGTAGGAGCTACATCTTCAACATGCGGTATGAAGTGCTACGCTTGCGAGAGCCACCTCCTAAACTCGTAGTTGCCATCTCTAGAATCCCGACAACAATGATGTCGCATTGTGAATAAGAGCTGATTGTTATGACCCCCCCTAAAAAAAAATTATATTAATATTAAATTATAACTAACTACACAGTGTTAGGCATAGGAATTAGTCGATTTTGATAACTAATTATGACCATTATTATATAAGTTACAAGAGGAATATGAAGTGGTTTCACTTATGAATGAGAAAAGTGGCGTATTAATCATTTATAGTGAGGTCTTTACCTGAGAATATGGTGAATTAAGAATGAGGAATAGTGGTGAGGTGTATTAATCATGTAATAGTTATGTATTCACTTGGGAATGAGGAGTGACAGCATATTTATTCAAGAATATGTAGAGGTGCATTTTGATTAAGAATGAGGAATAGTGATACATTGTTCATGCATAGTGGAAGTTAATACGTCCATTACAAAAATTAGTTATACACGTATATATTATGAATATATGTTAGAACAAGCTTACATGATGCGATGGGAAAATCTTAGAAGAAGAGGGGAAGGTGTTAGAGTAAGAAGAGGAAAGAGGGATCTTGAAGTGGTCTTTCTTCTTAACTTTATAGGAACTTGCAACGTGAGTGCTTTACTTGTTTTTAAGTATTAATATATTTCTTTGAATGGACGATTACATTTTTTACTTCAGATTTGTAATGATGTTCTTTTGTGTAACCCCGTCGAATATAGCAATCTTGCAATGTGATGTGGTGATACGGAAACTTTCTTATATGCTGGATTTAAACTTGTTTCGATTACTATGTAAAAATTTTCTTGGTGGTGGATTGTCCACTAATTTTAAGGCTATAGTCACATGTCATGTTGATTACAAGTCATCTCAAGTTATTTGGAACAATTTAATATTTTGCACTTAAATATATTTAGAATGTTTCTTGGGCTTTCAACACACTCTTTTTGTTGACATTTTCAGATATTAAGGAGAATTGGAAAGGTCAAAATACACTGAGCAACTTTCTTGTTGTAGGGTTTTATAAAGTTCATTTATGTACAAAAATTATTTAATTTTGTTGAATTGGGACATGAAAAAATGATGTCAGGGCCAATCACAACCTGAAATATGGGGAACGAACAGTGATGTGGGACAAAGTACTGCACGTGTTGTACCTACATCTTCAACATACGGTATGAAGTACTATGCTTGCAGGAGCCACCTCTTGAACTCGTAGTTGCCACCTCTAGAATCCCGAAAACAATGACGTCGTGTTGTAAAGAAGAGGTGATTGTTATGCACCCCCCCGAAAAAATAATAATATTAATATTAAATTATAACTAACTACACACTGTAAGGCATAGAAGTTAATCAATTTTGATAACTAATTATGACCATTATTTTATAAGTTACAAGAGTTATATGAAGTTGTTTGACTTATGAATGAGAACAGTGGTGTATTAATGATTTATAGCGAGGTCTTTACTTGAGAATATGGTGAATTAAGAATGAGGAATAGAGGTGAGGAGTAGTAATGTATTGTTCATGTATAGTGGAAGTTAATACGTGCATTGCAAAAATTAGCTATACAAGTATATATTATGAATATATGTTAGAACAAGCTTACGTGATGGGATGAGAGAATCTTAGAAGAAGAGGGGAAGGTGTTAGAGTAGGAAGAGGAAATGAGGGATCTTGACGTGGTTTTTCTTCTTAACTTTATATGAACTTGCAACGTGAGTGCTTTACTTGTTTTTAAGTATTAATATATTCTTTTATATGGACGGTTGCATTTTATCCTTAAGATTTGTAATGATGTTCTTTTGTGTAACCCCGTCAAATATAGCAATCTTGTAACGTCATATGGTGATATGGAGACTTTGTTATATGTTGGATTTAAACATGTTTCGATCGCTGTGTAAAATTTTTTCGGTGGTGGATTGTCTGCTAATTTTAAGGCTGAAGTCACAGGTCATGTTGTTTATCAATCATCTCAGGTTATTTGTACTATTCAATATTTTGCATCTTAAGATATTTAAAATGTTTCTTGGGCTCTCGGCATACTCTTTTTGTTGACATTTTCAGATATGGAGGAGAATTAGAAAGGTTAGGAGACAAGGAGCAACTTTAATTTATTTATAGAGTTCATTTATGACAAAAATTATTTAATTTTGTTGAATTAGGGTATGACAAAATGGTATCAGGGCCACTCACAACCTGAAATGTGTGGAACGAACAGTGATGCGGGACAAAGTACAGCACGTGTAGGAGCTACATCTTCAACATGCGGTATGAAGTGCTACGCTTGCGAGAGCCACCTCCTAAACTCGTAGTTGCCATCTCTAGAATCCCGACAACAATGATGTCGCATTGTGAATAAGAGCTGATTGTTATGACCCCCCCTAAAAAAAAATTATATTAATATTAAATTATAACTAACTACACAGTGTTAGGCATAGGAATTAGTCGATTTTGATAACTAATTATGACCATTATTATATAAGTTACAAGAGGAATATGAAGTGGTTTCACTTATGAATGAGAAAAGTGGCGTATTAATCATTTATAGTGAGGTCTTTACCTGAGAATATGGTGAATTAAGAATGAGGAATAGTGGTGAGGTGTATTAATCATGTAATAGTTATGTATTCACTTGGGAATGAGGAGTGACAGCATATTTATTCAAGAATATGTAGAGGTGCATTTTGATTAAGAATGAGGAATAGTGATACATTGTTCATGCATAGTGGAAGTTAATACGTCCATTACAAAAATTAGTTATACACGTATATATTATGAATATATGTTAGAACAAGCTTACATGATGCGATGGGAAAATCTTAGAAGAAGAGGGGAAGGTGTTAGAGTAAGAAGAGGAAAGAGGGATCTTGAAGTGGTCTTTCTTCTTAACTTTATAGGAACTTGCAACGTGAGTGCTTTACTTGTTTTTAAGTATTAATATATTTCTTTGAATGGACGATTACATTTTTTACTTCAGATTTGTAATGATGTTCTTTTGTGTAACCCCGTCGAATATAGCAATCTTGCAATGTGATGTGGTGATACGGAAACTTTCTTATATGCTGGATTTAAACTTGTTTCGATTACTATGTAAAAATTTTCTTGGTGGTGGATTGTCCACTAATTTTAAGGCTATAGTCACATGTCATGTTGATTACAAGTCATCTCAAGTTATTTGGAACAATTTAATATTTTGCACTTAAATATATTTAGAATGTTTCTTGGGCTTTCAACACACTCTTTTTGTTGACATTTTCAGATATTAAGGAGAATTGGAAAGGTCAAAATACACTGAGCAACTTTCTTGTTGTAGGGTTTTATAAAGTTCATTTATGTACAAAAATTATTTAATTTTGTTGAATTGGGACATGAAAAAATGATGTCAGGGCCAATCACAACCTGAAATATGGGGAACGAACAGTGATGTGGGACAAAGTACTGCACGTGTTGTACCTACATCTTCAACATACGGTATGAAGTACTATGCTTGCAGGAGCCACCTCTTGAACTCGTAGTTGCCACCTCTAGAATCCCGAAAATAATGACGTCGTGTTGTAAAGAAGAGGTGATTGTTATGCACCCCCCCGAAAAAATAATAATATTAATATTAAATTATAACTAACTACACACTGTAAGGCATAGAAGTTAATCAATTTTGATAACTAATTATGACCATTATTTTATAAGTTACAAGAGTTATATGAAGTTGTTTGACTTATGAATGAGAACAGTGGTGTATTAATGATTTATAGCGAGGTCTTTACTTGAGAATATGGTGAATTAAGAATGAGGAATAGAGGTGAGGAGTAGTAATGTATTGTTCATGTATAGTGGAAGTTAATACGTGCATTGCAAAAATTAGCTATACAAGTATATATTATGAATATATGTTAGAACAAGCTTACGTGATGGGATGAGAGAATCTTAGAAGAAGAGGGGAAGGTGTTAGAGTAGGAAGAGGAAATGAGGGATCTTGACGTGGTTTTTCTTCTTAACTTTATATGAACTTGCAACGTGAGTGCTTTACTTGTTTTTAAGTATTAATATATTCTTTTATATGGACGGTTACATTTTATCCTTAGGATTTCAAATGATGTTCTTTTGTGTAACCCCGTCGAATATAGCAATCTTGCAATGTGATGTGGTGATATGGGGACTTTGTTATTTGTTGGATTTAAACTTGTTTCGATCACTATGTAATTTTTATCTTGGTTGTGGATTGTCCGCTAATTTTAAGGCTGTAGTCACAGGTCAAGTTATTTTGAACTATTCAATATTTTGCACTTAAACTAATTTAAAATGTTTCTTGGGCTTTCAGCAGACTCTTTTTTGTTGACATTTTCATATATTGAGGAGAATTAGCAAGGTCAAAAGACAATGAGCAACTTTCTTGTTGTAGGGTTTTATAGAGTTCATTTATGTACAAAAATTATTTAATTTTGTTGAATTGGAACATGTGAAAATGGTGTCCGGGCCAATCACAACATGAAATATGGGGAACAAACAACGATGCAGGACAAAGTACTGCACGTGTAGGAGCTACATCTTCAACATGCGGTACGAAGTGCTATGCTTGCGAGAGCCACCTCCTGAACTCGTAGTTGCAATCTCTAGAATCCCGACAACAATGACGTCGCGTTGCGAATAAGGGCTGACTGTTATGAACCCCCCTCCAAAAAAAATAATATTAATATTAAATTATAACTAACTACACAGTGTTAGGCATAGGAATTAGTCGATTTTGATAACTAATTATGACCATTATTATATCAGTTACAAGAGGAATATGAAGTGGTTTCACATACGAATGAGAATAGTGGCGTATTAATCATTTATAGTGAGGTCTTTACTTGAGAATATGGTGAATTAAGAATGAGGAATAGTGGTGAGGCATAGTAATCAAGTAATAGTTATGTATTCACTCGGGAATGTGGAGTGACAGCATATTTATTCAAGAATATGTAGAGGTGCATTTTGTTTAAGAATGAGGAGTAGTGATGCATTGTTCATGTATAGATGAAGTTAATACGTCCTTTACAAAAATTAGTTATACACGTATATATTATGAATATATGTTAGGACAAGCCTACGTGATGGGATGAGAAAATCTTAGAAGAAGAGGGGAAGGTGTTATAGTAAGAGAGGAAATGAGGGATCTTGAAGTGGTCTTTCTTCTTAACTTTATAAGAACTTGGAACGTGAGTGATTTACATGTTTTTAAGTATTAATATATTCTTTTATATGGACGATTATATTTTATCCGCAAGATTTCAAATAATGTTCTTTTGTGTAAACCCATCGAATATAGCAATCTTGCAATGTGATGTGGTGATATGGAAACTTTGTTTTATGCTGGATTTAAACTTGTTTCGATCACTATGTAAAATTTTTCTTCGTGGTGGACTGTCCGCTAATTTTAAGGCTATAGTCACAAGTCAAGTTATTTCGAACTATTCAATATTTTGCACTTAAACTAATTTAAAATGTTTCTTGGGCTTTCAGTACACTCTTTTTGTTGACATTTTCATAGGAAGATCGAAAGACAAGGAGCAACTTTCTTGTTATAGGGTTTTATAGAGTTAATTTAAGTACAAAAATTATTTAATTTTGTTGAATTGGGGCATGAGAAAATGGTGTCCGAGCCAATCACAACTTGAAATATGGGGAACACATAGCGATGCGGGATAAAGTACAGCACGTGTAGGAGCTACATCTTCAACATGCGGTATGAAGTGCTACGCTTGCGAGAGCCACCTCCTGAACTCGTAGTTGCCATCTCTAGAATCCCGACAACAATGATGTCGCGTTGTGAATAAGAGCTGATTGTTATGACCCCCCCCCAAAAAAAATAATATTACTATTAAATTATAACTAACTACACAGTGTTAGGCATAAGAATTAGTTGATTTTGATAAGTAATTATGACCATTATTATATAAGTTACAAGAGGAATATGAAGTGGTTTCACTTATGAATGAGAATAGTGGCGTATTAATCATTTATAGTAAGGTCTTTACTTGAGAATATGGTGAATTAAGAATGAGGAATAGTGGTGAGGTGTAGTAATCATATAATAGTTATTTATTCACTTGGGAATGTGGAGTGACAACATATTTATTCAAGAATGTGTAGAGGTGCATTTTGTTTAAGAATGAGGAGTAGTGATGCATTGTTCATGCATAGTGGAAGTTAATACGTCTGTTACAAAAATTAGTTGTACACGTATATATTATGAATATATGTTAGAACAAGCTTACGTGATGGGATGAGAAAGTCATAGAAGAAGTGGGGAAGGTGTTAGAGTAAGAAGAGGAAATGAGGGATCTTGAAGTGGTCTTTCTTCTTAACTTTATAAGAACTTGGAACATGAGCGATTTAGAAGTTTTTAACTATTAATATATTCTTTTATATGGACGATTACATTTTATCCTTCAGATTTGTAATGATGTTCTTTTGTGTAACCCCGTCAAATATAGCAATCTTTCAATGTGATGTGGTGATATGCAAACTTTGTTATATGCTGGATTTAAACTTGTTTCGATTGCTATGTAAAAATTTTCTTGGTGGTGGATTGTCCACTAATTTTAAGGCTGTAGTCACATGTCATGTTGATTACAAGTCATCTCAAGTTGTTTTGAACTATTCAATATTTTGCACTTAAACATATTTAGAATGTTACTTTGGCTTTCAGCACACTCTTTTTGTTGACATTTTCAGATATTAACGAGAATTGGCAAGGTCAAAAGACAAGGAGCAACTTTCTTGTTGTAGGGTTTTATAGAGTTCATTTATGTACAAAAATTATTTAATTTTGTTGAATTAGGGAATGACAAAATGGTATCAGGGCCACTCACAACCTGAAATGTGGGGAACGAACAGCGATGCGGGAGCCTCCTCTTGAACTCATAGTTGCCACCTCTAGAATCCCGACAATAATGACATCGCATTGCGAAGATTGGGTGATTGTTATGCACCCCCCAAAAAGAATTATAATTAATGTTAAAATATAACTAACAACGCAGTGTTAGGCATAGGAATTAGTCAATTTTGATAATTATTTATGACCATTATTTTATAAGTTACAGGAGGAATATGAAGTGGTTTCACTTATGAATGAGGAATAGTGACGTATTAATCATTTATAGTGAGGTCTTTACTTTAGAGTAGGGTGAATTAAAAATGAGGAATAGTGGTGAGGTGTAGTAATCATGTAATAATGATATATTTACTTGGGAATGTGGAGTGATAGCATATTTATTCAAGAATATGTAGAGGTGCATTTTATATAAGAATGAGGAGTAGTGATGTATTGTTCATGTATAGTGGAAATTAATTTGACCATTACAAAAATTAGCTATATATGTGTATGTTATAGAGATATGTGAGAACAAGCTTACATGATGGGATGAGAAAATATTAGAAGAAGAGAGGATGGGGTTAGAGTAAGAAGAGGAAATGAGGGATTTTCAAGTGGTCTTTGTACTTAACTTTATAAGAACTTCCAAGGTGAGTGCCTTACTTGTTTTTAAGTATTAAAATATTCTTTTATATGGACGATTGCATTTTATACTTCAGATTTGTAATGATGTTCTTTTGCATAACCCTGTCGAATATTGCAATCTTGCAATGTGCTGTGGTGATATGGATACTTTGTTATATGCTGGATTTAAACTTGTTTCGATTACTATGTAAATTTTTTCTTGGTGGTGGATTGTCTGCTAATTTTAAGGTTGTAGTTACAGGTCATGTTGATTATCAGTCATCTGAAGTTATTTTGTACTATTCAATATTTTGCATCTTAACATATTTAAAATGTTTCTTGGGCTCTCGGCTCACTGTTTTTTTTGACATTTTTCGGACTTGGAGGAGAATTAGCAAAGTTAAGAGACAAGGAGCAACTTTTTTGTTGTAGGGTTTTATAAAGTTCATTTATGTACAAAAATTATTTAATTTTGTTAAATTGGGCCATGAAAAAATAGTATTAGGGCCATTCGCAACTGGAAATATGGGGAACGAACAGCGATATGAGACAAAGTGCAGCACGTGTAGGAGCTACATCTTCAACATGCGGTATGAAGTGCTATGCTTTTAGGAGCCATCTCTTGAACTCGTACTTGCCACCTCTAGAATCTCGACAACAATGACGTCGCGTTGTGAAGAATTGGTGTCTGTTATGCACCCCTCCTCCCAAAAAAAAATATTAATATTACAATATAACTAACGTCACAGTGTGAGGCATAGGAATCAGTAAATTTTGATAATTAATTATGACCATTATTTTATAAGTTACAGGAGGAATATGAAGTGGTTTCACTTATGAATTTGGAATAGTGGCGTATTAATCATTTATAGTGAGGTCTTTACTTGAGAATATGGTGAATTAAGAATGACTAATAGTGGGGAGGTGTAGTAATCATGTAATAGTTATGTATTCACTCGGGAATGTGGAGTGATAGCATATTTATTCAAGAATATCTAGAGGTGAATTTTGTTTAAGAATGAGGAGTAGTGATGTATTGTTCATGTATAGTGGAAGTTAATTCGTCCATTACAAAAATTAGCTATACAGGTATATATTATGGAGATATGTTAGAACGAGCTTACGTGATGGGATGTGAAAATATTAGAAGAAGAGGGGAAGGGATTAGAGTAAGAAAAGGAAATGAGGGATCTACAAGTGGTCTTTGTCCTTAACTTTATAAGAACTTGCTAGGTGAGTGCCTTACTTGTTTTTAAGTATTAAAATATTTTTTTATATGGACGATTACATTTTATCTTTAAGATTCGTAATGATGTTCTTTTGTGTAACCCTGTCGAATATAATATTCTTGCAATGTGATGTGGTGATATGGAGACTTTGTTATATTCTGGATTTAAATTTATTTAGATTACTTTGTAAAACTTTTCTTGGTGGTGGATTTTCCACTAATTTTAAGGCCATATTCACATGTCATGTTGATTACAAGTCATCTCAAGTGATTTTGAACTATTCAATATTTTGCATCTTAAACATATTTAAAATGTTTCTTGGGGCTTCGTCACCCATTTTTTGTTGATATTTTTAGATTTGAAGGAGAATTAGGAATGTCAAGAGATAAGGAGCAATTTTCTTATTGTAGGGTTTTATTAAGTTCTTCTATGTGCAAAAATTATTTAATTTTGTTGAATAGGGGCTTGACAAAATGGTATCAGGGCCAATCACTAACTGAAATATGGGGAGCGAATATCGATACAGGACAAAGTGCTGCACCCGTGGGAGCTACATCTTCAACCTATGGTATGAAGTCCTGCGCTTGCGGGAGGCTCCTCTTGAACTCGTAGTTGCCACCTCTAGAATCCCGACAATAATGACATTGCATTGTGAAGAATGGGTGATTGTTATGCACCCCACAAAAAGAAATATAATTAATATTAAAATATAACTAACAACACAGTGTTAGGCATAGGAATTAGTCAATTTTGATAATTATTTATGACCATTATTTTGTAAGTTATAGGAGGAATATGAAGTGGTTTCACTTATGAATGAGGAATAGTGACGTATTAATCATTTATAGTGAGGTCTTTACTTTAGAGTAGGGTGAATTAAAAATGAGGAATAGTGGTGAGGTGTAGTAATCATGTAATATTGATGTATTTACTTGGGAATGTGGAGTGATACCATATTTATTCAAGAATATGTAGAGGTGCATTTTATTTAAGAATGAGGAGTAGTGATGTATTGTTCATGTATAGTGGAAATTAATTTGACCATTACAAAAATTAGCGATATATGTGTATGTTATAGAGATATGTGAGAACAAGCTTACATGATGGGATGAGAAAATATTACAAGAAGAGAGGTTGGGGTTAGAGTAAGAAGAGGAAATGAGGGATCTTCAAGTGGTCTTTGTACTTAACTTTATAAGAACTTCCAAGGTGAGTGCCTTACTTGTTTCTAAGTATTAAAATATTCTTTTATATGGTCGATTACATTTTATACTTCAGATTTGTAATGATGTTGTTTTGTATAACCCTGTCGAATATAGCAATCTTGCAATGGGATGTGGTGATATGGATAGTTTGTTATATGCTGGATTTAAACTTGTTTCGATTACTATGTAAATTTTTTCTTGGTGGTGGATTGTCTGCTAATTTTAAGGTTGTAGTTACAGGTCATGTTAATTATCAGTCATCTGAAGTTATTTTGTACTATTCAATATTTTGCATCTTAACATATTTAAAATGTTTCTTGGGCTCTCGGTGCACTGTTTTTGTTGACATTTTTCAGACTTGGAGGAGAATTAGCAAAGTTAAGAGACAAGGAGCAACTTTTTTGTTGTAGGGTTTTATAAAGTTCATTTATGTACAAAAATTATTTAATTTTGTTGAATTGGGCCATGAAAAAATAGTATTAGGGCCGCTCGCAACTGGAAATATGGGGAACGAACAGTGATGTGAGATAAAGTGCTGCACGTGTAGGATCTACATCTTCAACATGCGGTACGAAGTGCTATGCTTTTGGGAGCCATCTCTTGAACTCGTACTTGCCACCTCTAGAATCTCGACAATAATGACGTCGCGTTGTGAAGAATTGGTGTCTGTTATGCACCCCCCTCCCAAAAAACAATATTAATATTAAAATATAACTAACTTCACAGTGTGAGGCATAGGAATCAGTAAATTTTGATAATTAATTATGACCATTATTTTATAAGTTACAGAAGGAATACGAAGTGGTTTCACTTATGAATTTGGAATAGTGGCGTATTAATCATTTATAGTGAGGTCTTTACTTGAGAATATGGTGAATTAAGAATGACTAATAGTGGGGAGGTGTAGTAATCATGTAATAGTTATGTATTCACTCGAGAATGTGGAGTGATAGCATATTTATTCAAGAATATCTAGAGGTGAATTTTATTTAAGAATGAGGAGTAGTGATGTATTGTTCATGTATAGTGGAAGTTAATTCGTCCATTACAAAAATTAGCTATACAGGTATATATTATGGAGATATGTTAGAACGAGCTTACGTGATGGGATGTGAAAATATTAGAAGAAGAGGGGAAGGGATTAGAGTAAGAAAAGGAAATGAGGGATCTACAAGTGGTCTTTGTCCTTAACTTTATAAGAACTTGCTAGGTGAGTGCCTTACTTGTTTTTAAGTATTAAAATATTCTTTTATATGGACGATTGCATTTTATACTTCAGATTTGTAATGATGTTCTTTTGCATAACCCTGTCGAATATTGCAATCTTGCAATGTGATGTGGTGATATGGATACTTTGTTATATGCTGGATTTAAACTTGTTTCGATTACTTTGTAAAACTTTTCTTAATGGTGGATTGTCCACTAATTTGAAGGCTATATTCACATGTCATGTTGATTACAAGTCATCTCAAGTGATTTTGAACTATTTAATATTTTGCATCTTAAACATATTTAAAATGTTTCTTAGGGTCTCAGCATACTTTTCTTGTTGATATTTTTAGATATGAAGGAGAATTTGCAATGTCAAGAGACAAAGAGCAACTTTCTTGTTGTAGGGTTTTATTAAGTTCTTCTATGTGCAAAAAATATTTAATTTTGTTGAATAGGGGCTTGACAAAATGGTATCAGGGCCAATCACCAACTGAAATATGGGGAGCGAATATCGTTGTAGGACAAAGTGCTGCACCCGTGGGAGCTACATCTTCAACCTGTGGTATGAAGTCCTGCGCTTGCGGGAGCCACCTCTTCAACTCGTAGTTGCGACCTCTAGAATCCCGACAACAACGATGTTGCGTTGTGAAGAAGGGGTGATTCTTATGCACCCCCCCTAAAAAGATAATATTAATATTAAAATATAACTAACTATACAGTGTTAGGCATAGGAATTAGTCGACTTTGATAATTAATTTTGACCATTATTTTATATGTCACAAGAGGAATATGAAGTGGTTTCACTTATGAATGTGGACTAGTGGCGTATTAATCATTTATAGTGAGGTCTTTACTTGAGAATATGGTGAATTAAGAATGAGGAATAGTGGTGAGGTGTATTAATCATGTAACAGTGATGTATTTACTTGGGAATATGGAGTGATAGCATATTTATTCAAGAATATGTAGAGGTGCATTTTTTTTAAGATTGAGGAGTAGTATTGTATTGTTCAGTATAGTGGAAATTAATTCGTCCATTAAAAAAATTATCTATATACGTATGTATTATGGAGATATGTGAGAACAAGCTTGCGTGATGGAATTAGAAAATATTAGAAAAAGAAGGGAAGGTGTTAGAGTAAGAAGAGGAAATGAGGGTTCTTCAAGTGGTCTTTCTACTTAACTTTATAAGAACTTGCAAGGTGAGTGCTTTGCTTGTTTTTAAGTATTAAAATATTCTTTTATATGGACGATTACTTTTTATCCTTAAGATTTGTAATGATGTTCTTTTGCATAAACGTATTGAATATAGCAATCTTGTAATGTGACGTGGTGATATGGAGACTTTGTTATATGCTGGATTTAAACTTGTTTTGATTACTTTGTAAAACATTTCTTGGTGATGGATTGTCCGATAATTTTAAGGCTATAGTCGCATGTCATGTTGATTATAAGTCATCTGATGTTATCTTGAACCATTCAATATTTTGCATCTTAAACATATTTAAAATGTTTTTGGGCTCTTGGCACACTCTTTTTGTTGACATTTTCAGATATGGAGGAGAATTTGCGAGGTCAACATATAAGGAGCAACTTTCTTGTTGTAGGGTTTTATTAAGTTCATTTATGTACAAAAATTATTTAATTTGATTGAATTAGGGCATGAACAAATGGTATCGGGGCCAATCACCAATTGAAATATGGGGAGCGAATAGCGATGCGGGACAAAGTGCCACGCGTGTAGGAGCTACTTCTTCAACCAGTAGGACAAAGTGCTACACATACGAGAGTCACCTCTTGTGTTAATATTAAAATATAATTAATTTCATTGTGTTAAGCTTTCGTAGATCTTGATAATTAATTATGGCCAGTATTTTGTAAGTTACAAGAGGAATATGAAGTGGTGTCGCTTGTGAATAAAGGACAGTAATGCATTAATAATGTATAGTGATGTCTTTACTTTTGAATGTGGTGTATTAAGAATGAGGAATAGTGATACATTGTATTAATCATGTAATAGTGGTGTCTTTACTTGGGAATATGGAGCTATAGCTTATTTATTCAAAAATATGTGGAGGTGTATTATTTAACATTGAGGAGTAGTGGTGCATTATTCATGTATAATGAAAATTAATTTGTGTGCGACAAAAAATTGGGTGTATATATGTCGGAAATATGTGAGAACATACTTAAAAAAAAGTTTTAGAGGAACGAAATGAGAGAAGAGGGACCTTTAACTGGGGTTTCTACTTAACTTTATAAGAATTTTCAAGGTGTGTGCCTTACTCATGTTTAAGGTTTAAAATATTCTTTCATATGGAGGATTGCATTTTAGTCCTTAAGATATGTAAATATGCTCTTTTGTATAACCTTCTTGACTATAACAATTTTGCAATGTGATGTGGACTCCGTATGATATGGAACCTTTGTTATATGTTGGATTGAAACTAGTTTCGACTACTTTGTAATTTTTTTTTATGGTGGTGGATTGTGCACCGATGTTGAGGTTATAGTCACATGTCATGTTGATTACAAGTCATCTCAAATTGTTTTGAGCTATTGAATATTTGCATCTTAAGCATATTTAAAATGTTTGTTGGGCTCTTGACTCACACTTTTTATTGATATTTTCAAATATGGAAGAGATTTAGCAAGGTCAAGAGACAAGGACAACTTTCTAGTTATAGTGTTTTATTAAGTTCATTTATGCAAAAAATTTATTTTATTTTGTTGAATTGGGGAGTGACAAAATGGTGTCAAAGCCAATCACCAGTTGGAATATAGGGACCTAACTGTCATGTGGGACAAAGTGCTACACGTGTGGTAGCTACTTCTTCAATGTACGGGGTAAAGTGCTACACATGTGGGAGCCACCTCTTGAACTCAATGTAGCCACCTATTGAGCTCATGGTAGCTACCTCTTGAACTCGTAGTAGAAAAATGTCCGTTGTGAAGGTGGTATGATTGTAATGCACCCCTCACTAATATTCAAATGTAACTGCTTACACAGTGTTAGGTGTGGGAATTAGTTGATTTTGATAATTAATTATGACCATTATTTTGTAAGTTACAAGGGGAATATGTAGTGGTGTCACTTTTGAATAAGACATAATGGCATATTAATCATGTATAGTGATGTCTTTACTTGAGAATATGGTGTATTAAGAATAAGAATAGTAGTGTGGTGTAGCTATCATGTAATAGTGGCATATTTTCTTGGGAATGTGGAGTGATAGCACATTTATTCAAGAATAGAGTTGCATTTTATTTAAGAAAGAGGAGTAGTAGCGTATTGTTCATGTATAGTGGAAATTAATTTGTAAGATACAAAAGTTAGCTATATATATAATGGAAATATGTGAGAACATACTTACATGACGAGATGAGAAAGTATTAGAAGAAGAGGGAAAAGTATTAGAGTAAGAAGAGGAGATAAGGGATCTTGAAGTGGTCTATCTACTGAACTTTATAAAAACATGCAAGGTGAGTGTTTTACTTGTATTTGTAGCTTAAAATATTCTTTTATGATTACATTTTATCCTTACGATTTGTAATGATGTCCTTTTGCATAACCCTGTCAAATATAACAATCCTACTATATATGTGGACTCTATGTGATATGGAAACTTTGTTATATGCTGGATTGAAACTTGTTTCAAATACTTTGTAAAGTTCGTTGTGGTGGTAGATTGTCCACTAATTTTAAGGCTATAGTCACATGTCATGTTGATTATAAGTCATCTCAAGTTATTTTGAACTATTGAATATTAAGCATCTTAAACATATTTAAAATGTTTGTTGGGCTCTCGGTATACTCTTTTTGTTGAGATTTTTAGATGTGGAGGAGAATTAGCAAGGTCAAGAGACAAGGAGCAACTTTCTGGTTGTAGGGTTTTATTAGGTTCATTTATGTATAAAAAATATTTTATTTGTTGAATTGGGGCATGACAATATGGTATTAGAGCCAATCACCAATAGAAATATGGGGAGCGAATAGCAATGCGAGACAAAGTGCTGCACGTGTGGGAGCTATTTTTTCAACCTGCAGGGTAAAGTGCTATGCATGTGAGAGCCACCTCTTGAACTCATAGTAGCTACCTCTAAAATCCCGATAACAAGGACATCGTGTTATGAAGGAAGGGCGTTGTTATGCACCCCCATCTCCCCTAAAAATAATATAACTAACTACACAGTGTGAGGCGTAGGAACTAGTCGATTTTTATAATTAATTCTGACCTTTATTTTATAAGTTACAAGAGGAATATAAAGTGGTTACACTTATGAATGAGGAATAGTGGCGTATTAATCATGTATAGTGTTGTCTTTACTTGAGAATATGGTATATTAAGAATAAGGAATAGTAGTGTGGTGTAATAATCATGTATTAGTAGTGTATTTACTTGGGAATGTGGAGTGATAGCATATTTATTCAAGAATATGTAGAGATGCATTTTATTTAAAAATGAGAAGTAGTAGTGTATTGTACATGTACAGTACAAATTAATTTGTAAGTTACAAAAATTAGCTATATATATAATGGAAATATGTGAGAGCATGCTTACATGATGTGATGAGAAAATATAAGAATACGAGGGGAAAGTATTACCGTAAGAAGTGGAGAAGAGGGATCTTGAAGTGGTCTTTTTGTTGGAATAGTGCCCGACAAGCCAATTAGATTGGCCTTGTAAAAACTATTTCCTTGTAAAACAATCTTGAGTGAGTGATATTCTTAATATAGCTACCTTCATCTTATGCTTTATATTAGTTCACTTGCATTTGGATGATGCCCTTAGATCTCACATGACTATAGGACTTGGTTCGATGACCATGGAATAAGTCTTACACAGTCATGATCTTAAATCTTTCAAGTCGTAGGATTTTATGAGACGCGACATCTAAAATCCAGATAGACCTGCACTAACGATGCATAAATCCAAGAGTTAGTTTTTGCTCCGTTCCATGAGCAACCATATGAGATACGGGTGCATGTTAGTGGGTGCTTGTTAGAGAACAAGGTACTGAAGACCCTCCAAAGAATCTACTTGATAGCTGTAGTGGCAAGTCGGTAGTGGTTAATTCTCCCACTTACGCTAGTGCATATTATTAGTCCCCTAACCTAAGGATCTATGGTAACCTTGTGTCTGATCCTCATTCTTTGATTCTTCCTTGACCACTTAGTAGGTCTTTTGGGATGAGCTTGGGTATGAGCTACTTAGCATGGAGGTATCCGACTCCTCACTTTTGTGAAGGGCGAGTGCGTCTCCTATGTGTTCTATAATGATTGATTCCAAGAAATCCTTACACAAGGTGGTGCGACAATTTGGAAAAATGAGTTTTTCGAAGACAAGTTCACACAAGGGAATCAAACATTAAGAATAGAGACATAGTATCGAGGTTATTAGGGAGCCGACAAATATCTTGCCGTAGGCCTCTTTTGGGAGATAGGAGATGGAAGGACTGTATTTGCATGGTCTGTGTAGAGCTATGATGGTTCTCTAGAATATTAATTTTAGCAAATTAGTTGGGCTCCATGGGCTTGAGGTTGGACATCAACCATAGAGATTAGGTACTCTTTGATAAATGAGATTAATTGAATTAAGTGGATTAGTTTAATAGAAGTTTTAAACTAAAATGATTATAAGATATTCAAAAGTCACAAAGAGTTGTGAGCTCATGTCCAATGAATAGTAGAACCTATTGGGTCACACACAAAAACCAATTAGCTTCCAAAATTGGTAGAGCAATTTTCTAAATATTAGAAAAACTCACCCTTTGGTGATTGATTTTCAAGGATCCAATTTAACTGTCAATTTTAGTTTGATTAATTTAAGCGTTAAACTAATCAACTAATTTAAAGAGTTAAATTAGACCAATAATTAAGGAGTTAATTATTTGGTGTCATATTAACCATCAATTGGTCAAGTTGACTTAAAGAGTTGAGTTGACTAGTTTAAGCTTAACAGTTAAGCTTGTTTGATTTAAGAGTTAAATCAAAGGTTAATTAATTAAATTAAAGTGTTTAATTTAATTAATGGGAAGAATACTTTTTGGAGGGAAAATTTAAATGAAGTGTTCATTTAAATTAGCATCTTAATTAATTTGGAATTAGATTCCAAATGTAATTGAAATGCACATAAAATTCAAGTAAGACTTGAATTTGAATTTGCCAACTTAGCATGCTACATGGGCGGTGACGAAGGTGTGATGCCAACTAACATCACACCTTCCACCCTCTATATATAGATATAGAGGGTGAGCAAATTCAATAATCACATTGTTGAAAGTGTGAAGATTAGATTCTTTGCATTCCCTCCAAAACTCTTTGTCTCTCTCTCTCCATGCATTGCATCATGTGTTGAGCTTTGCATTCCTTCTTTTGCCCAACCTGAAAATTGGCCTCCTCTACCTCATTTTCTCCTCTCTAACTCCAGCTTCTATTGAGGGGAAATTGGAAGATTGATTGGGTGTGGGTCATATCAATAAAGGCAAGGCTTTGACTTGCTAAATTTTGGAGATCCATCTACAGTAGATCCAGATTGGCGAATTTTTCTGGAGTGATCAAGAAATATTTTTGCTCCAATTTTTTTATAGTAGCTTCCTCAGTGTGTGTATGTGTTCCTGATTTAATTTGGTTATTTTTGGAGCAGTATAACCGGGGCAAAGGTTGCCACCTTTCCGCTATGTCAATTCCAGACAGTTTCTGGATCCGAGAGAGATACTTGATTTTATCCTTGTTTTGAGCTACAAGAGGTAATTCTCATTCCTAGTCCAGATCTATAGCATATCTATATCCCTGGTTGCTTGAGTAGCTTAGTTATTTTCAAGCTTTTGAAGTTTTGATTTATGGATCCTAATGCTACTCTTACTTTCAAGTGGTATCAGAGCCTTTTTCATGCTATGTTTTGGAATATTGATTGATTGATTAATGTGATGAATTGATCAATATCACCAAATACTTGATCCGAGTAATGGATTGGAGTGTTTAGTTGATGATACTTGTGGCTCTATTGCTTGATGGATTGAAAGCATGCATTTATGTGATTTAAGTGTTGATTCATGTTTTAGTGTGTTTTAATTCATAGTTATTAATGTTGAATGTTGATTTGGCATTAATTGATGTTACATGATGATATATCATGTTGTTATTTGATCAAAAGTATTTTGGTCATTTTTTGATCCAATGAGATTGGAGTTTGATTGGAAGTTTTTTGGAGAATTTGATTCTCATTTAAACTTGAATTTTTGAAGCATGATTGAGAACTTTAATTTTCAGTTTTAAAATGAGTTTTACATCTAGAAATTGGTCCATAATGTGTGATTTAATGTCTAGAAAGTGTTCTACAACTTTTGGTGCACAAAAGTTGAGCTAAAAATAGGCTTGACTAGCCTTTGACCCCAAAACATGGGCTGTCGGCAGCAATGGTGCAAGTTGGCCGGGTAGTGGCTGAGAGCTACTGCACAACCACATGCCAAGCTTGGCCAACAATGCCTGTTTGGGATTGGACAAGTTTTAAGTTTCTTTTTGGTTCCTTGAGTGGCTAGAAATAACATTAAATCGTGTGTTATGGATGCATAAGTGTTGTGCAAGTCCTCAAAATTTTGTTTGACATTTTTTATTGCTTTTAAAATCTAATTAAAGTTAATCACCAATTTATAAGATAAGTATTTAATTGTTAGAATTAATTGTTAATTCTAAATTTATTTATTATGTATTTAGTTGTTGAATGCATGACGAATGAATAGGGATGATCATGAGCCTTTAATATTGATTTTATTTGTTTCAAAGTTGTTGAAATGGGTTGTATTAAATTAAGGCTTGCATGCCTCTTAAATTCTACCTTGTAAATGTTATGAGAGTAGATCACTAAGAGTGAGGATTTCCTATTCATGTAATTGTTGCGTGGAGCAATGGAGACCTTTGGAGGCATGGAGACTTTTGAAGACCCATGAATGTATGGGATACACTCATCTAATAGATAGATTTAATCAACCCACCTAAAATCAACTAGGTGGTGCACCACTTAGTTACTACCCTAGGAGCATGCTAGGCACATTTACTTATTTATGCTTTCCATATCCTAAATAAGAAGATAAAATGATGAGATCTTTGCAAGCAAAATCCCCCCACTTAGAATGTCTAAGAGTTTTTCAAAATATTAAGTCAAAATGGATACAAATTAAAAGAGTTTTAATTAATCCAAGCCTTCTACCAATAGTATGTGGCATGATGATGCTACCACCTTTGTGTGATATACATCCGGTTATGAGGGTCTTACTTAGGTAGAAAGCTGTGACCGTATGCTTTGTATGAGATGCGCCTTTGATTTAAGAATGCCCACACATTGTACACTCGATCACGAGGGATGTTGTGATGCCCGTCTTGAATCAAAGTTTGATTTAAGAATGCCCACACTTTTATGCCGTTCAATGTACAAAATTGGATGTGGCACACGCTCTAAGTGTTACGATTTAAGTATTACAAATTGTTTCCAATCCGACCCTAGTAAGTGTCACTAGGTGGCCGTTAAAACAATCCTAAAGTACTTGGGAAGCACTAAGGACTTATTTCTTTTGGTATATGGCAATGGAGAATTGAGACTCAAGGGTTTTCGGATTCTAGTTTCCAATTCGATGTAGATGACCTAAAATCCACTTCTAGTTTTAAATTTTGCTTTAATGGCTGTGTGGTGAGTTGGAAGAGTTCCCAACAAGACATCACAACCGAGACTACTACTAAGGTGAAATAATTTATGGTTTTGGAAACCACAAATGAGGGTGTTTGGATAAAAACTTCATCTAAAAGTTGGATGTAGTACCTAATGTCTGTGAGCCAACGATTGTCTTTTGAAGATAACTTAGGACTTGAGCTAAGATCTCATCAGTAATCCAAACACAGATAAATATGTTATCATTTGATATATGATATCATTTGATAGAGGCAACAACAGAGTGGAAACAATTGCTTCAGAAGATAATATAGCAGAACTATTGTCTAAACCCCTAAGTGCAAAAGGTCTTTGAAGGACATCTTGAGAAGATGGGTCTTGAGACTATGGGGAATTGGCTTTAGGGCAAGTGGGAGATTGTTGGAATAGTGCCCCACAAGCCAATTAGATTGGCATTGTAAACTATATCACTTTTGATACAATCTTGATTGAATGATATTTATAATATGTCAATCTTTATCTCATGCTTACATTTATGTCACTTGCATTTGGTTGAAGCTCTTAGATCACACAAGACTACGAGACTTGGTCACGCATTAGGTGTTGATCATGGAATAAGTCCTACATGATCATGATCTTAAATCTTCAAAGTCAAAGGATCTTAGCCAGGGCATCTAAGATCCGGATAGACTTGCACTAACGATGCATAGATCCAAGGAGTTGGATATTGCTCTGTTCCATGAGCAATCCCATATGAGATATGGATGCATGTTAGTGGGTGCTTGTTAGGGAACAAGGCACTGAAGACCCACCGAAGAATCCATTAGATAGCCAAAGTGGCAAGTCGCTAGTGACAAAGTTCTCCTACTTACGCTACTACATATATTTAGTCCTTTGACCTGAGGATCCATGGTAACCTTGTGTTTAGGTCCTCATTCTTTAACTTCTCCCAAGTAACATAGCGGGTTGCTCGGGTTGTGATTGGGCATGAGCTACTTAGACATGGAGGTTTGTGAGATCCAAGATGGAATCCGACTCCTTGTCTTTGTGAAGGGCCAGTGCATCTCCTATGTATTCTATAATGATCGATTCCAAAGAGTCCTTGTGCAATGCAGTATGACAATTTGGAAAAGAAGTTTTCCAAAGATGAGGTCATAAAGTGGAATCGAACATTGGGAAAAGAAATATGGTATCGATACTATTAGGGAACCAACATATATCTTTCTACGCCTCTTTCGAGAGATAGAAGATGGAAGGACCGTATTTGCATGGTACGCATAGAGCTATGACGATTCTCCAAAAGCATTCATTTTGGCCAATTAGTTGGGTTCCATGGGCTTGAGGTTGGACATCAATCATGGAGATTGGGTACTCTTTAATTAACAGAGATTAATTAAATTGAATCGATTAGTTTAAAGGAGTTCAAACTAAAGGGAATGTAAGATATTCTAAAGTCACAATAAGTTGTGAGCCCACGTCCATTGAATGGTAGAACCCATTAGGTCACACACAAAAGCCAATTATATTTCCCAAGTAATGGAGAAACTTTCTAAGTGATAGAAAATTCTCTCCATGGAGACTGATTTTGGGATGATTGAAATTTGAGGTCAATTTGGCTTGATTAATTTAATTGTTAAATTGATCAAATAATTCAAGGAGTTAAATTAGACTAACAACTAAAGAGTTAATTCTTCGGTGCCATGTGACGATCAATTGGTCAAGTTAACTTAAAAACTTAAGTTAACAAAATTAAGCTTAAAGAGTTAAGTTAGTTGACTTAAGGGGTGAATTGCATTTTGCCCCCCTGTGTTAGTCATAAGTTGCAAAAATCTCTCCCAAGAGAAATAAATAGGCACTGACCCCCCTTATACTTTTAAAAAATAGGCACACCGCCCCCCCTCTTCGTGATTTACTACAATTTTGTCCTAATTTCAATATGTAAAGACTATACTATCCCTAATGATTTCATATATTTTCAGTTTTATTTATTTATTCATTTTAAATATATTTTTATACATATTTTTTCTTTTCCTTTGTACCATTTTTTTATTTTTAAATTTAAAATTTTTTATTTTTTTTATTTTCATCTTTCTAACTTATTCTGTTTTATTTATATATAAATATAAAATATATAATATAATAAACATAAATATGTAAATATATTATAAATAAATAAAAACATAAATATATAATATAATAAATACATAAATACATAAATAAAAAAATTATTATATTATATTATCTTTTTTCATCCCCTTCATACCAATTTTTTTATTTTTAAATTTTAAAACTATTTTTAATTTCATCTCTATAATTTATTCTTTTTTATTTATATATAAATATAAAATATATAATATAATAAACACAAATATATTTATGTATATATTTATAAATAAATATTTTATATTATATTTCATACCCCACCCCATCTTACCCACGAGCAGCGACCATGGCCGTTGCTAGCAGGGGACTCGTGGCCATGGCCGCCCTTTGGGCCAAGCGGCGAGGCCTCTATGACTGTTGCAAACGCGGCCATGGAGGCTGCCTCTGCGAGCGGCGGCCATGACGCCAAGCGGGCTGCTCGCCATGGCTGCCTCCACGAAGCACACCTCCAGCGGCGCCCATGGCCGCCACTCGTCATGGGGGCTCGCGCAGGGCAACCTCCATGAAAGCGGCCATGGAGGCCCTGCGAGCAGCGGTGAGCCGTCAGCTAGTGTTCCGATGACTGGTGGTGGGGGTGGAGGAGTGGGAAGGTTAGGTGGGTAGATGTCGCCGTCACTCGTAGATTCCGCCGGCCACTGTTCCCGGCGACTGGTGGTGGGGGTGGAGGAGGGGGAAGGTTGGGTGGGTTAATGGGGATGGGTGTGTATATAAGTATGTATATATACATATATTTAACTATATATAAATATATAGTTAACTATATATTTATGTATTTATATAAATAATTATATAAATAAATTATTTTATATTTTATAATTTTTTATAATTAGAAATGATTTGAACCATCAATTTTTTTCAATAGATCCAACGGTTGATATTTAGGGGTAAATTTGACATTTCAACAGCAAAAACCCAAGACCAATCGCACTTACCAACGCGTGATTTGCACCGCACGATGGAGGGGAGTCATTTGCTATTTTTTTAGAAGTATAAGGGGGGTCACTGCCTATTTATTTTTCTCGGGTTAAATTTTTGCAACTTATGACTAACACAGGGGGACAAAATGCAATTCACCAAGACTTAAGAGTTAAGTCAAGAATTAATTAATTAAATTAAATTATTTAATTTAATTAATGAGGAGAATATTCTTTGGTGGAAAAATTGAAATGATAGGATCATTTTAATGTGGCATTTAATTAATAGGAAATTAGATTTCAAATATAATTGAAATGTACACAAATTTAAATTAGATTTGAATTTTCCAACTAAGCATGCAAAGCATACAAGTTGGTGGTCCCTCCCCCCTTGAGGAATGGTGTGATGCCACCTGTATAGAGTGAGGGGGGCAAAAATCTAGCATTGAAGCAAGTGAAGAATTAGATTCTCACTTTTCTCTCTATTTTCAAGGTGTTCATTCATGTGTTGAAGATCACATTCCTCTTCTTCTCCCTACCCAAAAATTGGCCATCGCCCTCTCAACTCTCTTCTCTTTCTCCAACTAAAAGTGAGTAGTACAAATTGGATTAGTGTGTGGATCATTTCGATAGAGGTGAAACAAATGGGCTGCTTAGCCTTTGAAGATCCACCTTGATTTTATTCCAAGATATCCAGGAAGAGTTTTGAGCTAAATTTTGTTCCAGCAGCTTCCTTAAGGAGTTGAGCATCTACTAGAATTTTTTCAGTATTTTTGGAAAGTTTTGAATTGGTCAAAAATTGCTTGCTTCAAGTTGCATTACTGTCTGCAGATTCTGTTTGAAGAAGGAGTTTTTCAATCTATCTTTGGATCTTGCTTTTCAAGGTAATTCTTCAACCATATCTAAATCCTAAAGCTTGATTAGATCCTTGGTTGCTTGTAAGCACAAGTTTATTTAAGCTTTTGAAGTGTTATTATTAGATCCTAGTGCCTTACTTGCTTTCAGAGGGTGGGCAGTCACTTGCAAATCGAGTGAAGAATTAGATTCTCACTATTTTCCCTCTATTTTCAAGGTGTTCACTCATGTGTTGAAGTTCACCTCTCTTCTTCTCCAGCCCAAAAAATCAGCCATCTCCCTCTCTTCTCTCCTATTTTTCTCCAACTAAAAATGAGGAGTAGTTGGAAGTTGCATTGGTGGGTGGATCATATTGATTGAGGTAAAACAAATGGTTTGCTAAGCCTTTGGAGATCCACCTGCTTGAACAATCACTTGGCGCTTTTATTCCAGGAGATTCAGAAGAAGTTTTGATCTGAAATTTTCATAGTAAATCCATAAAAGAGTTGAGGAGCTACTGGAATTTTTTCAGAATTTTTGGAGAAGCTTGACTCGTGCAAAAGTTACATTGTTCTTGCTACTTCACTGCTTGGCAGATTGTGGATTGAAGGAGAGTTCTTCATTTTCTCCTTGGAATTTAGCTAATCAAGGTAATCCTTTACCTAAATCCAATTCATAAACATGTTTAGACCTTTGATTTGCTTGAGTAGCCTAGTTAATTTTAGCTTTCGAAGTTTTAATTTATGGATCCTAGTGCTACTCTAGCCTTCACTAACTACACAGTGTTAGGCGCTGGAATTAGTCGATTTTGATAATTAATTATGACCATGACCATTATTTTATAAGTTACATGAGAAATATGAAGTGGTGTCACTTATGAATGAGGCATAGTGGCATATTAACCATGTATAGTGATGTCTTTATTTAAGAATATGGTGTATTAAGAATAAGGAATAGTGGTGTGGTGTAGTAATCATGTAATAGTGGTGTATTTACTTGGGAAGGTGGAGTGACAACATATTTATTCAAGAATATATAGAGGTGCATTTTATTTAAGAATGAGGAGTCGTGTTATATTGTACATGTATAGTGGAAATTAATTTGTAAGATTTGTAATGATGCTCTTTTTCATAACCTTGTCGAATATAACAATCTTGGAATGTGATGTGGTGATATGGAGACTTTGTTATATGCTAGATCGAAACTTGATTCCAATACTATGTAAATTTTTTTAGGGTGGTGGATTGTCCACTAATTTTAAGGCTATAGTCACATGTCATGTTGATTACAAGTCATGTCAAGTTATTTTGAACTATTTAATATTTTCCTTCTTAAACATATTTAAAATGTTTGTTGGGCACTTGGCACACTTTTTTTGTTGACATTTTAAAAAGATGGAGAAGAATTAGCATCATCAAGAGACAAAGAACAACTTTCTAGTTGTAGTGTTATATTAAGTTCATTTGCATATAAAAATTATTTTATTTTGTTGAATTGGAGCATAACAAAATGGTATCAGAGCCAATCACTAGTTGGAATATAGGGAGTCAACTGCTATGCGAGGCAAAGTGTTATGTGTGTGGGAGCTACAACTTCAACCCACGGGACAAAGTGCTATGCATGAGTGACTTTTTCAACCTACGGGATCAAGTGCTACACATGCTACTCTAGCCTTCACTAATTACACAGTGTTAAGCGTTGGAATTAGTCGATTTTGATAATTAATTATGACCATTATTGTATAAGTTACATGAGAAATATGAAGTGGTGTCACTTATGAATGAGGCATAGTGGCGTGTTAACCATGTATAGTGATATCTTTATTTGAGAATATGGTGTATTAAGAATAAGGAATAGTGGTGTGGTATAGTAATCATGTAATAGTGGTGTATATACTTAGGGAATGACAACATATTTATTCGAGAATATATAGAGGAGCATTTTATTTAAGAATGAGGAGTAGTGTTGTATTGTACATGTATAGTGGAAATTAATTTATAAGATGTATGTGAGAACATGCTTACATGACAGGATGAGAAAATATTAGAAGAAGAGGGGAAAGTATTAGAGCAAGAAGAGGAGATAAGGGATTTGAAGTGGTCTTTCTACTTAACTTTGTAAGAACTTGCAAGGTAAGTGTTTTACTTGTATTTAAGGCTTAAAATATTATTTTATATAGATGATTACATTTTATCCTCAAGATTTGTAATGATGTTCTTTTGTGAAACCCTATCGAATATAACAATCTTGCTATGTGGTGAGGACTCTATGTGATGTGGAGACTTTGTTATATGCTGGATCGAAACTTATTTTAAATACTTTGTGAAATTTTTATGGTGGTGGATTGTCTGCCAATTTTAAGGCTATAGTCACATGTTATGTTGATTATAACTCATCTCAAGTTATTTTGAACTATTCAATATTTTGCATCTTAAACATATTTAAAATGTTTGTTAGGATCTCAGAACACTCTTTTTGTCGACATTTTCAGATATGGAAGAGAATTAGCAAGGCCAAGAGAGAAGAGCAACTTTCTAGTTGTTGTGCTTTAATAAGTTCATTTTAGTATAAAAATTATTTTATTTTGTTGAATTGGGGTGTGACAAAATGGTATCAGAGACAATCACTAGTTGAAATATAGGGAGCAAACTGCTATGCTGGACAAAGTGCTACATGTGTGGGAGCTGCTTTTTCAACTTATGGGATAAGGTGCTACACATGCGTGAGCCACTGCTTGAACTCATAGTAGCCACCTCTAGAATACTGGGGACAAAGAGGTCCGTTGTGAAGGAGGGGTGATTGTAATGTACCCCCCTCCCCAAAAAAATAATATTAATTTTAAAATATTACTAATTACATAATGTTAGGCGTAGAAATTGGTCGATTTTGATAATTAATTATGATCATTATTTTATATGTTACAAGAGGAATATGAAGTGGTGTCACTTATGAATGAGGAATAGTAGCATATTAATCATGTATAATGCCGTCTTTACTTGAGAATATGGTGTATTAAGAATGAGGAATAGTGGTGTGGTGTAGTAATCTTATAATAGTGATGTATTTACTTGGGAATGTGGAGTGATTGCATATTTGTTCAAGAATATGTAGAGGTGCATTTCATTTAAGAATGAAAAGTAGTGGCGTATTGTTCATGTTTAGTGGAAATGAATTTGTTACAGAAATTAGCTATATATAAAATGGAAATATGTGAGAACATGCTTACATGACGAGATGCGAAAATATTAGAAGAAGAGGGGAAAGTGTTAGAGTAAGAAAAGGAGAGGAGAGATCTTCAAGTGATCTTTCTACTTAACTTTATAAGAACTTGCAAGGTTAGTGCTTTACTTGTTTTGAGGGTTAAAATATTATTCATATAGACGATTACATTTTATCGTTAAGATTTGTAATCTTTTGCACACTATCGAATAAACAATCTTGCAATGGGATGTGGTGATATGGAGCCTTTGTTATATGTAGGATCAAAACTAGTTCCAAATACTTTGTAAATTTTTTTATGGTGGTGGATTGTCTACCAATATTGAATATTTGCATCTTAAACATATTTAAAATGTTTGTTGGGCTCTTGACTCATAATTTTTATTGACATTTTCAAATATGGAGGAGAATTAGCAAGGTCAAGAGACAAGGAGCAACTTTCTAGTTATAGTGTTTTATTTTGTTCATTTATGTGTAAAAATTTTTTTTATGTTGTTGAATTGGGGAATGACAAAATGGCATCAGAACCAATCACCAGTTGGAATATAGAGAGCTAACTATTGTACGGGATAAAGTGCTACACGTGTGGGAGCTACTTCTTCAACCTATGGGAAAAAATGCTACACATGCGAGGGCCACAAGTAGACGCCTCTAGAATCCCGACGACAAGGACGTCTGTTGTAAAGGATGGATGATTGTAATGCCCCCCTCCCAAAAATATTAATATTAAAATGTAACTAATTTCATAGTGTTAGGTAAATGAATTAGTCGATTTTGATAATTAATTATGACCATTATTTTATAAGTTGGAAGAGGAAAGTGGTGTCACTTATGAATGCAGAATAATGGCGTATTAATCATGTATAGTGATGTCTTACTTGAGAATATGGTGTATTAAGAATGAGAAGTAGTGGTGTGGTGCAATAAGAAGAGGGGAAAGTATTACAGTAAGAAGAGGAGATGAGGGGTCTTGAAGTGATCTTTCTGCTCAATTTTGTAAAAACTTACAAGGTGAGTGCTTTACTTGTATTTAACGCTTAAAATATTCTTTTATATGGACAATTACATTTAATCCTTAAGATTTGTAATGGTGTTCTTTTGCATAACCCTATCGAATATAACAATCCTGCTATGTGATGAGGACTCTATGTGATATGGAGACTTTTTTATATGTTGGATTGAAACTTGTTTTGAATACTTTGCATATTTTTTTTATGGTAGTGGATTGTCCGCCAATTTTAAAGTTATAGTCACATGTCATGTTGATTATAAGTCATCTCAAGTTATTTTGAACTATTCAATATTTTGCATCTTAAACATATTTAAAATGTTTGTTTGGCTCTCGGTAGACTCTTTTTGTCAACATTTTCTGATATGGTGGAGATTAGCAAGGTCAAGAGACAAGGAGTAACTTTCTAGTTATAGTGTTTTATTTAGTTCATTTATGCATAAAATTTTTTTTTATGTTGTTGAATTGGGGAATAACAAAATGGTATCGAAACCAATCACCAGTTGGAATATAGAGAGCTAACTGCTGTACGGGATAAAGTGCTACACGTGTGGGAGCTACTTCTTCAACCTATGGGAAAAAATGCTACAAATGCGAGGGCCACAAGTAGCCGCCTCTAGAATCCCGACGACAAGGACGTCCGTTGTAAAGGATGGATGATTGTAATGCCCCCCTCCCAAAAATATTAATATTAAAATGTAACTAATTGCATAGTGTTAGGTAAATGAATTAGTCGATTTTGATAATTAATTATGACCATTATTTTATAAGTTGGAAGAGGAAAGTAGTGTCACTTATGAATGCAGAATAATGGCGTATTAATCATGTATAGTGATGTCTTACTTGAGAATATGGTGTATTAAGAATGAGAAGTAGTGGTGTGGTGTAATAAGAAGAGGGGAAAGTATTACAGTAAGAAGAGGAGATGAGGGGTCTTGAAGTGATCATTCTGCCCAATTTTATAAGAACTTACAAGGTGAGTTCTTTACTTGTATTTAAGGCTTAAAGTATTCTTTTATATGGACAATTACATTTAATCCTTAAGATTTGTAATGGTGTTCTTTTGCATAACCCTATCAAATATAACAATCCTGCTATGTGATGAGGACTCTATGTGATATGGAGACTTTGTTATATGTTGGATTGAAACTTGTTTTGAATACTTTGCAAATTTTTTTTATGGTGGTGGATTGTCCGCCAATTTTAAAGTTATAGTCACATGTCATGTTGATTATAAGTCATCTCAAGTTATTTTGAAGTATTCAATATTTTGCATCTTAAACATATTTAAAATGTTTGTTTGGATCTCGGCAGACTCTTTTTGTTGACATTTTCAGATATGGTGGAGATTAGCAAGTTCAAGAGACAAGGAGTAACTTTCTCGTTATATTGTTTTAATAAGTTCATTTATGTATAAAAATTATTTTATTTTGCTGAGTTAGGGCATGGCAAAATAGTATCAGAGCCAATCACTAGCTGAAATATAGAGAGAGCTGTTGTGTAGGACAAAGTACTGCACATGGGAGAGCTACTTCTTCAACCTACGGGATAAAGTGCTACACATGCATGAGCCACCTCTTGAACGTGTAGTAGCTACCTCTAGAATCCCGACAACAAGGACATTGCGTTGTGAAGGAATGGGTGATTGTAATGCAACCCCCCCACCCCAAAAAAATGATATTAATATTAAAATTTGACTAATTACACAGTGCTAGGCATAGGAATTAGTCGATTTTGATAATTAATTATGATAATTATTTTTTAAGTTACAAGAGGAATATGAAGTGGTGTCACTTATGAATGCAGAATAGTGCCGTATTAATCATGTATAGTGACGTCTTTACTTGAGAATATGGTGTATTAAGAATGAGGAATAGTGGTGTGTTGTAGTAATCACGTAATAGTGATGTATTTACTTGGGAATGTGGAGTGATAGCATATTTATTCAAGAATATGTAGAGGTGTATTTTATTTAAGAATGAAGAGTAGTGGTGTATTGTTCATATACATGGGAAATTAATTTGTAAGTTATAAACATTAGCTATGTATATAATGGAAATATACGAGAACATGCTTACATGATGGGATGAGAAAATATTAGCAAAAGAGGGGAAAGTGTGAGAGTATAGATGAGGAGAGGGGCGATCTACAAGTGGCCTTTTTATTTAACTTTATAAGACTTGCAAGGTGAGTGCTTTACTTGTTTTTAAGGCTTAAAATATTTTTTTGTATGGACGATTACATTTTATCATTAAGATTTGTAATGATGTTCTTTAGCACAACCCTATCAAATATAACAATCTTGTAATGTGATGTCATGATATAGAGCCTTTGTCATATGTTGGATCGAAACTAGTTTCGAATACTTTGTATATTTTTTTATGGTGGTGGATTGTCCACCAATTTTGAGGTTATAGTCACATGTCATATTGATTACATTTCATGTCAAGTTGTTTTGAGCTATTGAATATTTGCATCTTAAAAATATTTAAAATGTTTGTTGGGCTCTTGACTCACACTTTTTATTGACATTTTCAAATATGGAGGAGAATTAGCAAGGTCAAGAGATAAGGAGCAACTTTCTAGTTATAGTGTTTTATTAAGTTCATTTATCTATAAAATTTATTTTATTTTGTTGAATTAGGGAGTGACAAAATGGTATCATAGCCAATCACTAGTTGGAATATAAGGAGCTAACTGCTATACGGGACAAAGTGCTACATGTGTGGGTGCTACTTCTTCAACCTACGGGATAAAGTGCCACACATGCAGGAGCCACTTTCTAGTTGTAGTGTTTTAAACCAAAACTAGTTCCGAATACTTTGTAAATTTTTTTGTGGTGGTGGATTGTCCACCAATTTTGAGGTTATAGTCACATGTCATGTTGATTACAAGTCCTGTTAAGTTTTTTTGAGCTGTTGAATATTTGCATCTTAAACATATTTAAAATGTTTGATGGGCTTTGACTCACACTTTTAATTGACATTTTCAAATACGGAGGAGAATTAGCAAGGTCAAGAGACAAGGAGCAACTTTCTAGTTGTAGTGCTTTATTTAATTCATTTATGTATCATATTTATTTCATTTTGTTGAATGGGGGAGTGACAAAATGGTATAAGAGCCAATGACCAGTTGGAATATAGAGAGCAAACTGCCATGCGGGACAAAGTGCTACACGTGTGGGAGCTACTTCTTCAACCTACGGGACAAAGTTCTATAGATTCGGGAGCCACCTCTTGAACTTGCAATAGACACCTCTGGATCCCAACGACAAGGATGTCCATTGTGAAGGAGGGGTGATTGTAATGCCCTCCGCAACACAAAAAAAAAATATTAATATTAAAATATTACTAATTACACAGTGTTAGGCATAGGAATTAGTCGATTTTGATAATTAATTATGACTAGTAGTTTATAAGTTACAGGAGGAACATGAAGTGGTGTCATTTATGAATAAGGAATAGTGGTGCATTAATCATGTACAGTGATGTCTTTACTTGAGAATATGGTGTATTAAGAATGCGGAACAGTGGTGTGGTGTCGTAATCATGTAATAGTGGTGTATTTACTTGGGAATGTGGAGTGATAGCATATTTATTAGAGAATATGTAGGGTGCATTTTATTTAAGAATGAGAAGTAGTGGTATATTGTTCAATTATAGTAGAAATTAATTTGCAACTTACAAAAATTAGTTGTATATATAATGGAAATATGTGAGAACATGCTTACATGACGGATGTGAAAATATAAGAAGAAGGGGGAAAAGTATAACAATAAGAATAGGAAATGAGGGATCTTGAAGTGGTCTTTCTACTTACCTTTGTAAGAACTTGCAAGGTGAGTGCTTTACTTGTATTTAAGGCTTAAAATATTCTTTGATATGGATAATTATATTTTATACTTAAGATTTGTAATGATGTTTTTTTGCATAATATAACAATCCTATTACGTGATGCGGACTCTATGTGATATGGAGACTTTGTTATATGTTGGATCGAAACTTGTTTCTAATACTTTGTAAAAAAATTTATAGTGGTGGATTGTCTACTAATTTTAAGGCTATGGTGATATGTCATGTTGATTATAAGTCATCTCAAGTTATTTTGAACTATTCAATATTTTGAATCTTAAACAGATATAAAATGTTTGTTGGGCTATCGACACACTATTTTAAGAATATGGAATAGTAGTGTGTTGTAGTAATCACGTAATAGTGATGCATTTATTTGGGAATGTTGAGTGATTGCATATTTATTCAAGAATATGTTGACGTGCAATTTATTTAAGAATGAGGAGTGGTGGTGTATTGTTCATGTATAGTGGAAATAAATTTGAAAGTTACAAAAATTAGCTTTATATATAATGGAAATACATGAGAACATTCTTACATGATGGGATGAGATAATATTAGAAGAAGAGGGGATTGTGTTAGAGTAAGATAAGGAGAGGTGGGATTCTCAAGTGGTCTTTCTACTTAACTTTACAAGAACTTGCAAGGTGAGTGCTTTACTTGTTTTTAAGGCTTAAAATATTCTTTTCTATGGACGATTACATTTTATGATTAAGATTTGTAAGAATGTTCTTTTGCATAACCCTATCAAATATAACAATCTTGCAATGTGATGTGGTGATATGGAGCCTTTGTTATATGTTGGATCGAAACTAGTTCTAAATACTTTGTAATTTTTTTTATCATGGTGGATTGTCCACCAATTTTGAGGTTGTAGTCACATGTCATTTTGATTACAAGTCATGTCAAGTTGTTTTGAGCTATTGAATATTTGCATCTTAAACATATTTAAAATGTTTGTTGGGCTTTTGACTCACAATTTTTATTCACATTTTCAAATATGGAGGAGAATTAGCAAGGTCAAGAGATAATGAGCAGCGTTCTAGTTATAGTGTTTTATTCAGTTCTTTTATGTATAAAATTTACTTTATTTTGTTGAATTGGGGAGTGACAAAATGGTATAAGAGCTAATAACCAATTGGAATATAGGGAGCTAACTGCTATTTGGGACAAAGTGCTACACGTGAGAGAGCTACTTCTCAAACCTATGGGATAAAGTGCTACACGTACGGGAGCCACCTCTTGAACTCGTAGTAGCCACCTCTTGAATCCCTACGACAAGGATGTTCGTCGTGAAGGAGGGATGATCTTAATGCCACCCCCTCCTAAGAAGAGGGAAGATTGTTAGAGTAAGAAGAGGAAATTAGGGATCTTGAAGTGGTCTTTCTACTTAACTTTATAAGAACTTACAAGGTTAGTGCTTTACTTGTTTTTGAGGCTTAAAATATTCTTTTGTATGGACAATTACATTATATCCTTAAGATTTGTAATGATGTTCTTTTGCATAACCCTGTTGAATATAACAATTTTGTTATGTGATATGGAGACTTTATTATATGCTGGATCGAAATCGAATACTTTGTAAAAAATTTTATGGTGGTGGATTGTCCGCCAATTTTAAGGCTATAGTCACATGTCATGTTGATTATAAGTCATCTCAAGTTATTTTGAACTATTCAATATTTTGCATCTTAAACATATTTAAAATGTTTGTTGGGCTCTCAGCACACTCATTTTGTTGACATTTTTAGATATGGAGGAGAATTAGCAAGATGAAGAGAAAAGGAGCAACTTTCTAGTTGTAGTGTTTTACTAAGTTTATTTATGTATAAAAATTATTTTATTTTGTTGAATTGGGGCGCGACAAAATGGTATCAGAGCCAATCACCAGTTGAAATATAGGGAGTGAACTACTATGCAGGACAAAGTGCTACGTGTGTGGGAGCTACTTTTTCAACCTACGGGATAAAGTGCTATGCGTGCGGGAGCTATTTCTTCAACTTGCGGAACAACGTGCTACACCTACTGGGGTCGCCTCTTAAACTCGTAGGAGCCATCTCTAGAATCCCGTCGACAAGGATGTCACACACTAAAGGAGGGGTGATTATAATACGCCCCGCTCCACCCCGCCCCTCTCTCAAAAAAATAATATTAATATTAAAATATACCAAATTCCATAGTGTTAAGTATTCGTAGATTTTGATAATTAATTATGGCCACTATTTTATAAGTAACAAGAGGAATATGAAGTGGTGTTGCTTATGAATAAGGAATAGTGGGGCATTAATAATGTATAGTGATGTCTTTACTTTAGAATGTGGTGTGATAAGAATGAGGAATAGTGGTGCATTGTATTAATCATGTAATAATGGTGTCTTTAATTGGGAATGTGGACCTATAGCATATTTATTCAAGAATAAGTGGAGGTGCATTATTTAAGAATAAGGAATAGTGGTGCATTATTATTATTATTATTATTATTATTATTATTTTTGGTGCATTGTTCACGTATAATGAAAATTAATTTGTGTGGGACAAAAATTAGATTTATATATGTTGGAAATAAGTGAAAACATACTTACTTGGTGGGATGAGAAAATATTAGAAGAAGAGAAGAAAGTATTAAAGAAAGAAGAGGAGAAAAGAGGGATCCTTAAGTGGTGTTTCTACATAACTTTATAAGAATTTGCAAGGTGAAGTACCTTACTTATGTTTAAGGTTTAAAATATTCTTTTATATGGAGGATTACATTTTAGTCCCTAAGATGTGTAAATATGTTATTTTGCATAACCATGTTGACTATAACAATTTTCCAATGTGATGTGGACTCTGTATGATATGGAGCTTTTGTTATATGTTGGATTGAAACTAGTTCCGAATACTTTGTAAAATTCTTTTATGGTGGTGGATTGTCCACCAATTTTGAGGTTATAGTCACATGTCATGTTGATTACAAGTCATGTCAAGTTGTTTTGAGCTATTGAATATTTGCATTAGAAAAATATTTAAAATGTTTGTTGGGCTCTTGACTCACACTTTTTAGTGACATTTTCAAATATGGAGGAGAATTAGCAAGGTCAAGAGATAAGGAGCAACTTTCTAGTTATAGTGTTTTATTAAGTTCATTTATCTATAAAATTTATTTTATTTTGTTGAATTAGGGAGTGACAAAATGGTATCAGAGCCAATCACTAGTTGGAATATAAGGAGCGAACTGCTATGCTTGACAAAGTGCTACATGTGTGAGGGGTACTTCTTCAACGAACGAGATAAAATGCTACAGATATGGGAGCCAGCTCTTGAACTCGTAGCAGCTACCTCTAGAATCCTGATGACAAGGACGTTCGCTGTGAAGAAGGGCTAATTGTAATATACCCCCCTCCCCCCCAAAAAAAATATTAATATTAAAATGTAACTAATTACACAATGTTAGGCACAGGAATTAGTCTATTTTGATAATTAACTATGACCATTATTTTATAAGTTACAAGAGGAAGATGAAGTGGCGTCACTTATGAATGAGGAACAGTGGCGTTTTAATCATGCATAGTGATGTCCTTACTTGAGAATATGGTGTATTAAGAATGAGGAATAGTGGTGTGGTGTAGTAATCACATAATAGTGGTGTATTTACTTGGAAATGTAGAGTGATAGCATATTTATTCAATAATATGTAGAGGTGCATTTTATTTAAGAATGAGGTGTAGTGGTGTATTGTTCATGTATAGTTGAAATTAGTTTGTAAGTTACAAAAGTAGCTATATATGTAATGAAAATATATTAGAACATGTTTACATGATGGGATGAGAAAATACTAGAAGAAAAGGGAAAAGTATTAGAATAAAAAGAGGTGAGGAAGGATGTTGAAGTGTTCTTTCTACTTAACTTTATAATAACTTGCAAGGTGAGTGCTTTACTTGTATTTAAAGCTTAAAATATTCTTTCATGTATGATTACATTTTATCCTTAAGATTTTTAATGATGTTCTTTTGCATAACCCTGTTGAATATAACAATCTTGCTATGTGTTGTGGACTCCATGTGATATGGAGACTTTATTATATGCTGGATCGAAACTTGTTTCGAATACTTTGTAAATTTTTTATGGTGTGGATTATCCACCAATTTTAAGGCTATAGTCACATGTCATGTTGATTATAAGTCACCTCAAGTTATTTTGAATTATTCAATATTTTACATCTTAAACATATTTAAAATGTTTGTCGGGCTCTCGGCACACTCGTTTTGTTGACATTTTCAGATATGGAGGAGAATTAGCAAGGTGGAGAGACAATGAGCAACTTTCTAGTTGTAGTGTTTCCATCCCCTTTGACGAATTACAAAGGTAAGAATCGCATGTGATATCAAATACCCATGTGGAAGAATTAGTCGTCATGTGCACTTCAATAAAGTACATACCCTTCTCAAAGGTTACAAGGTAAGCTTTGCAATTTCTCTTCCAATGTCCCTTTTCACCATAATGGAAACAACTAGCTTCGGTTTTAGCCTTCATCTTAACCCTCTCGGAACTCTTATCGGGTTGCTTCCCTTTCAAGGAAGAACTTTTCTTCCTCTTACATCTATTTGTAGGACCCCTAGGGCCCTTTGACTTGGAGGAGGATGCAAGCATAATGGGCTTCTCTTTTCTCATAGTCACCTCTACGGTCACAAGCATGTTGAGCAACTCATTAATCATAACTTCTTGCTTGCACATATTGAAGTTCATAACGAATTGGTCATACGATGGAGGTAATGACTATAGGATCAAATCCATGCAAAGGTCTTTGTCCATGACCACATCTAATTGTCTAAGCTTCTCAATGAGTCCTATCATCTTGAGGCTGTGATCATGGACATTGGACCTTTCACTCATCCTTGTCCTAAAGAACTCTAGGACAAAGCGAACCTTTCGTGTCTATTTTGTACACTGTACAACTCTTGTAAGTGTACATAGATCTCTCGAGCATGTTTCATGTGCTCATGAGTCTCCTGGAGCTTGTTGGACATGGATGCCATCATGACACATCTAACTTGTAGATCATTATCTACAAATTTCATGAACATTCCATATTTTTAGTCAGTGGCGTCATCACCAAGTGTGTCCATGGGACTTTGATCAAGGACGTAAGTCCACTTTTTAGAGTCAAGAATTATTTTAAGGTTTCTCAACCTATCTTTGAAGTTAGGCCCGGTGAGTTTATTGGTTTCCAAAATTTGATGCAAGTGGATTTTTAGCCATTTTGTTTGAAGATTTCAAAAATCTACAAGAGGCGAAAAAGAGTATAAGCATGTGATTGAATTTGATATTAATGTTCATGGTCTTTCAAGCATGTTTTTCCTCCACTATTTTATCAAATTCTTCACCCCCAATAACAATTTGAGAAATCATATTTCCTAGTAAGAATTAAGATCCTAAAACTTACAAGTGGACCTCTATTACCAGATGTATATCCACAAGCAATCTAAAGGTGACCAACATTGGCTAATTGCATCTCATGTAATTCTTGATATATTCTGCCTCACCATTTCATATAGATACCTGGATGGATGACCTCTACATTACATGGTGTCAAATCAAACCTACCAATCAAACTTTGATTCGAGACAGGCACCACAACATCCCCCATGACCGAGTGTATAATGTGCGGGCGTTCTCAAATCAAAGGTGTATCTGATGCAAAGCATGTGGTCACAGATTTCCACCTAAGCATGCCTCTATGACTGGATGTATATCATACAAAGGTGGTAACATCGTCATGCCATATACTATTGGTAGAAGGCTTGGATTAATTAAAACTCTTTTAATTTATATCCATTTTGACTTAATATTTGAAAAGCACTTAGATACTCTATGTGGAGGGTTTTTGCTTGCAAAGATCTCATTATTTTACCTTCTTATTTAGGTTTTCTATATCCTAACCATGCATCTCATACATCAATAGGATATGGAAAGCATAAATAAGTAAATGCGCCTAGCACGCTCCCAGGATGGGATGACCATGAGCTTAACCAAGTGGTGCACTTAGAGCCATAGGTGCACCACCTAGTTGATTTTAGGTGGGTTGATTAAATCTAGCTATTACGTGAGTGTATCCCGTACATTCATGGGTCTTCAAAAGTCTCTATGCCTCCATGGCCTCTTTTGGTCCATGTAACTTTTACATGTGAAGGAAATCCTCACTCATAGTGATTCTACTCTCATAACATTTACAAGGTAAAAATAAAGAGGCATACAAGCCCTAATTTAAAAGCTCATAATCATCCCCTTTCATTCAACAATTAAACGAACAATAAACAAATCTAGAATTAACAATTAATTCCAACAATTAAATGCTAATCAAATTAACAAATAATTGGTCATGCATAACACTTATGCGACATGTGGAGATTAACTTTAACAAAATTTAAGGAGCTTGAAAAAATGTCAAACATTTTATTGAGAATTTGCAGAACACTTATGTATCCATAACACATGATTTAACATCATTTCTAGCTACCAAAGGAGCCAAAATGAAGGTCAAAACTTGCTCAACCAAGGCCGGGATCCATTGGTAGTGCCAGATGTGCCCAGCCCTGCCAGCTTGTGCCAAGGCTGGCCAGCAGCCCTTGTTTTGGGGTAAAAGCTAGTCAAGTCGATTTTTAGCTCAACTTTTGTGCACCAAAAATTCTAGAACTCTTTCTAAGCATTAAATCACACATTATGGAGCAATTTTTAGATCTAAAACACATTTCAAAACTGGAAATTTAAGTGCTCAATCAAGCTTCAAAAAACAAGATCAAGTAAGAATCATATTCTTCAAAAATCTCCTACAAAACTCCAATCACGTTGGATCCAAAAATGACCAAAACTATTTTAACCATTTATCAACATGCTATATTGACATATAACATCAATAAATGCTAAATCAACATTCAACGTAAATAGCTATATAACATCAATAAATGCTAAATCAACATTCAACGTAAATAGCTATGAATTAAAACATACTACTCATATGAATTAACACTTAAAACACATATTAGCATGCTTTCAATTCATCAATAAAAGAGCCACACACATCATCCAAACACTCCAATGCATCGTATGAATAGAGGATTTTGTGATTATAATCAACCTATCACATGAATCAATCATCAACACAAAAAAAATAAAAAAAGTCCAAATATAAGCATGATTTATGCTCCGATACCACTTGAAGGCAAGTAAGGCATTAGGGTCCAATTATAAAACTTCAAAATTTTAAATAAACTAGTGCTTACAAGCCAACAAGGATCAAATCATGCCTAAAATCCAGATTTAGATAGAGTGTTACCTTGAAATGCTAATATCCATAGAGAAAGTGGTGAACCTTTCACCAATCTAGAAGATGTAAGAAGCTGCACAGTAAGAAGGGAGTGATTTTTAACTTCATTAAAATTACTCCAAAATTCATGAAGAAAATATTGCAACCTCTCAACACCTTGGAGGAAACAAAAAACTTTATGGATCTCCTTGGAAAAATTCGCCAAATCAGTGCTCTGCTCAAGTGGGTCTCCAAACCATAGAAAACTAACTTGTTCACCTCTATTGATATGATCCACACATTAATTGAAACTTCCAAACTCTCCTTACTGTAAGCTGGAATAAGGGAGGAGAATGACAATAGTGGAGCCTGATTGGTGGTAGGGAAGAATAACAAGAAGAGAGCAAAGCTTTCAACACATGAATGTAATGCTTGCAATGAGTTTTATAGGGAATTGTGAATAGAATCTAATTCTTTCACACATTCAGCAATGGCCTATCCTCACACCCTCTATATCTATATATAAAGTGAGGTTGGTGTGATGCCAACTTGGCATCACACCTTCCTTAAGGTGGGCGGCCAACTTACATTGCCAAGGTGGCAAATGCAAATTCAAATCCAATTTGAATTTGATGTGTATCTTAATTGCATTTGAAATCTAATTTCAAGCTAATTAAGATGCTAATTCAAATGAAAATTTCATTTGAAATTTTCCTCCAAAATTTATTCTTTCTATTAATTAAATTAAACACTTTAATTTAGTTAATTAACACTTGACCTAGATCTTAAGTTAAACAAGCTTAACTCATAAGCTTAATTTTGTTAACTTAACTCTTTAAATTAACTTGACCAATTGACGGTCACTTTGGCACCAAATAATTAACTCCTTAATTATTGGTCTAATTTAACCATTTAAATTAATTGATTAATTTAAAATTTAAATTAATCAAGCCAAAATTGACCTTTAAATTGGATACCTAAAAAATCGGTCCAATAGGAGAAATTCTCTAACTCTTAGAAAATTACACCACTAACTTCGAAGCTAATTGGCTTTTGGGCATGACCCAATAGGTTCTACCATTCATTGGATATGGTCTCACAACTTCTTGTGACTTTTGAATATCATATATTCATTTTTGTTTAAAACACTATTAAACTGATCGACTCAATTCAATTAATCTCATTAATTGAATATTACCCAATCTCTATGGTCGATGTCCAACCTCAAGCCCATGGAGCCCAACTAATTGGCTAAAATGAATATTTTTGGAGAACCATTATAGCTCTATGCTTACCATGCAAATACGGTCCTTTCACTTCCTATCTCCAGAAAGAGGCCCAGGGCAAGATATTTATCGGTTCCCTAACAACCTCATTACTATGTCTCTATTCCCAATGTTCGATTCCCTTATGTGACCACATATTTGGAAAACTCCTTTTCCAAATTCGCACACCACCTTGTGCAAGGATTTCTTGGAATTGATTATTATAGAATACTTAGGAGATGTACTCGCTCTTTACAAAAGTGAGGAGTCGGATTCCATCTTAGATCTCAAAGACCTCTATGCCAAGTAGCTCATACTCAACCTCAACCCAAAAGACCCGTGAAGTGATCAAAGAAGAGTCAAAGCATGAGGACCAAACATAAGGTTACCATGGATCGTTGGAATAGTGCTCGACAAGCCAATTGGATTCGCCTTGTAAAAGTTATTTCCTTGTAAAATAATCTTGATTGAATGATAATATTTATATGGCCATCTTTATCTTATGCTTCATATTACTTCACTTGCATTCGGATGGAGCTCTTAGATCACACATGACCACGGGACATGGTTTGATGACCATGGAATAAGTTTTACACGGTCGTGATATCAAATCTTCCAAGTCATAGGATCTTACGAGATGGGGCATCTAAGATCTGGATAGACTTGCACTAACGATGCATAAATACAAAAGTTTAATATTGCTTCATTTCATGAGCAATCTGTATGAGATACAAATGCATGTTAGTGGGTGCTTGTTAGAGAACAAGGCACTGAAGACCCTTCGGAGAATCCACTAGATAGCCATAGTGGCAAGTCGGTGGTGATCAATTCTCCCACTTACTAGTCCTTTGACTTGAGGATCCATGGTAACCTTGTGTCCGATCCTCATACTTTGACTCTTCCTTGACCTCTTAGCTGGTCTTTCAGGTTGAGGTTGGGTATGAGCTACATGGCATGGAGGTTTGTGAGATCCAAGGTGGAATCCGACTCCTCACTTTTGTGAAGGGCGAGTGCATCTCCTATGTGTTCTATAATGATCAATTCCAAGAAATCATTGCGCAATGTGGTGTGACAATTTGGAAAAGAAGTTTTCCAAAGGTGAGGTCACACAAGGGAATCGAACATTGAGAATAGAGACATAATATTGAGGCTATTAGGAAGCTGACAAATATCTTGCCCTAGGCCTCTTTCGGGATATAGGAGACGGAATAGCCGTATTTGCATGGTACGCGTAGAGCTATGATTGTTCTCTAGAATATTCATTTCAGCCAATTAGTTGGGCTCCATGGGCTTGAGGTTGGACATCGACCATGGATATTGGGTACTCTTTAATTAATGAGATTAATTGAACTTAGTCGATTAGTTTAAAATGAGTTTTAAACTAAAATGAATATGTGATATTCAAAAGTCACAAAGAGTTGTGAGCCCATGTCCAATGAGTGGTAGAACCTATTAGGTCACACACAAAAGCTAAATAGCTTCCAAAATTGATAGAGCAATTTTCCAAGTGTTGAAAAAATCACCCTTGGGTGATCGATTTTTATAGGTCCAATCTGATGGTCAATTTTGATTTGATTAATTTAAGTGTTAAATTAATCAACTAATTTAAGAGTTAAATTAGATCAATAATTAAGGATTTAATTATTTGGTGCCATGATTGACCATCAATTGGACAAGTTGACTTAAAGAGTCAAGTTGACTAACTTAAGCTTAAGAGTTAAGCTTGTTTGATTTAAGAGTTAAATCAAAAGTTAATTAATTAAATTAAAGTGTTTAATTTAATTAATGGGAAGAATAACTTTTGGGGGAAAATTTAAATGAATTATTCATTTAAATTAGCATATTAATTAATTTGGGATTAGATTCCAAATGAAATTGAAATACACTTGAAATTCAAGTAAGACTTGAATTTGAATTTTGCCAACTTGGCATGCCACTTGGGCTGTCACCTTGAGGAAGGTGTGATGCCAACTAGCATCACACCTTCCACCCTCTATATATAGATATAGAGTGCATGGAAAATTCGAAAATAAGCTGCTGAAAAGTATGAGAATTAGATTCTTGCATTCCCTCCAAAATCTCTATCTCTATGCATTGCATCATGAGTTCAAGCTTTGGATTCCTTCTTCTTCACAACCTGAAAATTGGCCTCCTCTACCTCATTTTCTCCTCCTTAACTCTAGCTTCTAGTGAGGAGAAATTTGAATATTGTTTGGTGTGTGGATCATTTCAGTAGAGGCAAGGCGAGTGACTTGCTTAGTTTTGGAGATCCACCTACAGTAACTTCCGGTTGGCAATTTTTTCTGGAGCGATCCAGAAGGATTTTTGGCTCCAATTTTTCACAGTATCTTCCCTTTGTATGGAGATGTTCCTTATTTAATTTCTTGAATTTTTGAGAAGTTTATCCTGGACAATTGTTGTCATCCTTCTGCTGTGCTAGATCCAGACAGCTTCTGGACTCGTGAGAGATAGTTGATCTTCTCCTTGATTTTGAGCTACAAGAGGTAATTGTTCATCCTAATCTAGATGTGTAGCATGTCTAGATCCTTAGGAGCTTGAGTAGCTTAGTTTATTTCATGCTTATGAAAGTTGATTTATGGATCCTAATGCTACTTTAGCCTTCAAGTGGTATCGGAGCCATTTTCATGCTATGTTTTGGATTATTGTTTGATTGACATGAATTGATCAATATCTCCAAACACTTGATTCAAGCCTGGATTGAAGTGGTTGGATGATGATGCTTGTGGCTCTATTGCTTGATGAATTGATAGCATGCTATTATGTGATTTAAGTGTTGATTCATGTTTTAGTATGTTTCAATTCATAGTGATAAATGTTGAATGTTGATTTAGCATTTATAGATGTTATATTGTGATATAGCATGTTGATATTTGATCAAAAGATTTTTGGTCATTTTTTGGATCCGATTTGATTGGAGTTGCATTGGAAGTTTTTGAAGAATATGATTCTAGCTTTCTCTAATTTTTGAAGGCATGCTTGAGCACTTGAATTTTCTTTTTATAATAGAGGTTTTAAATCTGGAAATTTATCTATAATGTGTGTTTAAGTGTTAAGAACATATGCTAAAACTTTTGTTGCATGAAAGTTGAGTGGAAAAACACTTGATTCACTTGGAAGCCCCAAAACAGGGGGCTACCGAGCAGCAGCCGGGCACTAGCTGGGCGCTGCATGCACATTGTGCGCGCGGCCTGCCTAACCGTGCGCCCAAGCTAGGCGGAAGTCTCTGTTTTGTGGTTTGGTGAATTTTGAGCATTTTTCCAATTTGTTTTGTGCTTAAAATGTTTTTTGCACCAGACATGATTGACGCAAAAAATTTACGCAAGTTCTCAAAATTATGTTTGACATTTTTGAATGCCTTTGAAAATTTGTTAAAGTTCATCTTCCAATAATGGCATAAATGTTATGCTTGTTCAATTATTTGTTTATGAGATAAGTATTTAATTGATGGAATTAATTGTTAATTCTAGATTTGTTTATTGTGCATTTAATTGTTAAATGGATGATGAATGAATGAGGATGATCATGAGCCTTTAATATTGATTTTATTATTTCAAGTTGTTGAAATGGGTTGTATTATATTGACACTTGCATGCCTCTTATTTTCTACCTTGTAATTGTTATGAGAGTAGAATCATTAGGAGTGAAGATTTTCTATTCATGTAAAAGTTACATGGAGCAATGGAAGCATGGAGACCTTTGAAGGCCCATGAATGTATGGGATACACTCATGTAATAGCTATATTTAATCAACCCACTTAAAATCAACTAGGTGATGCACTTATGGCTCTAAGTGCACCACTTGGTTAGGATCATGGTCATCCCACCCTAGGAGCATGCTAGGTGCATTTACTTATTTATGCTTTCCATATCCTATTGATGTATGAGATGCATGGTTAGGATATAGAAAACCTAAATAAGAAGATAAAATGATGAGATCTTCGCAAGTAAAAACCTTCTACTTAAAGTGTCTAAGTGCTTTTGCTTTTCAAATATTAAGTCAAAATGGATATAAATTAAAAGAGTTTTAATTAATCCAAGCTTTCTACCAATAGTATATGGCATGGCGATGCTACCAGCTTTGTATGATATACATCTAATCACGGGGGTCATGCTTAGGTGGAAAGTTGTGACCATATACTTTACATGAGATGCACCTTTGACTTGGGAACAAACACACATTATACATCGGGTCAGGGGGATGCTGTGGTGCCCGTCTTGAATCGAAGATTGATTGGTAGGTTTGACTTAACACCAAGTAATGTAGAGGTCGTCTGTCAGGGGATCTACTGAAACGATGAGGCAAAATATATCAAGAGTTGCATGAGATACAATTAGTAAATGTTGCTTACCTTTAAATTGCTCTTGTATATACATCCGGTCACGAGTGTCCACTTCCAAGTCTTTAGGGTCTTGATTCTCACAAAGAAATATGATTTCCCGAATTCTTCTAGAGAGTGAAGGATTTGATAAAATAGTGGGAGGAAAACATGCTTGAAAGACCATAAACATGTTTTTAATATCAATCAATCATATACTTATACTCTTTTTTCGCCTTTTATAGATTTTGAAATCTTCAATCAAAATGGCTAAAAATCCACTTGCAAGCATTTTTAAAACCAATAAAATAACATGGCCAAACTTCAAAGATTGGTTAAGGAACCTTAAGATCATTCTTGACTTTGAAAAGCGAACTTACGTCCTTGATCAAAGTCCTATGGACACATTTGGTGATGACACCACCGACACACAACATGAAATGTTCACTAAATTTGTAGATGATGATCTACAAGTAAGGTGTGTCATGATAGCATCCATGTCCAATGAGCTCCAAAAGACTCATGAGCACGTGAAACATGATCGAGAGATCTATGTGCACTTACAAGAGTTGTATGGTGTACAAAGTAAACACGAGAGGTTCACTTTATCTAAGGAGCTCTTTAGGGCAAGGATGAGTGAAGTGTCTAATGTCCATGATCATGGCCTCAAGATGATTGGACTCATTGAAAAGCTTGGACAGTTGGATGTGGTCATGGAAAACGACCTTTACATGGATTTGATCCTACAACCATTACCATCATCATATGATCAATTCGTTATGAACTTCAATATGTCCAAGCAAGATGTTACGATTAATGTACTGATCAATATGCTTGTGAACGTGGATGCAACTATGGGAAAGGAAAAGCCTCTTATGCTTTCATCCTCCTCCAAAGAGGTCCTATAAAAGGAGGTAAGAGGAATAAGAGTTCTTCCTCAAAAGGGAAGTAACCTGAGAAAAGTTTTGGGAGGGTTAAGAAGAATGTTAAAATCAAAACTAACTGTTTACACTGTGGCGAAAAGAGGCATTGGAAAAGAAATTGCAAGGCTTTCTTGCAACCCTTAAGAAGGTTATGTACTTTATTAAAGTACACCTGACGACTAATTCTTCCTTGTGGGTATTTGATATTGTATACAGTTCTCACCTTTGTAATTCGTTATAGGAGATGGAAAGAAGAAAGAGTCTTCGTGAAGGGGATATGATCCTCCACCTAGGAAATGGAGCAAGAGTTGCCACCACTTTTGAAGGCATTATCAAGTTAGACTTGGGGAATGCTTGCATTGTACTTAATCCAGTTTATTATGTACCCCACCTTGTTAAGAACATTGTTTCAATTCCCGTTCTAGATAATGAAGGATTTGATTTTTCTATATTGAATGGAAAATTGATGTCATTAAAGAATAGTTCTTTAATTGCTCAAGGTGTACTAATAAATAGATTGTACATACTTGATTCTCAACCTTCACTGATGCACATTCAATCAAGTAAAATAAAATTAGATATCCAAGAAAATGTCATTCTTTGGCATGCAAGACTTAGTCATATCTCCAAGAATAGGATGAACAAGGTAGAAGCTCTCAAAGCACTAAATGTTAGTAGCATTGAGGACCTTTCTACCTATGAATCTTGTTTAAAGGGAAAAATAACCAAAGCTCCTTTTGTAGGACAAACAGAGCGCTCCACAAATCTTTTGGATTTGATCCATATGGATGTTTGTGGACTACTAAGAGTTAGTATGAGAGGAGGCTATTCCTATTTCATCACATTCACCAATGATTTTAGTCGGTACGGACACGTGTTTCTTATGAAGAACAAGTCCGAAGCCTTTGAAAAGTTCAAAGAGTATAGGAATAAAGTCGAAAACCAATTGGGACTAAGTATTAAAGCTTTTCGATCAAATCGAGAGGGAGAATATTTGAGCATCGAATTCTTGGATTATCTAAAAGAGAATGGAATTCTCTCTTAATGGACTCCACCTGGCACACCCCAACTCAATAGAGTAGCTGAAAGGAAAAACCGCACTTTGTTGGACATGGTACGCTCTATGATTATTTTTTCCAATGTACCTAATCCTTTGGGGATACGTTTTACCTACGGCAGCGAAGCTACTAAATATAGTACTTTCAAAGTCGGTGTCCAAAACACCGCATGAGATATGGCATGGAAAAGTACCCTCTTATCATTATCTTAAGGTTTGAGGATCTCCTACGTACGTGAGATAGACAGTGGGAGATAAGTTGGATAGTAGATCCACCTTGTGCAAGTTTGTGGGATACCCTAGAGAGTCTATGGGTTACTACTTTTATGATTCCTAGAAAAAAAAAAGTGTTTGTCTCAAGGAACATTCACTTTTTTGAAAAACAATTTCTATTAGATAGAAATGTCATTGTTGTTGAACTTGATGAAGTTCAAGATTATCATGAAATCCCACAAGCGGTGGAAACAAGCGAGCAAGTAAAACCTTGTACACAACAACCTCTACGTAGGTCGGACCGAATCAAGAAGTAACCCGAAAGGTTCGGATTCCTTCATGAGATAGGCTAATCGTATGATGATCCGAAGACCTATGAGGTATGTTGGACATAGATTCGGGATGTTGGCTTGAAGCCATGAGATCCAAAATGGACTCCATGTACTTAAACAAAGTATGGACTTTAGTAGATCCACCAAAGGGAATAGTTCCCGTTGGTTGCAAGTGGATCTATAAGCGAAAGCTTGGAGTAGATGGAGAAGTAGTGACTTTTAAGGCGTGACTAGTGGCAAAGGGTTATACTCAAAGACCCGTATCGATTTCAAGGAAACCTTTTCACCGGTCACTATGCCTAAGTCTATTCGGATTCTACTTGCCATAGCTACATATCATGACTATTAGATATGGCAAATGGATATGAAAACTGCTTTCCTCAATGGCGACATTGAAGAAGAAATATATATGGAGAAACCACAAGGTTTTACATCCAAAGGAAGTGAGCTAAAGGTTTGCAAACTCTAGAGATCCATTTATGGACTTAAACAAGTGTCCCAAAGTTGGAACATACGCTTTGAGAAAACGGTCAAATCGTTTGGCTTTGTCAAAAATATGTATGAAGCATGTGTGTGCAAGAAGGCTAGTGGGAGTTCAGTACAGTTTATTGTGCTTTATGTCGATGACATCCTTCTCATCGGGAATGAGGTAGGAATGTTAGAGTGTACTAAAGCATGGTTATCTACACAATTCTCCATAAAGGATTTGGGAGTAGCATCCTACGTATTAGGAATACGTATATATAGAGATACGTCTAAGAAGATGCTGGGGCTATCCCAAATCCCGTACATTGACAAGATACTAAAGAGGTTTAGTATGGAAGAATCCAAGAAGTGATTCTTTCCCATGGGACATGGCATTCATCTCTCAAAGTATATGGCCCCTTCAGTCTGAGAAAAAGAAACGAAGGATGTCAACATACCTTATGCCTCTGCTATTGGTAGCATAATGTATGCAGTTCAATGTACAAGACCGAATGTGGCACACTCGCTAAGTGTTACGAGTAGGTTCCAATCCAATCCTGGTGAGAGTCATTGGATAGCTGTGAAAGTAATCCTTAAGTAGTTGAGGAAGACTAAGGACTAGTTTTTAGTATACGAAAATAGAGAATTAAAACTAGAGGGGTTTTTGGATTCAAGTTTCCAATCCGATGTAGATGACCTCAAATCTACTTCTGGATTCATATTTTTCCTTAATGGCAGCATGGTGAGTTGGAAGAGTTCTAAACAAGACACCACGACTGATTCCACCAATGAAGCAGAACATATTGTCGCTTCGAAAGCTGCAAAGGAAGATGTTTGGATGAAAATTTTCATTCAAGAGTTGAATGTAGTGCTTAGCATAGCTAAGCTAGTTGTTGTCTTCTGTGACAACACTAGGGCGGTAGCACAAGCTAAAGAGCCAAGATCTCATCAGAAATCCAAGCACATTTTGAGGCGATATTATTTGATTTGGGAGATCATTGATAGAAGCGACATTCGAATGGAAAGAGTTGCCTCGGAAGAGAATATAGAAGATCTATTAACCAAACCCCTAATGCAAAAAGTCTTTGAAGACCATCTAGAAAAGATGGGTCTGAAGGCCATGGGGCATTGGCTTTAGGGAAAGTGGGAGATTGTTGGAATAGTGCCGGCAAGCCAATTGGATTTGCATTGTAAAAGCTATTTCCTTGTAAAACAATCTTGATTGAATGATAATCTTTATATGGCCATCTTTATCTTATGCTTCATATTATTTCACTTGCATTCAGATGGAGCCCTTAGATCACACATGACTACGGGACTTGGCTTGATGACCATGGAATAAGTCTTACACGGTTGTGATCTCAAATCGTCCAAGTCATAGGATCTTATGAGATGGGGCACCTAAGATCTAGATAGACTTGCACTAATGATGTATAAATCCAAGAGTTAGATATTGCTCCATTCCATGAGTAATTTGTATGAGATACGGATGAATGTTAGTATGTGCTTGTTAGAGAACAAGGCACTAAAGACCATCTAAAGAATCCACTAGATAGCCGTAGTGGCAAGTCAGTAGTGATCAATTCTCCCGCTTACGCTAGTGCATATTATTTGTCCTCTGACCTGAGGATCCATGGTAACCTTGTGCCCGGTCCTTATACTTTGACTCTTTCTTGACCACTTAGCTGGTCTTTCGGGTTGAGGTTGGGTATGAGCTACTTGGCATGGAGGTTTGTGAGACATAAGATAGAATCCTACTCCTCACTTTTGTGAAGGGCGAGTGCATCTCCTATGTGTTCTATAATGATCGATTCCGAGATATCCTTGCGCAAGGTGGTGCGACAATTTGGAAAATGAGTTCTCCAAAGGTGAGGTCACACGAGGGAATCGAACATTGAGAATAGAGACATAGTATTGAGGCTATTAGGAAGCTGACAAATATCTTGCCTTAAGCCTCTTTCGGGAGATAGGAGACGGAAGGACCGTATTTGCATGGTATGCATAGAGCTATGATGGTTCTCTAGAATATTCATTTCAGCCAATTAGTTGGGCTCCATGGGCTTGAGGTTAGACATTGACCATGGAGATTGTGTACTTTTCAATTAATGAGATTAATTGAATTTAGTCGATTAGTTTAAAAGGAGTTTTAAACTAAAATGAATATGAGATATTCAAAAGTCACAAAGAGCTGTGAGCCCATGTCCAATGAGTGGTAGAACCTATTAGGTCACACACAAAAGCCAAATAGCTTCCAAAATTGATAGAGCAATTTTCCAAGTGTTGGAAAAATCACCCTTGGGTGATCGATTTTTACAGGTCCAATCCGATGGTCAATTTTGGTTTGATTAATTTAAGTGTTAAATTAATCAACTAATTTAAGAGTTAAATTAGACCAATAATTAAGGATTTAATTATTTGGTACCATGATTGACCATCAATTGGACAAGTTGACTTAAAGAGTCAAGTTGACTAACTTAAGCTTAAGAGTTAAGCTTGTTTGATTTACGAGTTAAATCAAAAGTTAATTAATTAAATAAAAGTGCTTAATTTAATTAATGGGAAGAATAATTTTTGGAGGGAAAATTTAAATGAAGTGTTAATTTAAATTAGCATCTTAATTAATTTGGAATTAGATTCCAAATGAAATTGAAATGCACTTGAAATTCAAGTAAGACTTGAATTTTAATTTTGCCAACTTGGCATGCCACTTGGGTGGTCACCTTGAGGAAGGTGTGATGCCAACTAGCATCACACCTTCCACCCTCTATATATAGATATAGAGTGCATGCAAAATTAAAAAAAAAAAATTGCTGAAAAGTGTGAGAATCTTGCATTCCCTCCAAAATCTCTCTCTCTCCATGCATTGCATCATGAGCTGAAGCTTTGCATTCCTTCTTCTTCCCAACTTGAAAATCGACCTTCTCTATCTCATTTTCTCCTCTCTAAATCTAGTTTCTAGTGAGGGGAAATTGGAAGATTGTTTGGTGTGTGGATCATTTCAATAGAGGCAAGGCGATTGACTTGCTCAGTTTCGGAGATCCACCTACAATAGCTTCATGTTGGAGATTTTTTCCGGAGCGATCCAGAAGGATTTTTGGCTCAAAGTTTTCATAGTATCTTCCCTTTGTGTATGTAGGTGTTCTAGATTTAATTTCGTGGATTTTGGAGCAGTTTATCCTGGACAATTGTTGTCATCCTTCCACTGTGCCAGATCCAAACAGTTTCTGGACTCGTGAGAGATAGTTGATCTTCTCCTTGATTTTGACCTACAAAAGGTAATTCTTCATCATAATCCAGATCTATAGCATGTATAGATCCTTGGGAGCTCAAGTAGCTTAGTTTATTTCATGTTTATGAATGTTGATTTGTGGATCCTAATGCTACTCTAGCCTTCAAGATCCTCAGGCCAGATGACTAATAATATGCACTAGCGTAAGCTGGAGAACTTGCAGCTACCGACTTGCCACTATGGTTATCTAGTGAATTTTTTGGTGGGTCTTTAGTGCCTTGTTCCCTAACAAGCATCAACTAACATATACCCATATCTTATATGGTTGCCTATGGAACGGAGCAATATCCAACCCTTAGATTTATGCATCGTTAGAGCATGTCTATACAGATTTTTAGATGCCCCGTCTCTTAAGATCCTACGATTTGGAAGATTTTAAGATCATGACTGTGTGAAACTTATTCCATGGTCATCAAACCAAGTCCCGCAATCAATATTGATCTAAAGGCTTCATCCAAATGCAATTGAAGTAATAATGAGCATAAGATGAAGATGGTCATATAAAGAATATCATTCAATGAAGATTATTTTACAAGGACATAGTTTGTGCAAGGCCAACCAAATTGGCTTGTCAGGCACTATTCCAGTACCAAATCTATGTCTAGCATAGCTTCCTCATAGGTCTTCGGAGCACTATTCGATTAGCCGATCTCGTGAAGGAATCCAAACCTTTCGAGTTGTTCTTGATTCTATCCGACCTTCTTAGAGGTTATGTGTGGCTCTTGTCGCTCATTTGTTTCCATCTCTTGTTGGATTTCTTGATCATCTTGAACTTCATCAAGTTCAACAACAATGTCTTTTCTATCTACTAGAAATTGCTTTCCAAAAAGTAAGTGTTCCTCGAAACGAACACCTTTTGTTCCAAGGGATCGTAAAACTAATAACCTATAGACTCTCTTGCGTATCCCACACACTTGTACAAGGTAAATCTACTATCCAACTTATCTCCCACTGTTCGTCTTATGTAGGCGGGAGATACCCAATCATGAGATATTAGTAAGAGGGTACTTTGCCATGCCATATCTCATATGGTGTTTTAGGCACTGACTTTGAAGGTACTATATTTAGCAACTTCGCCCCCGTGTCTAAGGCGTATCCCTAAAAGGATATGAGCATATCGAAAAAGCTCATCATAGAATGTACCATGTCCAACAAGGTACGATTTTTTCTCTTGGCTACTCCAATAAGTTGTGGTATGCCGGGTAGAGTCCATTGAGAGAATCCCATTCCTTTTTAGATAATCTAAGAATTCAGTGCTAAAGTATTCTCCCCCTCGATCCAATCGATTAACTTTAATACTTTACCCTAATTGCTTTTCGACTTCATTCCTATACTCTTTGAACTTTTCAAAGGTTTCGGACTTGCACTTTATAAGATACACATGTCTAAACCGACTATAATCATCGGTGAAGGTGATGAAGTAAGAATAGCCTCCTCTCCGACTAATTCTTCGTGGTCCACAAATATCTATATGGATCAAATCCATAAGACTTGTGGAGCATTCCGTTTGTCCTACAAAATGAGCTTTGGTCATTTTTCCCTTTAAACAAGATTCCCGCATAGGAACTATTCAATGCCACTAAAATTTAGTGCTTTGAGAGCTTCTAACTTGTTCATCCTATTTTTACAAATATACCCATGTCTTGCATGCCGTAAAATGGCATCTTCTTGGTTATCTAACTTTCTTTCACTTGATTGAATGTGCATTACTGAAGGTTGAGAATCAAGTATGTATAATTCGTTAATCGATGTACCTTGTGCAATTAAAAAACCATTCTTTAATGCTTTCAACATCCCATTCGATATAGAAAAATCAAGTCCTTCATTATCTAGAATAGTAATTGAAATAATATTCTTAACAAGATGGGGTACATAATAAACCAGATCAAGTACAATGCAAGCATTCCCCAAGTCCAACTTGATTTCGCCTTGGAAGATGGAGTCAACTTTTGTTATTTTTCCTAGGCGGAGGATCATATCCCCTTCACGAAGACTCTTTCTTCTTTCCATCCCCTGTAACGAATTACAAAGATGAGTCCTACATGTGATGTCAAATACCCATGAAGAAGAATTAGTCGTCAAGTGCACTTCAATAAATTAAATAGCCTTCTCAAGGGTTGCAAGGTAAGCTTGGCAATTTCTTTTCCAATGCCCTATTTCACCACAATGGAAACAACTATCTACGGATTTTGCCTTTTTCTTAACCCTTTCGGAACTTTTCTTGGGTTGCTTCTCTTTCGAGGAAGAACTCTTCTTCTTTTTACCTCCCTTCCTAGGACCCTTGGGGCCTTTCGACTTGAAGGAGGATGCAAGCATAAGAGGTTTCTCCTTTCTCATAGTCACCTCAGCAGTCACAAGCATATTCACCAATTTGTTAATCGTAACTTCTTGCTTTAACATATTAAAGTTCATAACGAATTAGTCGAACGACAGTAGCAATGACTGAAGGATCAAATCCATGTAGAGGTTATTGTCCATGACCACATCTAATTGTCCAAGCTTCTCGATGAGTCCTATCATCTTGAGGCTGTGATAATGGACATTAGACCCCTCACTTATCCTTGATCTAAAGAGCTCCTTCAACAAAGGAGAACCTTTCATGCCTTGATTGTACACCATGCAACTCTTGTAAGTGCACATAGATCTCTCGATCATGTTTCATGTGCTCATGAGTCTTTTGGAGCTCGTTAGACACGGATGCCAACATGACATGTCTAATGTGTGGATCATCATCTACAAATTTCTTAGACATTTCATGTGCTTGGTCAGTGGCGTCATCACCAATTGCATCCATGGGACTTTGATCAAGGACGTAAATCCTCTTTTCAGAGTCAAGAATTATTTTAAGGTTTCTCAACCAATCTTGGAAGTTGGGCATGGTGAGTTTATTCATTCCCAAAATAGATGCGAGTGGATTCTTAGCCATTTTCATTGAAGATTTCGAAAATCTACAAGAGGTGAAAAAAAAATATAAGTATGTGATTGATTTTGATATTAAAAAACATGTTTATGGTCTTTAAAGCATTTCTTCCTCCCACTATATTATCAATCATTCACCCCCAACAAGAATTCGGGAAATCATATTTTCTATAGAGAATCAAGATCCTAAAGGCTTGCTCGTGGACCCCCATGATTGGATATATATCCACGAGCAATCCAAAGGTAAGCAACTTTTGTTAATTACATCTCACGCAACTATTGATATATTTTGCCTTTCCATTTCATGTCGATCCCCTACATGGACGACCTCTACATTACTCGGTGTTTATTCAAACCTACCAATCAAACTTTGATTCAAGATAGGCACCACAACATCCCCCATGACCGAGTGCATAATGTGTGGGCGTTCTCGAGTCAAAGGTGCATCTCATGCTAAGTACATGGTCACAGCTTTCACCTAAGTGTGACCCCTGGACCGAATATATATCACACAAAGGTGGTAGTATCGACATGCCACGTACTATTGGTAGAAGACTTAGATTAATTAATACTCTTTTAATTTGTATCCATTTTGACTTAATATTTGAAAAGTACTTAGAATGTCTAAGTGGGGGGTTTTTGCTTGCGAAGATCTCATCATTTTTATCTTCTTATTTAGGTTTTCTATGTCCTAAACATGCATCTCATACATCAATAGGATATGGAAAGCACAATTAAGTAAATGCGCCTAACATGCTCCTAGGGTGGGATGACCATGAGCCTAACCAAGTAGTGCACTTAGAGCCATAGGTGCACCACCTAGTTGATTTTAGGTAGGTTGATTAAATCTAGCTATTACATGAGTGCATCCCATACATTCATAGGCCTTCAAAAGTCTCCATGCGTCCTAAGATCTTCTTTGCTCCATGCAACATTTACATGAGAAAGAAATCCTCACTCCTAGTGATTCTACTTGCATAACAATTTACAAGGTATTAAATAGGAGGCATGCAAGCCTCAATTTAATACAACACATTTTAACAACTTGAAATAAATAAAATCAATATTAAAGGCTCATGATTATCCCCATTCATTCATCATCCATTCAATAATTAAATAAACAACAAATAAAGCTAGAATTAACAATTAATTCCATCAATTAAATGCTAATCAAATTAACAAATAATTGACCATGCATAACACTTATGCAACATCATGGAGATCAACTTTAACAAGATTTTAGGAGCTTGAAAAAATTGTCAAACATTTTATTGAGCACTTGCACAACAATTGTGCACCTTCTATGTTTCATAGAAAACATTTTTGAGCACCAATGGAAACACAAAACCATGTCAAAACTCATCCTAAGCCAAGCACTCACCACCGTGCATGCTAGGAGCATAGCTTGGGTGTGTGCGTGCTGCCTGGCCAGTGCTCGTCAGTGTGAGGTAGTTTGCAACTTTCAGCTTGAGGACCGAGTCAACACATTTTTGGCTCAGCTTTTATGCACCAAAAATTTTAGGACACCTCCTAAACATCTAATCACACCTTTTAGATGAAATTTCCAAATTCAAAACAACTTTTAAAAGTAGAAATTCAAGTGCTCAATCAAGCTTCTAAAAACTAGTTTAAGTATGAATCACATTTTTCATGATCTCCAATTAAACTCTAATCAAATTGGATCCAAAAATGACCAAAATACATTAAGGTCAGATTTAACATGCTATATCAACATATAACATCAATTAATGTTAAATCAACATTCAACACTAATAGCTATGATTAAAACATACTAATCATATGAATTAACACTTAAAAAACACATTAGCATGCTTTTAATTCATCAATCAAAGAGCCACACACAACATCATCCAAACACTCTAATCTATCATATGAATCGAGAATTTGGTGATTTTGATCAATCTATCACATGAATCAATCAATCAAAAGAAATCTAAATCTAAGCATGATTTAGGTTCCGATACCATTTGAAGGTTAGTAAGCCACTAGGATCCAATAATAAAACTTAAAAAGCTCAAATTAACTAGTGCTTATAGCCTACCAAGGATCTAATCATGCTAGGAATTCAGATTTGGTTTGAAGTGCCACCTCAAAAAGCAAATTTCCAAGGTCACAAGGATGAACACTTCACTGATCCAGATTCAGGTAGACTCTAGCACAGTGGAGAAACAACAGCTCTTACCTCGGTTAGAGTGCTCCAAAAGTCATAAAATTTCTTTTGGAACTTATCAACTTCTTGAGGAAGTCTACATAAAACATTTGGAGCAAAAATCAATTTGGATCGCTCAAAAAAAAATTCAAAAGTTGACTACTCTGTTTTAGTGGATCTCCAAAGCTAGCAAATCAAATGCTTTGCCTCTATTGAAATGATCCACACACCAATTGATTCTCCAAATTTCAATCACTTTTAGCTGGAGAAAATGAGCAGAATATCAATGGTGAAGGCCAATTTTTGAGGTAGGAGAAGAAAAGAAAACAAAGCCTCAACACATGAAGCAATGTTTGGAAAGGGAGTTTTTGAGGGAATAGTGAAAGAATCTAATTCTTCACACCTTTTTCAAAGTGGCTGAACTCTTCCTCTCTATATCTATATATAGATGTTGGATGGTGTGATGCCAAGTTAGCATCACACCTTCCATGAGGGGGGGCGGGCAAGTAGGGTGCCAAGGTGGCAAATTTGAGTTCAAATCTCATTTGAATTTCATGTGCATTTTAATTTAATTTGGAATCTCATTTCAAATTAATTAAAATGCCAACTCAAATGAACTCTTCATTTGATTATTCCCTCCAAAAAATAATTCTTCTCAATAATTAAATTAAACACTTTAATTTAATTAATTTACCTTTGACTTAACTCTTAAGTCAACAAGCTTAACTCCTTAAGCATAATTTTGTTAATTTAAATCCTTAAATTAACTTGACCAATTGATGGTCATTTGGCACCAAATAATTAACTCCTTAATTGTTGGTCTAATTTAACTCCTTAAATTAGTTTATTAATTTAACACTTAAATTAATCAAGCAAAAAATTGACCTTCAATTTGGCACCTCAAAATCGGTTACCTAAGAGTAATTTTCTAACTCTTAGAAAAATTCCTCCTTCAACTTTGGAAGCCAAATGGATTTTGTGTGTGACCTAATAGGTTCTACTAATCATTTGACATAGGCCCACAACTCTTTCTGACTTTTGAATATCATATATTCATTTTAGTTTAAAACACTTTTAAACTAATCGACTCAATTCAATTAATCACATTAATTGAAGAGTATCGAATCTCTATGGTAGATGTCCAACTTCAAGCCAATCGGAGCCCAACTAATTGGCTTGAATGAATGCTTTTAGAGAACTATTACAGCTCGACGCGTACCGTGCAGATATGGTCCTTCCATCTCCTATCTCTGAAAAGAGGCTTAGGGTAAGATATTTTTTGGCTCCCTAATAGCTCATACTATGTCTCTATTCTCAATGTTTAATTCCTTTGTATGACTTCACTTTTGGAAAACTCCTTTTCCAAACTGTCATACCACATTGCGCAAGGATTTCTTGGAATCGATCATTATAGAACACATGGGAGATGTACTCGCCCTTCACAAAAGCAAGGAGTGGAATTTCATCTTGGATCTCACAAACCTCCATTCAAGTAGCTTATACCTAACCTCAACCCGAAAGACCCATAAAGTGGTGAAGGAAGAGTCAAAGCATGAGGACCAAACACAAGGTTACTATGGATCCTCAGGTCAGAGGACTAATAATATGCACTAGCGCAAGCTAGAGAACTCGCCACTACCGACTTGCCACTCCGGCTATTTGGTGGATTCTTCAGTAGGTCTTTAGATCCTTGTTCTCTAATAAGCACCTATTAACATACACCCATATCTCATAGAGTTACTTATGGAATTGAGTAATATCCAACTCTTAGATTTATGCATCGTTAGTGCAAGTCTAACTGGATCTTAGATGTCCCGTCTCGTAAGATTCTGTGACTTGGAAGATTTAAGATCACGACCATGTAAGACATATTCCATGGTCACCGAACCAAGTCTTGTAGTCATGAGTGATCTAATGGCTTTACCAAATGCAAGTGAAGTAATAAAGAGCATAAGATAAAGATGGCCATATAAAAAATACCATTCAATCGAGATTGTTATAGGAAATAGCTTTACAAGGTTAATCCTATTTGCTTACCAGGCACTATTCCAACAATTGTCATACTGGCTTGGCCAAGGACTCCTTGAAATCGATCATTATAGAAAACATAGGAGATGCACTCGACCTTCACAAAGATGAGGAGTTGGGCCCTATCTTGGATCTCATAAACCTTCATATATAAGTAACTCATACCTAATCACAACCTGAACGGCCTACTAGGTGACTAAGGATGAGTTAAAGTATGAGGACTTAAACACAAGGTTACAATGGATCCTTAGGTTAAAGGACTAATTATATGCATTAGCATAAGCTGGAGAACTTGCAACGACCGACTGCCACTACGGTTACCTAGCGGATTCTCCAGGCGATTTTCTAGCGAAATAGTTTACAGGCCAAGGTTATTGGTTGTGGGGCACCATTCCAATATGTCCAACCTCAAGCAATGGATCCAACTAATTGGCCAAAATGAATGCTTTTGGATAACCATTCTAGCTCTAAGCTTGCCATGGAAAAACAGTCTTTCTATCTTCTATCTCCCAAAAAAAGCCTAAGGCAAGATATTTGTCGGCTCACTAATTGCCTCGATACTATGTCTCTATTCCAATATTCAATTCCCCCTTATGACTTCATCTTTGGAAAACTCCTTATCCAAATTGTCATACTACCTTGCGCAAAGATTTTGTGAAATCGATCATTATAAAATATATAGGAGATGTATTCGTCTTTCACAACGACGAGGAGTCAGATCCCATCTTAGATCTCATAAGCCTCCATGTCTAAATAGCTCATACCTAATCTCAACCCAAAAGACCCACTAAGTGGTCAAGGAAGAGTCAAAGCATGATGGCCTAGACACAAGGTTATTGTGGATCATTAGGTCAAAGGACTAATTATATGCACTAGCATAAGCTGAAAACTTGCCACTATCGACTTTCCACTATGGTATTCTAGTAGATTCTTCGAGCGGGCTCTTAGTGAACTTGTTCTCTAACATGCACCCATATCTCATGTAGAATGCTCATGAAATAGAGCAATATCTAAAACTTGGATTTAAGTATCGTTAGTGCAAGTCTATCCGAATCTTGGATGCCCTGTCTCATAAGATCCTATGATTTGGAATATTTAAGATCACGATCATGAAAGACTTCTTTCAAGATCACCACCCAATGCATGACCAGGTCCTATAGTCTTGTGTGATCTTAGGACTTCAACCGAATGCTAATGAAGTATTATTAGCATAAGATGAAGATGACCATGTGAACTTAATATCATTCAATCAAGATTATATTACAAGTAAAATAGTTTACATACCAATCTAATTAGCTTGCGGGGCACTATTCCAACAATCTCCCACTTGCCCTAAAGCCAATACCCTATAGTCTTAACACCCATCCTCTCAAGATATCCTTCGAAGACCTTCTGCGATAGGGGTTTAGTTAATGGATCTGTTATATTCTTTTTTAAGGCAACTCTTTACACTCCAATATTGCCTCTACCAATGATTTTCCGAAGCAAATGGTATTGCCTCAAAATGTACTTGGATCACTAATGAGATCTTAACTCTTTAGCTTGCACTACTACCTCATTGTTGTTACAGAAAGCAACTACTGGCTCAGTAATGTTCGGCACTACATCCAACTCTTGGGTGAAGTTTTTGAAGGTATGTGTGGCACTACGATCCAAATATTTTCAAAACAAACTGAATAAAACTAGCCTACACACATCCACAAGGATCTAGACATGTATAGGGTTTGTATTTAGAGAGAGAAATACCTTGATGGAATTGAAAATTAAGGAACAAAAGAAAACACCCATCAACTCTTGAAGTGGCTTCCTTACTGGCATACTAGAAATACCAACTGATTTCCCCAAGTTAAACTTATTCTTTTGAGCTGAAAATTTTGAGTAGAAACGACAACTTTTGCTAATTGCATCTCATACAACTCGTGATATATTTTGCCTCACTTTTCATGTAAACCCATGACTCGTGAGACATCTACATTACTAAGTGTCAAGTCATACCAATTAATCAATCTTCAACTCAAGACGGGCACCATAACATCCCCAGTGACCAAATGTATAATGTGTAGGCGTTCCCAAGTCAAATGTGTATCTCATGCAAAGTATATGGTCAGAGCTTTCCACCTAAGCATGACCCCCGTGACTGGATGTATATCATACAAATGTGGTAGCATCGTCATGCCATATATAATTTGTAAAAGGCTTGGATTAATTAAAACTCTTTTAATTTGTATCCATTTTGACTTAATATTTGAAAACCACTTGGACATTTTAAGTAGATGGTCTTTGCTCGCAAGGATCTCATCATTTTATCTCCTTATTTAGGTTTTCTATATCCTAACCATGTATCTTATACATCAATAGGATATGGAAAGCATAAATAAGTAAATGCGTCTAGCATGCTCCTAGGGTGGGATGACCATGAGCCTAACCAAGTGATGCACTTAGAGCCATAGGTGCACCACTTAGTTGATTCAAGTAGGTTGATTAAATCTAGCTATTACATGAGTGTATCCTATATATTCATGGGACTTCATGCCTCCAATGGTCTTCTTTGCTCCTTGTAACATTTACATGAGAAAGAAATCCTCACTCCTAGTGATTCTACTCTCATAACATTTACAAGATAGAAATTAAGAGGCATGCAAACCCTAATTTAATACAACCCTTTTCAACAACTTGGAACAAATAAAATCAATATTAAAGGCTCATGATCATCCCCATTCATTCATCATCCATTCAACACTTAAATGAACAATAAGTAAATCAAGAATTAACATTCAATTTCCTCAATTAAATGTTAATCATATTAACAAATAATTGGTAGTGTAAAATCAAGCATAATTTATTTTTTCCACAATTGGAGATCAACTTTAACAAGTTTTAAAAGTAATCAAAAGTGTCCAACATAATTTTGAGACCTTGCACAACTTTTGTGCATCTATTGTGTGTGTTTCAAAATAGGTTTGGTTACTAAAGGAACGAAAAGAAAAGCTCAAAATTGGTCCAAAACCCAACTGGGTGCTATTAGCTGAGGCTTGCACATGGCTGGGCAGCATTTCTCGGCGACTACCCTGCTTTGTGCTGCCAAGTGCCAGCAACTCCTCTATTTTGGGGTCATGAGTGAGTCAAGCCATTTTTGGCTCAACTTTTGTGCACTAAGAATTTTAGAACAACTTCTAAACATCAAAACACATAATATGAAGGAAAATCTTAGATTAAAACACCTTTTGAAAACTAAAATTTCAAGAGCTCAATGATGCCTAGAAAACAAGTTTATGTCAAAATCATTTTCTTCAAAAATCTCCAATTATATCCAATCTTATTGGATCCAAAAATGACCAAAACAACTTAAGGCCATTCACAACATGATATATCAACATATAACATCCACTAATGGCAAATCAAAATTCAACATTAGGCAAAATGCATTAAAACATAGCATCACATGATTTAACATTTAAAGCACATAAAAGAATGATTTGACCCATTAATCAAGGAGCCACAAACAAGATCATCCATACACTCCAACCCATCATATGGATCGAGTAAATGGTGATATTGATCAATTCTACACGAGAACCAATCATCCAAGCAAAATCCATATCTATGCATGAATAAGGCTTTGATACCGTTTGAAGATATGTGTAGCACTAGGATCCAAATATTTTTCAAAACAAACTGAATAAAACTAGCCCACACACATCCATTAGGATCTAGACATGCATAGGATTCAGATTGAGAGAGTGAAATACCTTGATGAAAGCAAAAATCAAGGAATAAGAGAAAGCACCCTTCAACTCTTGAAGTAGCTTCCTCACTGGTGCAGTAGAAACACCAACTGATTTCTCCAAGTTAAACATCTTCTTTTGAGCCAAAAACTTTACTGTATACTCTCAACACCTTGAAGATACTACAACCAAAATTTTAGATCAATCAGAACAAAATAAGTCATCCCATTGGAAGCGGTTGCCAGAAACTATTTCAACAAGAGCAATAGCAACCCAAACATTTTGCCTCTAACGAGATAGTCCACACACCAAATGAGAAGACCTTTTTCTCTACAAATATGGCTGAAGATAATTGTAGAGAAAATGAAAAAAAGAAGGCCAAGTATGGATGGGGAGGATGAGGGAGGTTGGAGAGATTTGTGGAGAATCTAACTATTAGATGCCTGTTAACAAAGTTTGTTGTTGGCATAATAATGCTTACCTTGTGGCCACCCACTCTTATATCTATATATAGGAGGAGGATGGTGTGTGGTCACACACCATCTTCAAGGAGTGGATGCCACATGTCCATGCCAAGGTGGCCACTAATAATTAGTGTTGTGAGAATTTGAATGTCATTTGAAATATACATTTTATCTCATGAAATGTCTTCCAAATAAATTTTAATTACATATTAAATGAACCCTTCACTTAGTAATACTCTCCAATTTTATGAAATTAAATACTTTAATTTAATTAATAATCTTTGACTTAACTCTTAAGTTAAAGTGCTTAACTCTTTAAACTAGTCAAAATTAATTTAACTCTTAAATTAATTTGACCAATTGATAGTCATGTGGCATCAATTAATTAAGTCTTAATTAATCAATCTTAATTTAACTCTTAAATTAAATTGACCAATTTAACTCTTGAATTGATCAAGCCAAAAATGACTCCAATTTTCACCTCCTTCACAATCGGTCAAGAGTGAATTTTCTAACACTTAGAAAATTCTCCTTCCTTCAATAGGTCAATCAATTTGGCTATTATGTGTGACCCATTAGGTTCTACCATTCATTAGACATGGGCTCACAACTCCTTGTGACTTATGGAATATCAAATATTCACATTAGTTTAAACTCCTTTAAACTAAGCGACTTAATTCAATCAATCTCATTAATTGAAGAGTACCCAATCTCCATGGTTGATGTCCAACCTTAAGCCCATGGAGCCCAACTAATCGGCCGAAATGAATGCTCTTGGAGAACCATTCTAGCATTATGCGTACCATGCAAATACGATCCTTTTGTCTCCTTTCTTCATGAAAGAGGCCTAAGGCAAGATATTAGTTAGCTCCCTAATAGCCTTAATACTATGCTTCTATTCTCAATGTTCAATTCCCTTAGTAACCTTATCTTTGGAAACACCTTTCCAAATTATCACATCACCTTGCACAAGAATTTCTTGGAATTGATCATTAAAGAACACATAGGAGATGCACTCACCCTTCACAAAAGTAAGGATTTGGATTCTATCTTGGATCTCACAAACCTCCATGTCTAGTAGCTCATGCTCAATCTCAACCCAAGTGGCCCACTGAGTGACTAAGGAAGAGTCAAAGAATAAGGACCAAACACAAGGTTACCATGGATCTTCTGGTCAAAGGACTAATAATATGTACTAGCATAAGCTGGAGAACTTGCCACTACTGTCTAGCTACTTTAGCTATCTAGTAGATTTTCCTGACAGGCCTTTAATGCCTTGTTCTCTAACAAGTACCTACAAACATGTATCCATATCTCATATGAAATTGCTCATGGAACAGAGCAACATCCAACTCTTGGATTTTGTAGTGTTAGTGCAAGTCTATCCGGATCTTAGATGCCCTATCCCATAAGATCCTATAACTGGGAAGATTTAAGATTATGACCGTGTAAAACTTATTCCATGATCACCACCTAGTATGTGAACAAGTCCCGTAGTCTTGTATGATCTAAAGGCTTCATCCAAATGCCAATGAAGTAAATAAATAGCGTAAGACGAAGATGGCCATATAATGAATATCATTCAGTCAAGATTGCCTAACAAGGAAATAGTTTGCAAGGCAAATCTAATTAGCTTGTGGGGTACTATTCCATAGTTTTTCATCCAAACACCTTTGTTTGTAGCTTCTAAAGCTGCAATATATTCCGCCTCTGTGGTTGAATCGACTTTTGCTTAAATCTCTTCCAACTCACCATGCCACCATTAAGGCAAAATATAAATCCAGAAGTGGATTTTTGATCATCTATATTGGATTAGAAACTAGAATCCAAAAATTGCTCGTATTTCAATTCTTTATTGATGTATACCAAAAACAAATCCTTAGTCCTTCTTGAGGATTGTTTTAATGGCTATCAGTGACATTTACGAAGGTTGGATTGGAAACGGCTCGTCACATTTAAAGCATATGCCACATTCGGTGTTATACATTGAACGGCATATATTATGCTCCCAATAGCGGACGCATAAGGTATGTGGGACATTCTTTGTCCCTCGTCGTCAGTCTTAGGGGCCATAGACTTGGAGATTCGAATGTTGTGTCCCAAAGGGAGGAATCCATTCTTAGATTCTTCCATACTAAACCTCTTTAGTATCTTGTCAACATATGGGGTTTGGAAAGCCCCAGCATCTTCCTCGATCTATCTCTATAGGTATGTATTCCTAATACGTAGAACGCTTCTCCCAAATCGTTCATAGGGAATTGAGTATATAACCATGCTTTAGTACACTCTAACATTTCTCTCACATTCCCAAAGAGAATAATGTTATCGACATAAAGTACAATAAAATGTATACTACTCATACTAACCTTTTTATACACATGATTCATACACATTTTTGATAAAGCCAAACGATTTTACTATCTAGTCAAAATGTATGTTCCAACTTCGGGATGCTTGCTTGAGTCCATAAATGGATCTCTCGAGTTTGCAAACCTTTTACTCACTCCTTTTTGATGTAAAACCTTGTGGTTGCTCCATATAGATTTCTTTTTCAATGATTCCATTGAGGAAAGCAATTTTCACATCCATTTGCCATATCTCATAGTCATAATATATGGCTATGGAAAGTAAAATCCAAATACACCTAGGTATTACGACCAGTGAAAAGATTTTCTCAAAATTGATACCGAGTCTTTGAGTTTAGCCATTTACCACTAGTTGCGCCTTAAAGGTCACTACCTCTCCATCAACTCCTAGATTTTGCTTATTGGCATAATATATTTTGCCTCTGTGGTAGACTCAACCATAGTGTCTTATTTGGAACTCTTCCAGTTGACTGCACCACCATTGAGGTAAAATATGAATCCAGAAGTAGATTTTACGTCATCTATATTAGATTGGAAACTAGAATAAAAAAACCCTTTGAGTTTCAATTCTCCATTGCCATATACCAAAAATATATCCTTAGTTCTTCTCAAGTTCTTAAGGACTACTTTTACAGTCGTCCAATGACTCTTACTGGGATTGGATTGGAAACGTCTCATAAACTTAGAACGTGTGCCATATTAGGTCTTGTACATTAAACTGCATACATTATGCTTCTAATGGCAGAGACATAAGGTATGTGGGACATTCTCTATCTCCCATCTTCAGTTTTGAGGCCATAGACTTGGATAGACGAATGCCATGTCCCATGGGAAGAAATCCCCTCCTGGATCCTTCTATACTAAACCTCTTTAGTATTTTGTTAATGTATAGGGTTTGGGAAAGCCCAAGCATCCTTCTCGTCTATCTCTATAGATACGTATTGCTAATACGTAGGATGCTTATCCTAAATCCTTCATGGATAACTGTATAGATAACCATACTTTAGTATACTTTAACATTCCTACCTCATTCCTAACGAGAAGGATGTCGTCAACATAAAGCACAATAAAATGTATACTATTCCCACTAGCCTTCATGCCTTCATATATACACATGGTTCATACATATTTTGGATAAAGCCAAACAATTTGGGACTCCCATTTGAGTGCATAAATGAATCTCTGGAGTTTGTAAACCTTTTGCTCACTCCCTTTGGTTATAAAGCCTTGTGGTTGCTCCATATAGATTTCTTCTTCAATGTCTTCATTGAGGAAAGCGATTTTCACATCCATTTGCCATATCTCATAGTCATAATAAGCAACTATGGGGGATAAAATCCAAATAGACTTAGGCATAGCGACTAGTGAAAAGGTTTCTTCAAAATTGATAGCAGGTCTTTGAGTGTAAATCTTTGCCACTAGTCATGGCTTAAAGGTCCCTACCTCTCCATTTACTTCTAGTTTACGCTTATAGATCCACTTGCAACCAACGTGAACTATTCCCTTTGGTTGATCTACCAAAGGCCATACTTTGATAAGATGTACGTACAGTCCATTTTGGATTTCATGGCGTAAGCTAATATCTCTAGTTTATGTCCAACATAGCTTCCTTATAGGTCTTCAGATCTCTATCCAATTGGCCTGTCTCATGAAGGAATCCGAACCTTTCAAATAGCTTCTTGTTTCGGTTCGACCTTCTAAGAGGTTATGTGTCCAGCATTTGATGCTTGTTTGTTTCCATTGCTTGTGGGATTTGATGATCATTTGGAACTTCATTAAGTTCAACAACAACGCCATTTCTATCCAATAAAAATTGCTTTTTCCAAAAAGGAGGCATTTCTCAATTCAAACACTTTTTGTTTTGAGGGATCATAAAAGTAATAACCCAAAAATTCTCTTGGGTATCCCATAAACTTGCAAAAGATGGACTTAATATCCAACTTTTCTCTCACTAGCCATCACACATAAGCGGGACGCTCTCAAACCTTTAGATAATGGTAAGAGGGTGCTTTGCCATACCACATGTCATGCAGTATTTTTGGCATTGACTTTTAGGGGACTACATTTAGTAGCCTCGCTGCAGTTTCCTAGGTGTATCCTTAAAAGGAAATAAGTACATCATAAAATCCCATCATGGAACGTAACATGCCCAACAAAGTACGATTTCTCCTCTCGGGTACTCTATTATGTTGGGGTGTGCTGGGTAGAGTCCATTAAAAGAGAACCCCATTCTCTTTTGGATAACCCAAGAATTTGGTACTAAGTATTCTCCCCCTCGATCTGATTGAAGAGTTTTAATACTAAGTCCCTTTTGCTTTTCTATTTCATCCTTATACTCTTTGAACTTTTGGAAGGCTTCGAACTTGTACTTCATAAGATACACATGTTCGAACCGACTATAATCATCATTGAAGGTTATGAAGTAAAAATAGCCTCTTCTCGTGCTAACTCTTAGTAGGCCACAAACATTCGTATGGATCAAATTCAAAGGATTTTTGGTTCGTTCCATTCGTCCTACAAAGGGAGTTTTGGTTATTTTTCCCTTTAAACAAGACTTACCAGTAGGAAGATCCTCAATGCCACTAACATTTAGTGCGTTGAGAGCTTCTAACTTGTTCATCCTATTTTTAGAGATATGCCCAAATCAAATCTTGCATGCCACAAAATGACATCTTCTTGGTTATCTAATTTTCTTTTGCTTGATTGAATGTGCATTAATGAAAATTGAGAATCAAGTAGTACAATCTATTGTTTAATGTATCTGCAATTAAAGAAGTATTCTTTAATGCTTTCAACATCCCATTTGATATAGAAAAATCATATCTTTCATTATCTAAAATGGGAAATAATGTTCTTAATAAGAGAAGGTACATAATACCATGGATCAAGTACAACATAAGCATTCCCCCAGTTTAACTTGATTACGCGTTCAACCATGGCCGCAACTTTTGCTCCATTTCCAAGGCAAATGATCATATCCCCTTCAATGAGATACTTTCTTCTTTCCATCCCCTATAACGAATTATAAAGGTGAGAACCACATACAATATCAAATATCCATGAGGAAGAATTAGTGGTCAAGTGCACTTCAATAAAGTACATAACCTTCTCAAAGATTGCAAGGTAAGCTTTGCAATTCCTTTTCTAATGCCCTTTTTCACCATAACGAAAATAACTCGCATCAATTTTAGCCTCTTTCTTTTTCTTAATTCCTCCCAAACTCTTCAAGGATTACTTCCCTTTTGAGGAAGAACACTTCTTCCTTTTACATCCATTTCCAAGATCCATAGGGCCCTTTGACTTGGAGGAGGATGCAAGCATAAGAGGCTTATCCTTTTTCATCGTCACCTCGATGGTCACAGCATGTTCACCAATTCATTAATCTTTACTTCTTGCTTGGACATATTAAAGTTCGTAACGAATTGATCGAACGAGCTTGGCAATGATTGTAAGATCAAACCTATGTAGAGGTCATTGTCAATGATCACATATAGTTGTCCAAGCTTCTCGATGAACCCAATCATCTTGAGCCCGCGATCATGGACACTTGAGCTCTCTACCATCCTTGACCTAAAGGGCTCTCTAGATAATGCGAGCCTTTTGTGTCTAGTTTGGACACTATACAACTCTTGTAGGTGTTTATAAATCTCACAGCTTATTTCATAGGCTCATGAGTCTTTTGGAGATCATTGGTCATGGAAGCCATCATGTGACACCTTATTTGTAGCTCATCATCCAGAAACTTTGTGAACAATTCACGGCTTCATTGGTGGCATCATTGCCAACAGTGTTCGATGGACTTTAATCAAGAACATAAGTTCTCTTTTAGGAATCAAGAATTATTTTGAGGTTTCTCAACTAATCGCGGAAGTTTGGCCTAGTTAGTTTATTAGTTTCCAAAATTCCATTGAGTCGATTCTTAGCCATTTTAGCTTGAAGATTTCACAAATCCGTAAAAGAGCGATAAAAGAGAATATAAGCATGTGATTGAATTTTGATATTAGAAAACATGTATATGGTCTTTCAAGCATATTTTTCTCCCACAATTTAATCAAATCCTTCATCCCCAAGAAGAATTCGGGAAATCATATTTTCTAGTGAGAATACGAATCCTAAGGACCTGTAAGTGGACCCTCATGACCTAGTGTGTATCCACAAACAATCAAAAGGTAAGCAAATTTTGCTAATTACATCTCATGCAACTCTTGATATATTTTGCCTCACTTTTTATGCAAATTCCTGTGGCCGGACGACCTCTACATTGCTAGATGTTAAGTCCAACCTACCAATCAAACTTTGATTCAAGATTGCTCCACGACATTCCCGTGACCGAGTGTATAATGTATAAGAATCCTCAAATTAAAGGTGCATTATATGCTAAGTATATGATCACAACTTTCCACCTAAGTGTGACCCAAGTGACAGAGTGTACATCACACAAAGATGGTAGCATTGCCATGTCATATACTATTGGTAGAAGGCATGGATTAATTAAAACTCCTTTTAATTTGTATCCATTTTGACTTAATATTTTGAAAAACAAACACTTAGACTTTCTAAGTTGAGGGATTTTCTTACTTGCCAAGATCTCACTAATTTATCTTTTTATTTAGGTTTCATATATCCTAACCATGCATCACATACATCAATAGGATATGGAAAGCATAAATAAGTAAATACATTTAGCATGCAACTAGGGTAGGATGACCATAAGACTTAACCAAGGGGTGCACTTAGAGCCCTAGATGCACCACCTAATTGATTTTAAGTGGGTTGATTAAATCTAGCTATTACATGAGTGTACCCCATACATCTATGGGTCTTCATGCTTCTAATGGTCTTCCTTGCTCCTTGCAACATTTATAAGAGAAAGAAATCCTCACTCCTAGTGATTCTACTCTCATAACATTTACAAAATAGAACTTAAAGGGCATGCAAGCCCAGATTTAATACAACCCTTTTCAATAACTTGAAACAAATAAAATCAATATTAAAAGCTCATGATCATCCCCATTCATTCATCATCCATTCAACAATTAAATGAACAATAAATAAATCAATAATTGACATTCAATCCTAATAATTAAATGCTTACCTCATAAGCAATTAATTGAACAAGAAAAAATAAGCATAACATTTATGCATCTCATTTTTGCACAAAATTGGAGATTAACTTGAACAAGTTTCTAAAAGCAATCAAAAATATCAAACATAATTTTGAGAACTTGCACAACATTTGTGCGTCAAAATGGTATGATTCAAAACACTTTTTTAGTCACAAAAAGAGCACAAAAAATTGGCTTGAATCGAGCAAAATTGAAACTGGGTGCCGCCTGCTCGGCTAGCGCCCGACCAAGGCTAGAGTTCCCCTATTTCCAGGTTAGCAATTAGTCATGTCATTTTTGGCTCAATTTTTGTACACCAAAAAATTTAGGACACCTCCTAAACTTCAAATCACACAATATTGATGAAATTCCATATTCAAAACACCTTTCAAAAATGTAATTTCAAGTGCTCAAACATGCTTCAAACTTCAAGTTCAAGTAAGAATCACATTCTTCAAAAACATCAATAAAATCAAATTGGATCCAAAAATGACCAAAACATCTTAAGGCCAAATTTAACATGCTATATCAACATATAACATCAAATTAATGCTAAGTCAAAATTCAACATTAGCGACAATGAATTAAAACATATTAATCATATTAATTAACACTTAAAACACATATTAGCATGCTTTCAATTCATCAAGCAAGGGAGCCACATACATCATCAACCAAACACTCCAATCCATAGGTTTGATCAAGTATTTGGAGATTTAGTTCAATTCATCACATGAATCAATCAATCAAAAATCTAAATGAAAGCATGAATTAGGCTCCAATGCTACTTGAAGTCACATATAGCTATAGGATCCAATAATCAAAACATAAAATGTCAAAATAACTAGGCTACATCTGAAGCCAAGGACTTAATCATGCCTTAGATTTAGATTTGGTATGATAGTTACCTTAATTTGCTTAAAATCAAGGGAAACTAGGAGGAAGACTTCAATTCCTTGAATCTATCACCCAGTGGCACAATGATTTTCTTGAAACTTTTGCCCAACCAAATGAATTCAGAATTAAGTGAAACTTAGACTAAAAGATTAGCAATATCTTGATGACTCTCCAGCAAAAATTTCACCTCTAAATAGCTCCAGCAAGACCTCTAATGGACACTCCAAATTTACTGCCTAAATAGAGGATCTCCAAAAGGCTAGCAATACAATTGTTTTGCCTTTAATGATAAGATCCACACACCTATGCACAATCTAATTATCCTCAATGTTATCTGGAGAACAAGGAGGAGAAATGCGAGGATAAACGATTGATTTGGAGGTAGGAGATGAAGAAATGTGAAGCTTCAATTCATAAGGCAACACATGGGAATTAGAGAAAAAATGAGAGAATCTAACTATTAGATCTAGCTTGTTTGTATTCACATGTAAAGTGGCCGCCCCCATGGCCATGTAAAATTAATATCATTCTATCAAGATTGTATTCACATATATAGAGGGAGGGAAGGTGTGATGCGAAGGTGGCATTCACTTTCCTCAAGTTGGCAAGAAAATGGCATGTGGATTTAAATGTGCGTTTGAATTTAAAGATTATAAAGTCAAGAAAAGCAACTCCCACTTGGGAAGTATCATATTAAGCAAAGACTCAACCCTTATTCCACTTCTACTTTCACTCAAACCATTTGAAATCTTTATTTCATCTCATGAAATATCATCTAAATAAATTTTAATGCCACACCAAAGAAGTTTATTGTGACCTATTAGGTTCTACCATTCATTGGTCATGGGCTCACAACTTTTGTGATTTATTGAATATCAAATATTCACATTTGTTTAAACTTCTTTAAACCAATGACTTAATTCAATTAATCTCATTAATTGAAAAGTACCCAATCTCCATGGTCAATGTCCAACCTCAAGCCCATGGGGCCCAACTAATTAGCCAAAATGAATGCTTTTGGAGAACCATTCTAGCTGTACGCTTACCATGCAAATATGGTCCTTCCGTCTCCTATCTCCCGAAAGAGGCCTAGGGCAAGATATTTATCGGCACCTAATAGCCTTGATATTATGTCTCTATTTAATGTTCAATTCCTCTTTATATCTCATCTTTGGAAAAGTCCTTTTCCAAATTATCATACTACCTTGTGCAAGGATTTTGTGGGATTGATCATTATAGAATACATAGAAGATGCACTTGCCCTTCACAACAATGAAGAGTCGGATCCCATCTTAGATCTCACAAACCTCCATGTCAAAGTAGCTCATACCCATCTTGACCCAAAAGACCCGCTAAGTGGTCAAGGAAGAGACAAAGCATGAAGACCTAGACACAAGGTTACCATGGATCCTCAGGTCAAAGGACTAATTATATGCACTAGTGTAAGCTGGAGAACTTGCCACTACCGACTTGCCATTGCGACTATCTAGTAGATTCTCTAGGTAGACCTTCAGTGAACTTGTTCTCTAACAAGCACCTACTAACATGCACCCATATCTCATATGGACTGCTCATAAAACAGAGCAATATCCAACCCTTAGATTTATGCATTGTTAGTGCAAGTCTATCCGAATGTTAGATGCGCTGCCTCATAAGATCCTATGACTTAGAAGATTTAAGATAACGACCGTGTAAGGCTTCTTTCATGATCACCACCTAGTGCATGACTCAAGTCCTGTAGTCTTTTGTGATCTAAGGACTTCAACCAAATGCCAGTGCAGTATTATTAGCATAAGATGAAAATGGCCATGTAAAATTAATATCATTCTATTAAGATTGTATCAGAAGTGAAATAGTTTACATGCCAAGCAAGCTAGCTAGTGGGCACTATTCCAATAAATTCTTCGTTATGGGTATTTGATACCGCATATAGTTCTTACCTTTGTATTTGTTACAGGGGATGAGAAGAAGAAGGAGTCTCAATGAAGGGGATATGATCCTCCACCTCGAAAATAAAGCAAAGGTTGTGGCCATGGTTGAAGGTGCGGTCAAGTTAGACTTAGGGAATGCTTGAATTGCATTTGTTCCTTGTTATTATATCCCCCAACTTGTTAAGAACATTATTTTTTTCCCATTTTGGATAATGAAGGATATGACTTTTCTATATTGAATGGGATGTTGAAAGAATTAAAGAATTGTTCTTTAATTGCACAAGGTACATTAAACAATAGATTGTACATACTTGATTCTCAACCTTCATTGATCCATAATCAATCAAGTAAAAGAAAATTAGACAATCAAGAAGGTACCATATTGTGGCATACAAGACTTGGACATATCTCTAAAAATAGGATAAACAAGTTAGAAGATTTCAAATCACCAAATGTTAGTAGCATTGAGGACCTTCCTAGTTGTGAATCTTGTTTGAAGGGAGAAATAACCAAGGCTCTTTTCGTGGGACAAATGGAGCGAACGACATGTCCTTTGAATTTGGTCCATAAAGACGTTTATAGCCCACTAAGAGTTAGTATGTGATGAGGCTATTCCAACTTCATTACTTTTAATGATGACCATACTTGGTTCAGACTTGTGTATCTTATGAAGTATAAGCCCAAAGCTTTTGAAAAGTTCAAAAGTACAGGAATGAAGTAGAAAAGCAAAAGGGACTTAGTATTAAAGCTTTTCAATTGGATCGAGGGGGGAATTCCTAGATTTTTTAAAGGAGAATGGGATTCTCGCTCAATGGATTCCACCCAGCACACCCCAACATAATGGAGTAGCCGAGAGGACAAATCATACCGTGTTGGACATGGTATGTTCCATAATGAGCATTTTTGATTGCCTATATCTTCTTGGGGATACGCCTTATTAATGGTGACGAAGCTACTTAACATAGTACCTTCAAAGTCGGTGCCAAAGGTGCCACATGAAATGTGGTATGGCAAAACATATTCTTACTTTTTTCTAAGAGTTTAGGGGTCTTCCACTTATGTCAAGTGGCTAGTGGGAGACAAGTTGGATAGTAGATCCATCTTGTGCAAGTTTTTGGGATACCCAAGAGAGTCTTTGGGTTATTATCACTACAAGAAAAAATGGTTTCAGCAATCATTCTTGGTAGTCACTAAAAGTAAAAAAATGCTTGCTAAAACGTATAGCAACCAAAATAAGATTGGTCACAAGTGGTCACAACAAAGTAGCCACTAAAAGTGCCCAGTGACAAGTTATTAATTTGGACACTGAAAATATATGTTTAGCGACCATTCAAAAATGATCACTAAAAATGAAACAATTAGCAACAAAATTTTCACTTGCTAATTCAAAAAGTCGAGGTCGTTGTAACATTAATATGGTTGCTATAATTGCATATATAGTGACCACATCATTTTTGTTGATAACAGATTGCATTTTAGCAACCAAATTATTGGTCGTAATAATTTTTAAATGCCTACAAATAGTTGTCTTATTTAATATGTTTTAGTGACCACGTTGCGGCGATAAAGTTTTTATTACTGAATAATATCTTTTAGAAATGAAATAATTGATTGTTGTAATGTGGTTGGTAACAGATTGCCTTTTAGCAATCAAATTATTGGTCGTAATAATTTTTAAATGGCCGCAATGATTGTCTTGTTTTAACAACCACATTGCGGCGACAAAGCTTTTATTGCTAAACAATATCTTTTAGGAACAAAATAATTGCTTGCTATTAATTTTAATATTATGGCAAATCTTATTGCATTTTATATGATATAACAACCAACAATTAGCTATTGGCTACTGATTTGTATATATTAGCGACCAAATAATGATTACAAAAATAATTTGAATTGGTTGTTACATGTATATATTAGTGGCCAAATAATGCTTGCAGAATCAATTTGAATCGATTGATAATGTTTGTAATAGGTTCAATATATATTAGAAGCCAATAAGGGGATTGCAAATAAAGAGTACTTGCCCAAAATAAAAATGATGAAGTACTTACTTCCCTTACAACATTTTGAAATTAAAGGAAATTATCCAAAATATCCCCTAAAAGAAAATAAAATAAAGAGAGAGAGAAATTAAAAAGCATCAAGTTATCATCTACTCAAGCAATCACAATTGACATTAAGGGCCAAGTTCAAGTCTTCAATCCAGCAAGAAACTGTTTTCGATCAAACAATTGAGCTTCCAAAAAGGCCAAGGATCAACTCCTTATAGTAAAACTATTGCATATAACCTGTTGCAGCTCCCAATTCAGCAAGGGTTCGAGTTCCAGTGTATGCAAATCTCCAATTTTAGGCCACCAATTTAAGAGATAGAATAACTTTCAAATCCCAATTGTGGCCACCTATTTCATCACCAAGGTATATCGTTCAAATCCCCATTTCAGGGATTAAAATAAGGAAAGTAAAGCCTCCAAAAGACCCATGATTGAGACCCACTGGCGGCAGAATAAAGAACCACACACAGAATCAGTTTTGAGTCCCAATTGAAGTAAGAAAATCACAAGGAACAAAAGCACAGTGCAACAGCTTTGTTCCTGTTGGACAAGTAGGGAACGAATCCTCACTCAAGCTGATTTTCAGCAAAATCTTGGCATGTTATTAGCCCCAATTCAAAGAAAACGCAACCAAATCCCAATTGATTCCACCCAACTGATGCAACTTAGGTAGCTAAAATCCCACAAAATGTAGGGACAGAATTTGCAGCAACAAAACTCAAGCTATACAGTTTGTTCTGAAAAGAATTTCTATACAATGCCCTCATGTTGAACAAAATTCCATTCTAACCAAATCAATAAATTCCCAAAATCATTGAGCAACATGAGAGGTTCTGGACTTCTAGTCATTCAAAACATCCAAAAATCTATGAATAGCTTTCAAGCATTTCGGCAGAGTTCCCTTTACAAACTGACTCACACAACTTAACCTTTAATTAATGAAAGATTAAGTCTTCTTCTAGCAAAAATTAAATATATAAGTCAACAATAAAATGCCTAACACAGAACCATTTAGAACATATGTAACAAGATTCGCCAAAGTTTAGATCAATAAAAGAACTGGCAGCACAAAAAAGCACCATCCAGTGAACAACAACAAGTATGCATACATTGAAGCAGTCGAATCCAACATTCTGAAGCAACTCTTAGTATCACAATTGTCTTACTTGGTAATTTTAATGAAGCCTCAGAAGTACCTCTACTGGAGTTCACTATCTATTACATTCAGCATGTCACCATCTTATTTTCCTCAAACTCATCCGCTCATTTCATGAAATGAGTAAAATCTCATTTGCAGTCCTATTTTATTATAAATGCCTAACATCTAGTAAGTGTGAGTGAAAAGTTGAAAGATATATAAATTAGTATAGAAAGAATTCCATTTATTAACAAAATAACGGAATTGCATAAAGAACTAGAAGATTACTTGCAGTAGAAATGTATCACTCTCATCTTTTGAAGATGAACAAAGACTTGGGTAGCTACAAATGAAGTAGCTAGTGGATAGCTTCATATGATATTTTATCAACCCTAAAGATAAGCTATTAAAGAAAGAACTTTTTGGTGCTCAAAATCTGTTCTCTTTTTACTTTTATGTTGTCACATATATAATGCTTGTGTGCTGATGCTTTTCTAAGCAATATATTAGGCAAAATGTGAGAGCTAATTTAAAAAAAAAAAGTTGTTACCTTGCTCTACCTTTAGCATCAGTATGAGGACTAAAAGATAACATGAATAGCTCTTTTGACCACTCAAAATCATCCCGTTCAGTTGTTCTTCCGCCTTAATGAAACAAAAAGATGGTACAATTCTCTAAAAACTACACAAGGATATACTTAATGGCAGATAGAAAGGGACTGGGGCCGAAGGAGAAGCATTGGATGGATACTGACCTTTCTCACTGCAGCATCCACCTACTCAAAATTCTTGTAGATTTGCTTAACTAAGGTTTAATTGATATTATTGTTCTATGGTCAAAACTTTTTATGAGTAAACTTTTTATCCGATATTAATGAGATTAACTTAAATCCTTTATCTCTCCCCTGCCCAAAATAAACACACACACACACACACACATAGATTGTCCATGTTGTGCTCTATATAAAATAAGTGAAACATCCAAACCACCTTGGAACACCTTGCTTTAGCAGTTGATTTCCATGCTTTAATTTGGCAACTCATTGAGAGGTTGTATGCCTCCTATCAAACTATATTTCTAGTGTAATGTACAAAATCAAAAAACTTATATTTTATAGTTTCTCTAATCACACAACCACAATGGATATCTCCATTCAAGAACTTGCACTGTGATGAATTATCACTACAGACGGAAAAATTTACCTGAAGAAAGCTATTTCTCTATGTAAGTGTCAGTCAAGTCATAGAGACTATCCCACAATTTTATAAGATATTGATTGAGAATATTATTCAACCCCTACAAAAGTAACAAGTACAATTAATTATTAAGATCAATATAACTACAACTCATATTCTCTCTTCTATGCCAAAACATTTGGTCATAGTATACAGAAATTCCTCAATCTAGCAAGCCTATGTGAATTTATCTGAGGATTTGGAAGGAGATTAGGAAAGGAGGTTTTATGTTTTATCCCCATCAAAATTCTTGAGTCTGTTACAGATATATATGCCTGACATCTAATAAGTCTATTGCAGATTTTTGTTCTTCTGTGATGCCTTAGATATTTTTTGTCTCATCTCAAAATATATGGTTATTGAATGAGAGATGCAGAAAAATCTTACATAGCTAAATGTGCTTATGTATTGATAGCTCATGATGAACTAAAGTAGTTTAATGCTGAACATCTAATTATGTCTTCTTTGGTCATGTGCAGATAAAGAAGGTGATCAAAATACTTTAGAACCTGTGGGGAACCCAATGTCGTCAAACTCCTATACATCATTAGAGATCAACACTCAAATCAGGACTTACTTGAGTTAAAAAAATAAAAACAAAAAAAATTCAGCCCTCGCTTGAATTAAAAGAATTCTGACAAAGATGAAAACAAACAATCTAACCAATAATCAATATAGGCAAAATTGAAAACTTCAATCAAGAAAGAAAAGTTAACCCAGCTAGATTACCTTTTCTTCGGCAAAATCTATAAATTGCAGTCATTATTTTCTCTGCTAGCAAGCCCAAATGCTATAAACACCTCAGATTGATGAAGGAGAAAGAGGAATGAGGGATGAATGTTTTCCAATTAGAGAAGAAGGTATTTGGATTAGGGGAAAAGAAGTATCCATATTAGAAACTTTCTGCACTATAGGAGTCTTTAACACTTTTTTTTTTGGATAGGTATAGGAGTCTTGACACTTGAAAATATAAACGCCTCCCTCGTTTATTTACTATTGCTTAATTTGATTGAAGTGCAAAAGGAAAAATATTAAAACAGAACGTTTAAGTTTTTCTAATTGGGAAAAGAAAGAGATTATAAAAAATTATTCATACTAAATAAAATTTTAATATATGTTTCCTTATATATACATTTTTTAAATATATGAAATTCTAATAATAAAATTTTGTATTAAAATAATATATGTAATAAAATTGTAAGTTTAAATTGTTATCAAACATATCCCAACAAAAATATATATCATTAGGGTTGTCAGCGAGTCAGATTTGGATCGGATCTGCCATATTTGAATCTGAATCCGACCCAAAATTCTATAAGATCTTTGTTAGTCAGTACCATATTCGGATCCAATGGATATCCGAAATTCAATAAAAAAATCCAACCTGATTTATTTTTTTTCTTTTGAATTTTATAAAAATATTGTATTTATAAAGTAAATTTATGTCATATTTGAATTTTTAACAGCTTTTTATTATATATTAGTCCAAATGTTAAATATTGAATACTAAATTCCTATTTCACATTATATTAATGCATAGATGAACTTTATATATTATTATATTTGATATTTTATCAGTATCCACTTATTTTTTAAGCTAAAGACTCAATATTAATAGTATAATATAGAAGCTAATATTGATATCAGGTCAATATAATATATAGATTTTATTTTAAAATCTTTATTAATTTTATATGTAAGAGTATTAATTAATTAAAAAATATTAAAATTCAAATTTGGATTCGAATTCGGATATTAAAAATATTAAAAAAGTATATAATATATTATATATTATATATTTCAATTAACTTTTTTACCAAATTTAGCTCAATATTAATTTAGTGCTTCGAACTAAATTTAAAGAGTTTTTGATATTGTTCTGAAAAATATTTAAAGAGTTTTTTTATACTCTTTTGCCAAGTAGTTAGCAAAAAGTTCATTGAATGTTTAGTATTTTTTAGCAATCATGCAAAATTAAGTTGGTTGTTGTTAGTATATGCTTTGTAACTATATTTGTTGGTGGTTGATGATAAATTTAAAAAACTATTAGTAACCACTTAAAAATCTATTGTTAAATTGGTCGCAATTGATATTTATCTATGGCGACCATTAAATTTGTTTGCTAAAAATTTCAATTTGGTCACTATATGTTGTCCTAAGCTTGTCAAGTTATAGTGACCATTTGTAGCTACCAGATATCGATTGGTCACAAAAAGATATATATAATTTGACTTTAACAGCCAAATAAGTTCTAGTGGCTAAATGTATACATTTAGCTACCATTTTGCCATTCTTGCTGAAAATTTGATCGTTAAATCCATTTTTTCTTTAGTGTATTTTTATGATCCCTCAGAACAAAGGGTGCTTGTTTCAAGGAATGCCACGTTTCTAGAAAAAGGATTTTATATTAGATAGAAACGGCGTTGTTGTTGAATTTGATGAAGTTCCAAATGATCATCAAATTCCACAAGTAGTGGAAACAAGTAAGCATCAAGAGTCGGACACACAACCTCTAAGAAGGTCGGACTGAATTAAGAAGTAACCCAAAAGGTTCGGATTCTTTCACAAGACAGACCAATTAGATAGCAATCTAAAGACCTATGAGAAAGCTATGTTGGACATAGATTCGGGACATTGGCTTGACGCTATGAAATCCAAAATGCACTCTATGTACTCCAACAAATTATGGACTTTCGTAGATCCACCAAAAGGTATAGTACCCGTTGGTTGCAAGTAGATCTATAAGCGAAAACTGGAAGTAGATGGAGAGGTAATGACCTTTAAGATGCGACTAGCAGCAAAAGGTTATAGTTGAAGACCTGGTATCAATTTGGAGGAAACCTTTTCACCAATCACTTAAGTAGATTTGGATTTTACTTGCCATTATCGCATATTATGACTATGAGATACGACAAATAGATGTGGAAACCACTTTCCTCAATGGAAACATCAAAGAAAAAATATGTATGGAGCAACGACATGGTTTTATATCCAAAGAGAGTGAGCAAAAAGTTAGCAAACTTGAGAGATCCATTTATGGACTCGAATAGGTCTCCAAAAGTTGGAACATACATTTTGACAAGACTGTCAAATCATATGGCTTTGTCAAAAATGTGTATGAACATGGTATGTGCAAGAAGGCTAGTGGAAGTAGTATACAATTTATTGTGCTTCATGTTGGTGACATTTTTCTCATTGGGAATAAGAGAGCAAAGTTAGAATGTACTAAAGCATAGTTATCTACACAATTCTCCATGAAGAATTTAGGAGGAGCATCCTATGTATTAGGAATACGTATCTATAGAGATAGATCGAGGAGGATGTTGGGGCTTTCCCAAACAACTTATATTGACAAGATACTAAAGAATTTTAGTATGGAAGAATCCAAGAAGGGAATCCTCTTTATGGGATATGGTCTTCGTCTCTCCAAGTATATGGCCCCTAAGACTGACGATGAGAAACATAGAATGTCCCACATACCTTATGCATCTACTATTGGGAGCATAATGTATGCCATTTAATATACAAGGTTGGATGTGACACATGCTCTAAGTGTTACGAGCCGTTACCAATTCGACCCTAGTGAATGTCACTAGATGGCCGTTGAAACAATCCTTAAGTACTTGAGAAGGACTAAGGAGTTATTTTTGGTATACGGCATTGGAGAATTGAAACTCGAGGAATTTTTGGGTTCTAATTTCCAATCCAATGTAGATGACTTGAAATCTACTTCTAGATTCATATTTTGCCTCAATGGTGGTGTGCTGAGTTGGAAAAGTTCCAAAAAAGATACTATGACTGATTCAACCACAGGGGTGAAATACATTGTGGTTTTGGAAACCGCAAAGAAAAGTGTTTGGATAGAAACTTCACCTAAGAGTTAGATGTAGTGCATAGCATGCATGAGCCTATGGTTGCCTTTTGAACACAACTTAGGACTTGAGCCAAGATCTTATCAGTAATCTAAACAAGAGTAAATACGTTATCATTTGATATATGATATCAATTGATAGAGGCAACATCTCAATGGAAACAATTACCTTGGAAGAGAATATTGCAGATCCAGTGACTAAACCCCTATCTTAAAAGGTCTTTGAAGGACATCTTGAGAAGATGGGTCATAAGACTATGGGGAATTGGCTTTAGCGCAAGTAGGAAATTATTGGAATAGTGCCCCACAACTAATTAGATTAGCATGTAAAATATTTCACTTGTGATACAATCTTGATTAAATAATATTAATTATACATGGCCATCTTCATCTTATGCTTATATTACTTCACTGGCATTTGGTTGAAGCCCTTAGATTACACAAGACTACAAGACTTGGTCATGCACTGGGTGGTGATCATGAAACAAGTCCTACATGGTTGTAATCTTAAATCTTCCAAGTAATAGGATCTTAGGAGATAAACATCTAAGATCCAGATAAACTTGCACTAACGATGCATTAATCCAAGGGGTGGATATTGCTCCGTTTCATGAGCAATCCTTATGAGATATGGGTGCATGTTAGTGGGTGCTTGTTAGAGAACAAGTTCACTTAGGGACAGCCTAGAGAATGCTCTTGATAGCCGTAGTTGCAAGTCAGTAGTGCCTGAAAGCAAGTAAGGCACTAGTATCCAATAATAAAACTTCAAAAGCTTAAATAAACTAGTGCTTACAAGCAACCAAGGACTAAACATGCTTTAGGATTTAGATTTGGGTGGAGAGTTGCCATGATTAACAAAATCCAAAGGTAGATTGAAGAATTCTTTCTTCAAAACAGAATCTGCCAAGCAGTGGTGCAATTGGTAGAGAACAACTTTTGCACAATCCAAAAGACTCCAAAAAAATCAAAAAAAATTCTAGTAGATCCTCAACTCTTTAATAAAGCTACTGTTAAAATTACAGACCAAAATTTTTTCTACATCTCTTGGAATAAAATTGCCAAATGACTAGTCTCGCAGGCGAATCTCCAAAGGCTTAGCAAACCATTTATTTTGCCTCTATCAAAATGATCCACACACCAATCCGATTTCCAAATACTCCTCAATTTTAGCTGGAGAAAGAGAGGAGAGAAAAGACAGATATAGCCAATTTTTGGGTTGGACAAGAAGAGAGAGGTCAACTTCAACACATAAGTGAACACCTTGAAAATGGAGGAAAAAAGTGAGAATCTAATTCTTCACTTAGATTCCAAGTTAGCCGCCCACCCTCACCTCTATGTCTATATATTGAGGGAGGATGGTGTGATGCCAAGTTGGTGTCACACCTTCCTCAAGGGGGGGAGGGGATTGCCAATATGCTTGCAATGTTTGCTAGCTGGCAAATTTAAATCTAATTTGAATTTGTATGCATTTCAATTAAATTTGAAATCTAATTTCAAATTAATTAAATGCCATACTAAAATGATCCTATCATCTGAATTTTCCCTCTAAAATATATTCTCCCCATTAATTATATAAAAAACTTTAATTTAATTAATTAATCATTGGCTTAACTATTAAGTCAATAGCTTAACTTATTAAGCTTAATTTTGTTAACTTAATTCTTTAAGTTAACTTGACCAATTGGCACCAAATAATTAAGTATTTAATTATTGGTGTAATTTAACTCCTTAAATTAGTTGATCAATTAAACAATTAAATTAATCAAGCCAAAATTGACCATAATTTCGATCACCAAAAGTTGGTTTCCATGGAGTGAATTTTCTAATACTTAGAAAGTTCCTCCATTACTTAGGAAATGTTATTGGCTTTTGTGTGTGACCCAATAGGTTCTACCATTCATTAGACATGGGCTCACAAATCCTTGTGATAATTGAATATCATATATTTCTTTTAGTTTAAGCCCCTTTAAACTAATAGACTCAATTAAATTAATCTCTATTAATTGAAAAGTACCCAATCTCCATGGTTCATGTCCAACCTAAAACCTATGCAGCGCAACTAATTGGCTGAAATGAATGCTCATGGAGCACCATTATAGCTCTATGCTTACTATGCAAATATAGTCCTTCTGTTTCCTATCTCTCGAAAGAGGCCCAGGGTAAGATATTTGCCGGCTCCTTGATAGCTTCGATACTATATCTCTATTCCCAATGTTCGATTCCACTTTATGACCTCATCTTTGGAAAACTACTTTTCTAAATTATCCTACTAACTTGCGTAAGGATTTCTTGGAATTGATCATTATAGAATACATAAGGAGATGTACTCGCCCTTCTTCACAATAACAAGGATTCGGATCCATCTTGGATCTCACAAACCTCCATGTCTAAGTAGCTCATGCCTAATTACCACGCGAACGACGCGCTAGGTGACTAGAGAGGAGTTAAAGTATGAGGACGTAAACATAAGGTTACGATGGATCCTCAAGTCAAATGACTAATTATATGCACAAGTGTAAGCAAGAGAACTTGCCACTACCAACTTGCCACTTCGTCTATCTAGTGGATTCTTTAATGGGCCTTCAGTGCCTTGTTTCCTAGCAAGCACCCACTAACATGCATCTATATCTCACATGGGATTGCCCATGGAACGAAACAATTTCCAACTCCTTGGATCTATGCACCGTTAGTGCAAGTCTATCTGGATCTTAGATGCCCTATCTCTTAAGATTTTATGACTTGGAAGATTTAAGATCATGACCATGTAAGACTTATTCCATGATCACCACCCAGTGTGTGACCAAGTTTTGTAGTGTTTTGTGATCTAAGGGCTTCAATCAAATGCCATTGAAATATATATAAGCATAAGATGAAGATGGCCATAGTATTAATATCATTCAATCAAGATAGTGAAGTAGTTTACAACGGCAATCTAATTGGCTTGCGGGACACTATTCCAGCAGTGGCAAGTTTTCCAACTCACGTTAGTGCATATTATTAGTCCTTTGACCTGAGGATCCATGGTAACCTTATGTTTAAGTCCTTAAACTTTAGCTCTTCCTTGTCTACTTAGCAGATCTTTTGGGTTGAGGTTGGGTATGAGCTACTTAGATATAGAGGTTTGTGTGATCCAAGATGGGGTCCAACTCCTCGTCATTGTGAAGGACAAGTGCATCTCCTATGTATTCTATAATGATCGATTCCACGAAATCCTTGTGCTAGGTACTATGACAATTTGGATAATAAGTTTTCCAAAGATGAGATCATAAAGGGCAATTGAATATTGGAATGGGGATATAGTATCGAGGCTATTAGGGAGCCAACTAATATCTTGCCCTAGGCCTCTTTCGGGATATAAGAGATGGAAGGACCATATTTGCATGGTAAGCATAGAGCCAAAAGGATTCTCCAAAAGCATTCATTTTGGCCAATTAGTAGGGCTCCATGGGCTTGAGGTTGGATATTGACTATGGAGATTGGGTACTCTTCAATTAATGAGATTAATTGAATTGAGTCATTAGTTTAAATGAGTTTAGACTAATATGAATATATAATATTCAACAATTCACAACAGTTGTGAGCCCATGTCCAATGAATGGTAAAACCTAATGGGTCATACACAAAAGAAAATTGAAAATCTTACTTGATTTTTGACCGACTTTTAGAGTTAGAAAATTTCCATCATGACCGATTTTTGAGGTAGACAGTTGACACAATTTTTGGTCATGTTGGCTTGATCAATTTAATTGTTAAATTGATCTAAATAATTTAAGGAGTTAATTTAATTGGTGCCACATGACTATCGATTGGTCAAGTTAACTTAAGGAGTTAAGTTAACTAGCTTAAAAAGTTAAGTGAATTGACTTAAGAGTTAAGTCAAAGATTAATTAATTAAATTAAAGTGTGTAATTTAATTATGAAGTCACATGTAGCACTAAGATCCAATTATGAAAGCTCAAAAATGCTAAAATAACTAGGCTACATATGAATCCAAGGATCTAAACATGCCATAGATTCATATTTGGTATGGGGATTACCTTGATTTTTAGAAAATAGATCTCAACTCCTTGAAAACTGTCTCCCCAGCAACACAGTGGTTTTCCGGAAACTTTTGCCCAGTCAAATGAACTCCGATTTGAGTGAAATTTGATCCAAAAGAACACCAACTCCTTTATGTATCTCCAATAAAAAATTAAGCTCAAAAAAGATCTGGAAAGTCCTCGAAAGGATGCTCCAAATTCACTGCCCAAAATAGAGGATCTTCAAAGGCTAGCAATCCAATTGTCTTGCCTCTAATGAAAAGATCCACACACCAATGCATAATTGAATTCTCCTCAGTATTATATGGAGAATAAAGAGTAGAAATGCAAAGATGAAGGCTTCATTTGGAGGTAGGAGATAAAGAAAAGTGAAGTTTCAACACATGAGAAATTGGAAGAAAATTGAGAGAACCTAGATGAAGGCTTGCAAATCACATGTAGAGTCAAGTGCCCGCCTACTCCACATTCTATATCTATATATAGAGGGAGGATGTTGTGATGCCAAGGTGGCATCACACCTTCCTCAACGGTGGCACCAAGTAGCCCTTGCAAGTTGGCATGTGAATTTGAACTTTATGTGCATTTGAATTTCATTCGAAATTTTCATTTCATCTCATGAAATGTCATCCAAATAAATTCAAATTCGTACCATATGAACATTTCTTTTGAATTTTTCCTCCAAAATTAATTCTTCATTTTAATTAAATTAAACACTTTAATTTTATTAATTAACTTTTGACTTAACTTTTAAGTCAATTTGCTTAACTCTTTAAGCAAGTAATTGTTAACTTAACTCCTTAAGTTAACTTGACCAATTGATAGTCATGTGGTACCTGATATGGGATTCCCCAATGGGCTCGGTGCAAAAGCCACAGATTCAATGACGTAGCATCAGGCCCATCTCATCCCTAGGGCCCAATAGTGCTACCAACTTCAGGTGACCCAAATCGACCATACAGATCGACCTATCATGCTCTGGTGGGCGGGCATTCGACTGGGTCACAGACTAGACTGTTGGTAGACCCATCAACCACGGTGCTCGGCTACCGCGTATGCTGTGCGTCTACTCATCGAAAGATCGATCCTACTACCGACCATGGAGGTCGACTTGGCATAGAGTCAACTTTGCCATATTAAATGCCCTAACATGCAATATGCCTCCGCATTAATGGTGTGTGCCACCCCAGTACCACCCATGCTATTGCACTAGGGAGGAGGTGTGTCTATAGTGTACTATTCTATCCACGAAACCTAGAAAGGCAGCCATTTGGAATAGTACAAGAATGGGAGATGACCATTAACCCTCATGCAAGGACAAAGATCCTTCTTACATGTCAAGGGCATCTAAGACAAATCCCTACTAGGAGAAGGCTATAAATACCTCCCCTCTAACCTAACAAAAGGTATGCCATTCTACATACAAAAAGCCCTGATTCTAGTGCTCATTATCTAGTCGACCCCATACTAACTTGAGCGTCGGAGTGCTTAAGCCGGAGGTACCTCGGCTAGCCTGACGTTTGCTTATGATTACAGAATTTAGCCCAATTACATTCATATATCGACCAAAGAGGTCGAACACTTCCAAAATTACCATCTGATCCAGCTTAAAATGGATTTCAATCTCATCATTTTGGCACCGTCTGTGGGAAATCTTGAGTTCGCAATCAAAAATTGTGAACACCTGGTGAGCCCTCTCAGGAAGAGAAGAAAACAAGAGGTCTAGCTCTCCCCCTCCTAGACCTCAGCAAGAAATTGGCGCACCTGGTCAAGTGCCAGCGAAAATAGGTAGTCACCTTGACTATGCCCCAATTGATATAGCTCATCAGCGAGCAGATATCAACTCAACTATCTGCGGCTTTGAATCAACACACCGTACAATCGGAGCTAGCGGCCAGTGCAACTCCGCAACCCACGACCCCAAAGAAAAGACTGCCTAGAGAAAATCAGGATCACCCAGAGTTTAGAAGGCCTATCTCGAGGGAAGTAGCTCGGCTGATGCCCCGCGAAGAGGTTGCAAATTCTGTTAATAACAGCGTTCGGCCCATTCGAGCCCCACAGCGTGATAGGGTCTAGCACTCGAGACCTCACCCGAACAGAAACGCATCCCAGGCTGACAGGGAAGAATGAGAGAAAGTATCCCACCAAGTCCAACAGCTAAACCGACGATTGGAAGAGATCTCGAGGAGAAACACAGAGAAAAATCACTACTATGAGGGACCGCCAAGGTTTCGAAGAAAGAGAGACTCGCCATTTATCCAGGAGATTATTAACGAGTGCATTGCTGTCGATGCCAAAATTCCAAAAGGCTTGTCCTGATATGATGGCTTGCCAGACCCAAACGAGCACCTGATGCAGTTCAAACACATGATGTAGTTGCACGGGCACAGCGATTACATCCATGCCAAGATGTTGGTAACCAATTTTCAGGGGATAGCACTTAACTGCTTCGTTAAGCTGGAATTGCCGTCGATATACTCGCACGACCAATTGTGTGACAAGTTTTTGCACCAGTTTGCAAGTAGGAGGAAGGCAAAGCTCCTACATACCTACTTACACACAGTGAAAAAGAACGAAGGAGAATCCCTCTGAGACTTTTGTACCAGGTTTAACACGGAGGTGCTGAAGATTGATAGCCTTCGGATTGAGTTCCTGATTGACGTATTGTTCTTAGGCCATAGGTACAAGGATTGTACCAATGCATTGGTACGCGAACAACCTAGGTCAATGGAGGTGCTTCTCGACCTCGTAGAGAGATATATGACTCAAGAGGACATGAATAGACTAAAATGCAGCAATCCCAAGGTCGATAACAAGAAGAGCAACGAAAAAAACGATCGCTAGTACATGAAAGGTCGTCAATCCCCTATCAAATGCTTCTATGATTACACCATGCTTAATCTCCCAAGGAAGGAGGTGATGTTTGCTATCCAGCATGATTATCTCCTTGGAAGTTGACCGAAACTGAAGCCATGAAGAAGTCAAAGAAATATTGCCACTTCTATAAGCAATAGGGGCACAACACAAAAGATTGTTCCAAATTGCACGATGAGATGAAGAGATTGATCAAGCAGGGCCATTTGAAAAAATACATCGACGAGCATGCCAGATGCGAAGAGAGCAAAATCGACCGAACTCCTCGTAGAGAAAGGTTGGCTGGCTAGCCCAAGGAGAGAAGATAAGGGAAAGAGACCAGCCTAGGAGCCCTACCCACCCGTTCGAGGAGTTATTGAAATGATTGCAGGAGGTTCTACTGGGGGGGACTCAAGGTTTGCTAGAAAGCAGACCCAAAGGCAACTAGAGCCGACCAAATCAGCCAAGGTCAAAATAGTTTTCCAGCTTTGAACCAACGAGAACTAATCTCCTTCATCGAGTCTAACCTCGATCATTTGGAGAACAGAGGAGTCGATAGAAAGATAGATTGCCCCATAGTGGTAACACTCGAAATAGCCAATCTCGAAGTGAGAAAGATTTTTGTAGACAATGGCAGCTCTATGAACATCATATTTTTGTCCACCTTGAACAGGATAAATTTGGGGTAATTAAAGTTTGATCCAGTCCGAACATCACTGGTCGGATTTAGGGGGTCTGAGATCACCACAGAGGGATCTATTAACCTATCCACATCCTTTGGACAGGGCCCCCACAGCAGAACCTTGATGATCAACTAGCTGGTAGTCAACGCTCCATTCGCCTATAATGTCATCATTGGTCAACTTGCCCTAAATAACTTCAGGGCCATTATCTCGACCTACCATATGAAGATCAAATTCCTAACCCCAGCAAGAGTAGGAGAACTTTTGTGCAATCTTAAAGATGCATGGCGCTGCTATACCATTTATGTTAAGTCCAACGAACAGAAGAAGTGACCTTAGCTGAAGCCCTCGGGAGACACCTCTGTAGTAAAACCTGATGAGGGATCTTTATCTAAGAAGAAAAAGTTGGAAGACATGTTGGTCGACCGTTGGGGAGTTCAAAATAATAGAGCTAGAACCTAGAAACCCCAACAAGACCACTCGGGTCAGAAGCGATATGGGCGACCGTCTGGAATGCCTCATGGTTGATTTCCTTCAAAAAACATTGATGTGTTCGCTTGGAAACCTGCCGACCTCCAAGGAATCGACTCAAGTGTTATTGTCTATCGGCTCAACATGGACCCTGTCTACAAACCGGTGAGGCAGAAGACAAGAACCTTCAAGGTTGAGAGGTCCCAAATCATCGAAGACGAGGCCAACAAGCTATTAGAGATAGGATATAGTGTAGAAATTCAGTACCCCTCGTGCCTTTGTAATGTTGCACTCGTCCCTAAGAACGAGGGAAAATGGCATATGTGTAATGATTTCACTGATTTGAATAAAGCTTGCCCTAAGGCTTCTTACCCCTTGCCTTGCATAAATTTACTAGTCGACTCCACCGCTAGTTGTAAATTATTGAGCATGATGGATGGCTTCCAAGATTACTATAAAATATTCATGGCACCCGAGGACAGGGACAATACCTCTTTTGTCGTCCCCGATGGAGTATACTGCTTCTTAGTCATGCCCTTTGGGGTCAAGAATGCAGGGGCAATGTACTATAGATTGGTTAGCTTTATGTTTAAGAACGAGATTAGAAAATCGATGAAGGTCTACATCGATGACATGATTGTCAAAACAAAGAAAGTTGAGGACCACCTAATTGACCTCGACCACACCTTTTCTATACTAAGGCCATTCAGCATGAGACTTAACCCCAATAAGTGCACCTTCTAAGTTCGAGGAGGCAAGTTCCTTAGCTACAAGGTCAGTCAGAGGGGGATTGAAGTGAACCCGCATAAGATCCAGATAGCTCTAGATATCGCCCCGCTCTGCACTGTTCGAGACATACAGTGTCTAGTCAGCAGGATAATAGCCCTTGGTAGGTTTTAGTAGACTGAACAGTATGACCAGGCTCTTATCGAACTTAAGCAATACCTGTCCTCACAACCTAAGCTCGTGAAGCCCAAGTTGGGAGAAGTTTTGCAACTTTACCTAGCTATATCCACCACCTTGATCAGTTCAGTATTGGCATGGACAAGAGACAGAACTCACCGACTTGTGTATTACTACAGTAAGGCCTTGCATAGGCCTGAACACAATTACCTAAAGATCAAGAAGTTTGCTATCACCCTGGTTATAGCAGCACGGAAGTTACGACCTTACTTCCAATATCATGCGATCGTAGTCCTGACCAATCAACCATTAAAGCAAGTATTGTCAAAACCAGAGGCATTGGGTTGACTCACTAAATGGGCCATCCAGCTTGGGGAGTTCGACATCACATTCCAACTGCGAACTGCCATAAAAACACAGGTCCTGGATGATTTTATCGTCGAAAGGCTCGACCTCCCATACCAGCTCAGCCAGGAATCCTCCGTTTGGACTTTACATGTCAACAGTTCAGCAACCAAATTGGGAGATAGAATTTGTGTTTCTCTTCATTCCTTACTCACCGAAGAGTATGATTTTGCTATAAAGCTCGACTTCCCGATCACCCACAATAAATCAGAGTACGAAGCTCTCATCGCCGGAATGAACATACAGTAGCTCAGGGTGTTGAGCAGCTAATAGCGATCACTGATTCCTAGCTGGTGGCCAAGCAAGTCGAAGGAAACTTCGTAGCCAAGGAGGCCAAAATGAGCCAATACTTCACTGAAGTGAAATGATTACAACAATCATTCAAGAGCTACACCTTAAGCTAGGTTCCCCTAATAGAAAATGAACAGGCAAATGCACTCTCAAAGTTTGCTAGCTCGATGAGGGGAACCACAGAAAGAACTATAAAGTTCTTAGTAGCCAGCAAACCATGTATTCATACCACATTCTAAAACCTCATCATAAGCATTGAAGAGGTAGATCCCCCTCTGGTAAGACCCAATCAAGCTATGCATAAGCCAAGGGACAATCCTCGACGATAGGAATGAGGCCCGCAGACTTAGAGGACAGGCAGATAAATTGACCCTCGACGAACATGGACAGCTGTACAGGAGGTCGATATCTGGACCACCAGTTAAATGCCTAACACCCGAAAAAGCAAACGAACTTCTTCACGAGATTCACACTGGCATCTGTGGTAATCATTCCGGAGGTCGGTCCTTGGCCCACAAAGTTGTTGGATACAGGTATTTTTGCCCTACCTTATTAAAAAACTCAGTTGACTTTGCTAGAAAGTGCCCATCGTGCCAGCTCCACTCAAACATACTACACCAACCAGCTGCGTTGATGGTAAACATCCAGATCACATGGCCATTTGACCAGTGGGGACCCACATAGTCAGATCTTTCCCAAAAACATCTGGCCAATGAAAATTTATCATCGTAGCGATTGAGTACTTTACTAAGTGGGTCAAAGCGGAAATAGTTCCAAAAATCACCGACACGGCCATCAAGAGCTTCATTTAGAAGAACATAATCTGTCATTTTGGTTTACCCAAAGTCCTGATCTTGGACAATAGGACTCAATTTCAAATTAAGAGAATGAAAAAATGGTGCGAGGCTTTAGGAATCTGGCAACACTTAACATCGGTAGGAAACCCCCAGGCTAATGGTCAGATGGAGGTCACAAACAGAACAGTTCTTGAACACCTTAAAGCTCGAACAGGGCAAGTTGGGCAGACGACCTCCTAGGGGTGTTGTGGGCATACAGAACCACACCTCGAATAGCCATGAGCCACAGACCCTACAGCTTGGTCTATGGCTCCAAAGCAGTAATTCTATCTGAACTAGTGCAACATATGGCCCGAGTGATTCATTATAACCCGATCAGAATGCAATAGAAAGGACCCTTGACCTAATCACCATCGACGAGTTACGCTACACAGCCTACAACACAATGCAACTATACCGGTCAAATGGAATGTTACAACAAGGCAGTTCAACCGCGTAGTTTCAAAGTCGGTGATCTAGTCGTCAAGAAAGTCGAAATGTCGAGAAATATGGGAAAACTCAACCCAAAATAGGAGGGACCTTACTCTGTGGTCAAAGTGTCAAAGCACAATGCATACCGACTAGTAAACAAACGAGGCGACGAATTACTGCGACCTTGGAACGCCGTAAATCTAAAGAAATTCTATGTATAAAAAGGATACTGGCCTCCGTTGTGTTTCCTCGCAGCAATGAAAAGTTATGACACATTTCGCAAATACCTACTTGCATGAATTGACCATTTGCTATCGACCCTAGTTGCCAAGTCAAAGCTTCCCAACCAAAACCACTTCATCGACACCATAGTTGAACAAGCAGGTTTCTAGCCGCCAAGACCAAATCATCAACCCCGTAGTTGAACAAGCAGGCTTCTAGCCGCCAAGTCAAGGCTTCTCAGCCAAGACCACATCATCAACCCCGTAGTCAAACCAGCAGGCCTCTAGCCACCAAGTCAACGCTTCTCAACCAAGACCAAATCATCGACCCTGTAATCGACCAAGCAGGCTTCCAGCCGCCAAGTCAAAGCTTCTAAGCCAAGACCACAACATCGACCCCGTAGTCGAACAAGCAAGCTTCTAGCTGCCAAGTTAAGGCTTCTTAGCCAAGACCAAATCATGAACCCCGTAGTCGACCAAGTAGGCTTCCAGCCGCCAACTCAAGGCTTCTAAGTTAAGACCAAATAAACGAATCAATCATTTACTATTGACCTATAGTCGATCAAAAAAATGAGTCCATCGCTTATTGTTGACCACGAAGTCAACCCAGCATGCCCCTAGGCACTATGGCAAAGCTTAATAGCCAAGATCAAGCGATCGCTTTGATGGATTTCAATCGACCTTGCAATTGATCAAAATGACCTCGAATCGATAAATTGAAGACATATAATGTGAATTAAAATGTGCGTTGGTTTAGGTCTGCATGGTTCATTCGACGACGAACTTGAACTAATTTTACCCATATCTGGAAACATATTTTATTTGTTCGACATGCCACTCGACAAAACAGATATGCTTAAAGAGTAATAAAAAACACATATCATTCGACAAAACAAACATGTTCAAATAGCAAAAGGAGTACTTCATTCAATTTTAAAAATCTCAAGTACAAATATCAGAATAAGTACATTAGTTAGAATGAAAAATACTGTAGAACGGGAGCATCAACTCGACCCAGGACCCTCGTCGTGCCTTCCTTGAACACCTTCCTCAATTGCTTGTTTGAGCTCATCGCTCGAAGGAATCAGAATAGGAACCACTGTGGGGCCATTCACATTCGGCTCGGGCATCGCAACAGCAACAGGGACAACGACCATCGTTGGTTAAGAGGGCCCAACCTCGTCGACCAGAAAACTTCCATCCAGTAAAGGAAGGTATGAGGCAGCATCGGCCATGCCATCTAGAACCTCAAATGCAAACTCATTGGCAAAGGCAAACTCCTTGGCAACCTCATCCAATTTCTTCGCCACCTCGACTGCCTTCCTCTGCGCCTCGGTCAGGAGCACGGCAGGTGGAGCCTCTGCAACTCTTTTGACCAAACGAACGTCTGTAGCTCCCTCTTCAGCGATAGCCTCCTCGTCCTCAGGGTTCGGCTGCAATTGCTCATCAAGGAGGTGGCTGAGGTGTTCCCTATCCTTGGGTAAAAAATAATAGCCCAGAAATTACAACTACGTAAGGGCCTTGGCAAATGCATTCCGGGTATCGTCGAAGGGGAACACAACGCTCGCCTCCTAGAACGCTGAGGAGAGCATAAACTACTGCACTGCATCTCGCTGCATCAACGACAACTTTTTATAGAATTCAGCTCAAGCTTCATTGAGCGCTGCCCTCCGACCAGCTGACTGACTAGACTCATAACTGAGCTATGCATCCATCCTAGCCTGCATGAGCAGCTCAATCATTCTGGTCCTCTCATCGATGGAGGTAACCAACTTATTATCTTTTAATCAGAGTTGATTGTTAAGCTCATCGACTTCCTTGGCCAGCGACTCGACCTTGGTTTGGGAAGACTCAAGCAGAGCCTTTAGAGTATCCACGTCTCCACCCTCTTGCAAGTGCTCACGGTCGACAAAGGACAGCTCTGACCTCCTGAAGAAATGGTAGCCCAGCTGGCCTACCTGAAAGACAGCATTATGGATGAGAGAATAATACTCGACCAAAGAATAAAGCTTGATAATACAACATAATCGACTAGAGCCTTACCATATCCGAGTGATAGGCCAGAGCCCTGAGCACGACATCCTAGCTCAACCCCATCAATTTTTTTTGGTCGGATGCAAATAGCATGACCATTATCACCTTTAGCGGAGCAGCTCCGATTGGCCCCCCCATCTCCATCGATAAAGAGTTATGAACAGCTATGCTCGGCTCTATTCTGAACCTCACAATGGTAGTCTTGGTAGATGGAATAGCACGTCATCCCCGCACTGGCCGAACAGATCATAACCAGAGGATTGGCCCGACCCCATGGCCTTTCCCTTACCTTTCTTAGCTACTGTCCTCATTCGAGCAGGTCCTGCCTACTCAACCATAGCTCTTTTTCCTTGACCTGTTGGACTGCTACTTGTAGTCGCCATAGGCTGAGCAGGCGACGAAGTAGGTGATGGAAAATGTGTCATCGCCTTTGGCTGAGATACCGCGACCAAAGTCGCCCCTCGACGAGCCAAACGGCGCTACTCGTTTCTCTCGGCCCTCACCAAAGCTTCTACACTTGATCGGTTCATGATTTCATCGTGATCTGCCAAGTAACATAACAACAAAAGGTTAGAATTAAATAGAAAAATAATGAATTATTGACAGCACAATCTACCTAGTCAATCATCCACTGGCAAGCCCAGCTAAGAAGCTGGTAATAACCCAGCTAACATCAAACTTCTCTCCTCGATAAATACCGTGGCCTCCAACTGACCAAACTCAACCACATCCTGAACGAAGGTATTAGGCTAGGTTGGAGTTAGTTTATCTGGCATCTCGACATGACCCTCGGGATATTGAAACCCCCAGCGACTCAAACATGCAAGTAATTTTTTTTCCACTCTTGCCCATAGGAAGAGGCCAGGGTGACAAGAAACTTACGGTGGGGTCAAGTAGTGAGATAATAAATGCCCAACTCGTCGGTGAAAAAGATTTTCAAAATTTTCAAAATTGGTAGGCTAGTTGAATATGTGCATTAGGACGATAAAGTTATAAATAGTAGAAAAATAGTTCGGCAGCAGTTGGGTTATACACACTTCTAAACCCCTAAGTAGGTTGATTACAGGACCACCTAAGGGGAACCTAAGACCACACCTAAAGGCATCCTCAAACATAGTTATACACCTAGCCAGATGTCGATGCATCCAACTAAAGGGCCTAGGTGTTAAAAGCTCATACTCTGTGGGAACATGATACAACTGCCTAATGCGCCTTATTTCGGTGGGGGTGATCGTAGATACTATTTTGCTATAATGATCGGGTGTAAATAATCAACCACATGACGGAAGAGCCTGACTTAGCCCAGCTCCATCACCCCCGCCAGCGCAATCGCTGCTCGAGCTGTCGCTCGATGAGATGCTCAACTCCTCTAATGAACCTCCAGGCCTATTAGAATAGTAGCCTCACTATCCTCCCTATGACTAGAAAATGAAAAAAGAGACTTAGTCTTTGTCGGTGAACAAAAACACAGTATAGTAGCAGCAAATACAGTCGGCTCAAGGCTCGACCAGATGCAAAGACAGTAAAAGTGAAAATGAGTACTTTAACCATGCCTATTTATAGGCACACGGGCGTGGGAATCCAAGTGGTTGCGATAATGTTGTAACCTTCGTTCGGCGCAAAACCTAAGTCAATTTTCAAAAACCCTCATCCATGAAACTGCGTAAAGGCACAACAAACTACTCCCCAATCCTTCTCGTTGATTATCTCGTTCAGCATTCGGGAGTGGGGGGACTCATGATATAGGATGGCCCAATGGGCTCGGTCCAAAAGCCACAGACTCAATGATGTAACATCAGGCCCGTCTCAACCCTAGGGCCCAATGGTGCTACCAACTTCAGGTGACCCAAATCTACCATACAGATCAATCTGTCATGCTTTGGCTGGCGGGCATTCGACTGGGTCATAGACTAGACTGTTGGTCGACCCATTAACCATGGTGCTCGGCCACCGCGTACGCTGCGCGCCAGCCCATCAAAAGGTCAATCCTACTACCGACCGTGGAGGTTGACTCAGTGCAGAGTCAACTCTGCCGCATTAAATGCCCTTACAAGCAGCATGCCTTTGGAGTAATGGTACGTGCCGCCCCACTACCACCCATGCTGCCACACTAGAGAAAGGCTCATCTACAGTGTACTATTTTGTCCATGAAACTTGGAAAGGCAGCCACCTGGAATAGTACAAGAATGGGAGATGACCATTAACCCTCATGCATGGACAAAGATCCTTCCTACATGTCAAGGGCATCTCAGGCAAATCCCCACTGGGAGAAGGCTATAAATACTTCCCCTCCAGCCTCACAAAAGGTATGTCATTCTATATATAAAAAGCCCTCATCTGCTGCTCATTTTCTAGTTGACCCCATACTAACTTGAGCGTCGGAGTGCCTAAGCTGGGGGCACCATGGCTAGCCTGACATTTGCTCATGATTGCAGGATTCAGCCCAATTACATTCATATATCGACCAATGAGGTTGAACACTTCCAAAATTACCATATAATCCAGCTTAAAATGGATTGCACCCTCATCAGTACCAAATAATTAACTCCTTAATTAATTGATTTTAATTTAACTCCTTAAATTAATTAGATCAATTTAACAATGAAATTGATTAAGCAAAAAATGACATCAAATGTCTACCTCCTAATTCGGTCATGTAGGAATTTTCTAACTCTTAGAAAATTCCCCTTCATCAAATAGGATTTGCTACTGACTTTTATGTGTGACCTATTAAGTTCTACCACTCATTGGACATGGGCTCACAACTCTTTGTAACTTTAGAATATCAAATATTCGCACTAGTTTAAAATCCTTTAAACTAATCAACTTAATTCAATTAATCTCCATTAATTGAAAAGCACCCAATCTCCATGGTCAATGTCCAACCTCAAGCCAATTGAGCCAAACTAAATAGCTGAAATAGAGAACCATTCTAGCTCTATGCGTACCATGCAAATACGATCTTTCTGTCTCATATCTGTTAAAAGAGGCCTAGGGCAAGATATTTTTCAGCCCTTAATAGCCTCGATACTATATTTCTATTCTCAATGTTCGATTCCCCTTTATGACCTCATCTTCGGAAAACTCCTTTTTCAAATTGTCATACTGCCTTGCACAAGGATTTTTTGCAATCGATCATTATAGAATACATAAGAGGTGTACTCGTACTTCACAACGACGAGGAGTCGGAGCCCATCTTAGATCTTACAAACCTCTATGTCTAAGTAGGTAATGCCCAAACTCCACCCGAATGACCCGCTACATGGCCAGGGAAGAGACAAAGCATGAGGACCTAAACATAAGGTTACCATGGATCCTCAGGTCAAAGGACTAATTATATGCACTAGTGTAAGTTAGAGATCTTGCTACTACCAACTTGCTTCTTCTGCTATCTAGTGGAGTTTTTGGGCAGGCCTTCAATGCCTTATTCTCTAACAAGCACCCACTAACATGCACCCAAATCTTAGATGCCTTGTCCTGTAAGATCCTACAACTTGGAAGATTTAAAATTACAACCATGTAAGACTTATTTCATGATCATCATCGAGTGAATTGACCAAGTCCTGAAGGCTTGTGTGATCCAAGGGCTTCAACCAAATGCTAGTGAAGTGAAATATAAGCATAAGATAAAGATGGCCATTTCAAGAATATCATTCAATCAAGATTGTATCATAAGTGAAATAGTTTACATGCCAATCCAATTGGCTTGTGGGGCACTATTCCAACAAATTAGAATGAAGAATCAATTTTAGAGGGAAAATTCAAATAAAATGTTCATTTGGAGTGCATTTAGAATTTATTTGGATGACATCTCATGTGATGAAATGAAGATTCCAAAATGAAACTCAAATGCAACTTAAATTCATATGCAACTTGCTTGCAAGTTGGCAAGCAAGTTGGCGCCAACCATGAAGGAGGTGTGTTGGCACCTAAGCATCACACCTTACCTCCATATATATATAGATATAGAGGGTGGCCAGCCAAGCATTTGATTTACACAAGCATTTTAGATCTAATTGTTAGATTATCTTATTTCTTCCAATTTTTCATGTGTTGCCTCATGTGTTGAAGCTTCACATTTTCTTCATCTTCTACCTCCAAAATCAACCTTTATCCTCTTATATCTCTTCTTTGATCTCCAAATAACATAGAAGAGATTTGGATTGTCCATTAATGTGTGGATCTTATCATTAGAGGCAAAACAATTGGATTGCTAGCCTTTTGGAGATCCTCTGTTTGGGTAGAAATTTGGTGGCATTATTGGAGTGCCTTATGGAGTTTGAATTTGGCTGAAAATTTTAGTGTAGCTTCATCAAGGTGTTGGTGATTTCTAGTTCAAATTTCATCCGATTACAAGTTGATTTGGTTGGGCAAAGTTGTCCACAGGCTGCTGCGCCAGGGGAGACTGCATTGAAGGAGTTCAAGCTAGTCTTCACATTTTTGGTTGGATCTTGCTTTTAAGGTTATTTCCTAACCTAAATCCACTTTAGTTGCATGAATTATATCCTTGGGGAGGCGTGATCAAGTTTGATTTTAGTTTTTAAGTGTTTTATAATTGGATTCATGGTTCACACCTCACTTCAAGTGGTATTAGAGTCTAAATTCATGCTTTAATTTAGATTTTTTTATGATTGATTCATGGGATGGATTGATATAAATCTCCAAATACTTGATCCAATTTATATATTGGAGTGTTTGGAAGATTTGGTGTGTGGCTTCCTTGCATGATGAATTGAAATTATGCTAATATGTGTTTTAAGTATTAATTCATAAGTTGGGCATGTTTTTAATTCATAGTTGCTAATGTTGAGTATTATTTTAGCATTAGTTGATATTATATGTTGATATAGCATGTTACAATTGGACTTAAAGAGTTTTGGTCATTTTTGGATCTAATTTGATTGGAGTTTATTGGAGGTTTTTGAATAATGTGATTTTGCTTGAACTTGAAGTTTGAAGCATGATTGAGCACTTGAAGTTCCTTATTTGAAAGGTGTTTTAAATATGGAATTTCACCTATAATGTGTGATTTCATGTTTAGGAAGTGTCCTAAATTTTTTAGTGCACAAAATTTAAACAAAAATTCATTTAACTCAGTCATTACCGCTGAAATAGGGCTGCTGCCGGCCCTGGCGAGGTACTGGGTAGGCAGCGGGTGCGCCAGCTGATTGGCCATGTGCCCAGGTTGGGCCAGTATCGTCTATTCTTGGTTTTTGATGAGTTTTGAGTATTATTTTGTGTTTATCAAGGGACCAAAATTATTTTGATTCACACATAATAGATGCACAAGTGTTGTGCAAGTTCTCAAAATTATGTTTGATATTTTTTATTATTTTTAAAAATTTGTTCAAGTTAATCTCCAAACTTTGTGCAAAAATGAGATGCATAAATGTTATGCTTAGTTTTGCTTGACCAATTAATTGTTTATGAGATAAGCATTTAATTGTTGGAAATGAATGTCAATTCTTGATTTATTTATTGTTCAATTAATTGTTGAATGGATGATGAATGAATGAGGATGATCATGAGCCCTTAACATTGATTTTATTAGTTTCAAGTTGTTGAAAAGTGTTGTATTAAATAGGGGCTTGTATGCCTCTTAATTTCTATCTTGTAAATGTTATGAGAGTAGAATCACTAGGAGTAAGTATTTTTTTTCTCTTGTAAATGTTGCAAGGAGCAAGGAGGACCATTGGAGGCATAAAGACCCATGAATGTATGAGATACACTCATATAATAGCTGAAGGCACATGTAGCACTAGGATCCAATAATTAAAACTTTAAAAACTGAAATTAAATAGGCTACACATGCTAACAAGGATCTAAACATGTTGTTGATCCATATTTGGAAAGAATATTACCTTGATTCGCTCAAAAACAATAGAGATGTTGAAGATGATCACTCAAACAGGCAGAAACTGTCTCACAGCAGTAGCTCGGTTTGGATGTAACTTTCACCTGTCCAAACTCCTCCAAAAATTCCAAAAAAATTATAAAATCTTCTCAACTCCTTGATGAATCTACAGTAAGAAGTTCAGCTCAAAAAGCCTTAGGCAAGTGCCAGGAAAAAATAACCAAATGGACTACCCTGATAATGGATCTACAAAAGCAAGCAATCCGATTATCTTACCTCTAATTGTTATGGTCCACACACTAATGCTAGATTCTAATCTCCTTAATATCAGCTGGAAAGTAGAAATGATATTTTCAGATATGAAGACTTGATTTCAGGTAGGAGAAGAAGAGAACAAGTAAAGCTTCATCAAATGAGGCAACACTAGAGAATTGGATGGAAAATGTGAAGAAATCTAATTCTTCACAATGTATGTCATGCAGTTGCTCCTCTCTCCCACTATATCTGTAAATAGAGTTAGTATGGTGTGATGCCAAGCTTCACACCTTTCTCAAGGCGACTGCCAACTTGGCCTTGCAAGTTGGCAAGTTGCAATTCAAATTTCAATTTGAATTTTGTGTGCACTTCAATTTTATTTGGAATCTAATTTTAAATTAGTTAAAATGCCACACCAAATGAACCTTTGATTTGAATTTTTCCTCTAAAATTGATTCTCTTCATTAATTAAATTAAACACTTTAATTTAATTAATTAACCTTTGACTTAACTCTTAAGTCAATTAGCTTAACTCTTTAAGCTAAATTGACTAATTGATGGTCATGCGACACCAAATAACTAACTCCTTAATTATTGGTCTAATTTAATTCTTTAAATTAGTTGGTCAATTTAAAAATTAAATTAATTAAGCCAAAATTGACCTCAATTTTGCCAACCTCAAAATCGGTCCACTAGGAGTGATTTTCTAGCACTTAGAAAATTATCCTTCATCAAGTAGGAAATGCAATTAGCTTTTGTGTGTGACCCATTAGGTTCTACCATTCATTGGACATGGGCTTGCAACTGCTTGTGACTTTTGAATATCATATATTCATTTGAGTTTAAACTCCTTCAAACTAATCGACTCATAATTCAATTAATGTCCATTAATTTAAGAGTACTCAATCTCCATGGTCGATATCCAACCTCTAGCCCATGGAACCTAACTAAATGTCCGAAATGAATGCTTTTGGAGAACCATTCTAGCTCTACGTGTACTATGCAAATACGGTGCTTCCATTTCCTATCTCCCGATAGAGGTCTAGGGCAAGATGTTTGTCAACTCCCTAATAGCCTCGATACTATATCTCTATTCCTAATGTTCAATTCCTCTTTAGGACCTCATCTTTGGAAAATTCCTTTTCAAAATTATCATACTACCATGCACAAGCATTTCTTGGAATTGATGTACTTGCCTTTCACAATGACGAGGAATCGGACTCCATTTTGGATCTCACAAACCTCCATGTCTAAGTAGCTCATGTGCAATCACCATCCGAACGGCCCGCTAGGTGACCAGGTAAGAGTCAAACATGAGGACCTAAACACATGGTTTCCATGGATCATTAGGTCAAATGACTAATAATATACACTAGCGTAAGTTGGAGAACTTGCCACTTTGGCTATCTAGTGGATTCTTCAGGCAGGCCTTTAGTGCCTTGTTCTCTAACAAGCACCCACTAATATACATCTATATCTCATATAGGATTGCTCATGGAACTGAGCAATATCCAACCTTCGGATTTATGCGTCGTTAGTGCAAGTCTATCTTTCTTCATTACTCTTTATTATGCATATACATGCGATACTTTGCAAAATACTGGAGAATAAAACTTTATAGAATGTGTCATGTGATCCTCCTCTGAAATGATTCATTTATCTATTCTCTCAAATTATTTTAGTTCGATATGGGTCCCATCAAATCCAATAGGTTTAGTAGAAAGACCGCATCCAGGCATTGTTGCATCTGAATCAGATTTCTATCTCACAAGACTGTTGGGTTTGCCATGTTAGGTAAGCATTCTTCTTATATCATAGTTTCTATATAATGTTGCTCTGTATTATTTATTAGTAAGAGCATCCATATATTTGAATTGCTAATGAATGCACAAAGGGGTTTAGTATACTTAAGAATCAATCCATAAGGTAATCTAATGGTGTTTTCTGAGTCAGGGAACAAATCAAAGAGTAAATCCCATTAAAATATGTGTATGAGCTCTACTACTTTTGCAGCTTGTAGACTTTTTCTCTATAAAACCTATTTTTGAAAAATTGATAAAATATTATTCTTAATGTCAGACTCTTGCAAAATTTAAATTGTGGTTAAACTAGTGACAACACAAAATGTGGCTGTCATGGAGCTTTCTTTCAAGAGGTGTTGTCGTCTTATATTGAAACAAATTGAGTGTTCATCAAGGATAAGGGTCGACCAGATTGAAGACAATGAATTTAGCAACTTCGAAGAAATACAAAGCTTAGGGTGAATTAAGAGGAGAGTCAGACCGATCACTTTCTCGAACATGCCACATTTTTATTTTGAAAGAAATATTTTACTGTACTAAAAGAAGACATGGCATCTTCAGTGTGAATTTTCATTTATGATGAACTTGCCATTACTTAGGACTTGCCAAACAAACCAAAATATTTGGTGACTTTTATTGTTGATTATGATTGAAGGAATAACACTAACGCTGCAGTGAAAAAGGTCAGTATCCCTCCAATGCTTCTACTTAGGCCCTTGTCTCTTTCTATCTCTCACTAAGTATATCCTTGTGCAGTTTCTGAGAATTTTACTATTTTTTTGTTTAATTATGATGGAAGAACAACCGAATTGGATGATTTTAAGTGGTCAAAAAAAGCTACCCATGTTATCTTTTAGTCCTCATACTAATGCCAAAGGTATTATGGATCTTGTTAGGTTAAGAGAGAGCAAGGTAACAACTTTTTTTCTAAATTAGCGCTTACATTTTGCCTAATATATTGGTTAGAAAAGCATCACCACACAATCATTATATATGTGAAAACATGAAAGTAAAAAAGATAATAGATTTTGAGCATCAAGTAACTCACTCTTTGATAGCTTATCATCAAGGTTGATAAAATATCTTATGAAGCTATCCATCATCTACTTCATTTGTAGCTTCCTAAGTCTTCGTTCATCGTCAGAAGATGACAGTAGTACATTTAAGCGACAAGTAATATTCTGGTTCTTTATGCAGTTCTGTCATTTTGTTATTAAATGAAATTTTTTTCTACTAATTTATAGATCTTTCAACTTTTCTCACACTTATTAGATGTCAGGCATTTATAATAAAATATGATGGTAAGGGAGATTTTACTCATTTCATAAAATGAACTAATAAGTTTAAAGAAAATAATATGGCATGCTGAATGTAATTGATAATGAACTCCAATAGATGTGCTTCTAAGGCTTTATCAAAATTACCAAATAAGAGTTTTGTGATATAATGAGAATGTGATGTAATTTGCAGGGAATTAGTAGAAATGTGATACTAAAGGAGATTCAATTGTTGAAAATTTGACGGGACAACTCTTGTTGGTTCTCTGCTGAATTTTTGTTGATCCACTATGGCTAGCATTTTCAACATGCTGTTGTTGCATCTTTTTAGACTTTGAGAGGATCAGGCTGGTTGCTCTTCTTTGCTACCTAGTTAGTCTCAAATTTTTATATATTTTATGCATATATTTTGTATAGCATTTCAAAGGTGACTCGCTCATGTGGAAATTGTTGTACCAACATCAATTTACACATGTGAAGGGCTAGATTTAGGCTCCTTCTGATATGATGTAAAGGGAGAAAATGCTTCCTCATTTGTCATGTCTCAAATCAAAACTATGATGTAATATTCTTTTGATTATGGAAAAACTATTGAGTACATATAACCTATTATTTTAAGCTATTTTGCATCCACTAATTGGTTGGAAAAATAATTTAGTTTCTACTCTCTCTCTCTCTATATATATATATATATATATTAGCAACTACTAGCTACAACATTTTTGGTTATTAAATCATAGAAAGTGTAGTAAGTCTTGCAACGATGGTAAAATTATTACAACCAATGATTTTGTTACTAAAAGATATTCTTTAGCAATTATGCTTTGGTGCTGCAATGTGGTTGCTAAAACATGTTAAGTAATACAACCATAATGGCCATCCAAAATCTATTGCAACTGATTACTTGATTGCTAAAGAATCAATTTTTACCAACCAAAATAATATGGTCATTTTATGTGTACCGACAACAACCATACCATTAATATAGCAACCACAAACTTTTAGATTAGCGAATGAAAGCTTTTCGCAGATTGTTCAATCTTTAGTAGCCATTATTAGATGGTCACTAAACAAAGTCTCTTTACCTTCCAAATTAATAGCCCGTCACTTGATACTTTTAGTAGCTACTTTTTTGTGACCACTAGTGACCATCATTATTTTGGCCGCTACAAGCTTTGGCAACCATTTTTTTGCTTTTAGCAACAATTAAAAATGATCGTTGAAGGAAAATGATCGCGACTAGTGGCAAAAGGATACACTTAAAGACCCAGTATCGATTTTGAGGAAATCTTTTCACCAGTTGTAATGCCTAAGTCCATTTGGATTTTACTTGTCATAGCTGCATATTATGACTATCAGATATGGCAAATTGATGCAAAAACTACTTTCCTCAATGGAAATAATGAAGAAAAAATTTATATAAAGCAACCACAAGGTTTTACATCTAAAGGGAGTGAGCAAAAGTTTGTAAACTCCAGAGACCCATTTACGGACTCAAACAGGTATCCCGAAGTTGGAAAATCATTTTGATAAGATAGTCAAATCATTTGGCTTTGTCAAAAATATATATGAGCCTTTTGTGTGTAAAAAGGCCAGTGGGAGGAGTATATAGTTTATTGCATTTTATGTGTTGGAATAGTGCCCAGGAAGCCAATTAGATTGGCCATGTAAACAATCTTGATTGAATGATATTCTTTATACGGCCATCTTAATCTTATGCTCATTATTACTTCACTTGCATTTGGATGAAGCTCTTAGATCACTCTTGACTGCAGGACTTGGTTTGATGACCATGGAATAAGTCTCACACTATCAGGATCTTAAATCTTCCAAATCATAGGATCTTACGAGACGGGGCATCTAAGATCCATATAGACTTGCACGAATGATACATAAATCCAATAGTTTGATATTATTCCATTCCATGAGCAACTGTATGAGATACGGATGTATGTTAGTGGGTGCTTGTTAGAAAACAAGGCACTGAAGGCCCACTAGAGAATCTACTAGACAGTCGTAGTGGCTAGTTCTCTAGCTTATGCCAGTGCATATTATTAGTCCTTTGATATGAGGATCCTTGGTAACCTTTTGTCTGGTCCTCATGCTTTGACTCTTCCTTGACCACTTGGCTGGTCTTTTAGGTTGAGGTTGGGTATGAGCCACTTGGCATAGAGGTTTGTGAGATCCAAGATAGGTATCTCCTATATATTCTATAATGATCGATTCTAAGAAATCTTTGCACAAGGTGGTGTGACAATTTGGAAAAGGAGTTTTTTGAAGATGTGGTCACACAAAGGAATTGATCATTGAGAATAGAAATATAGTATCGAGGCTATTAGGGGGCCCACAAATATCTTGCCATAGGCCTCTTTTGGGAAATAGGAGATGGAAGGACCGTATTTACATGGAAAGCATAGAGCCATAATAGTTCACCAAAATATTGATTTCGGCCAATTAGTTGGGCTCCATGGGCTTGAGGTTGGACGTCGACCATGGAGATTGGGTACGTTTCAATTGATGAGAATAATTAAATTGAGTTAATTGGTTTAAAAGTGTTTTAAACTAAAATGAATATATGATATTCAAAAGTTTGAAGGAGTTGTGAGCCCATGTACAATGAATGGTAGAACCTATTAGGTCACACACAAAAGCCAATTAGCTTCCGAATTAATGGAGGAAATTTTCTAAGTGTTAGAAAATATCTACTAGTGGACTAATTTTGAAGGTATCAATTTTGAATTGAATAATTTAAGTGTTAAATTAATCAATCAATTAAAGGAATTAAATTAGACCAATAATTAAGGATTTAATTATTTGGTGCCAATATGACCATCAATTGGTCAAGTTAACTTAAAGAGTTAAGTTAACAAAAATCAAGCTTAGGAATTGAGCTTGTTTGACTTAAGACTTAAGTTAAAGGTTAATTAATTAAATTAAAGTGTTTAATTTAACTAATGGGAAGAATATATTTTGGGGGGAAAATTCAAATGAAATGTTCATTTGAATTAGCATTTTAATTAGCCTGAAATTAGATTTCAAATGTAATTAAGATGCATATAAAATTCAAATTGGATTTGAATTTGCATTTGCCACCTTTGCAATGCATCTTGGCCGCCCAACTTGAGGAAGGTGTAATGCCAACTTGGCATCACACCAAACTCACCCTATATATAGATATAGTGGGTGTGAGGATAGGTCATTGCTGAAAGTGTGAAAGAATTAGATTCTTCTGCAATTCCCTCCAAAACCTCTTGCAAGCATTGCATTCATGTGTTGAAAGCTTTGCTCTCTTCTTCTTCTATCCTACCTAAAATTGGCCTCCACCATAGCCTATTTTTGGTCTTATTCTAGGTTTATAGACTAGAGATTTTGGAAGATCTATTTGGTGAGTGGATCATATCAATAGAGGCAAACAAATTAGTTTGCTACGGTTTGGAGATCCACTTGCACATAGTCCGATTTGGAAAATTTTTACATGGAGATAAAGAAATATTTTTGATCTAAATTTTTCTTGGGCTTTCTCCAAGGTGTTGAGAGGTTGCAGTATTTTTTTCGTGAATTTTGGAGGATTTTTGAAGAGGTTAAAAATAAATCCATTCTTACTGCGCGGTTTCTAGCAAATTCTAGATTGGTGAAAGGTTCACCAATTCTTCCTTGGATTTTAGCATTTCAAGGTAACACTCCCTCTAAATCTATATTTTAGGCATGATTTGATCCTAGTTAGCATGTAAGCACTAGTTTGTTAAGCTTTTGAAGTTTTTATAATTGGATCCTAGTGCCTTACTTGCTTTCAGGTGGTATCAGAGCCTAAATCATGCTTAGATTTGGATTTTTGATGATGGACTCATGTGATGGATCCATCAAAATCACCAATTCTTGATTCATATGATGGATTGGAGTGTTTGGATGATGTTGTGTGTGGCTCCTTGATTGATGAATTAGAAGCATGCTAATATGTGTTTTAAGTGTTGATTCATATGATTAGTATATTTTAATTCATAGCTATTAATGTTGATTGTTGATTCAGAATTAATCTATGTTATATGTTGATATAGCATGTTGTTGATTGATCAAAAGAGTTTTGGTCATTTTTGGATCCAATTTGATTTGAGTTTTATTAGAAGATTTTGTAGAATATGATTGTAGCTTTTTCCTAATTTTTGAAGGCATAATTGAGCACTTGAATTTCTACTTTTAAAAGGTGTTTTAAATCTGGAAATTCATCCATTATGTATGTTTAAATGTTGGGAGCATGTGCTAAAATTATTGGTGTAGGAAAGTTGAGTAGAAAATGGTTTGGCACACCTTAAAACCTCAAAACAAGGGCTATCGGGCACTGGCCGAGTTTTGCGTGGCACGCAGCCTGCCCAGCCATGCGCCTAGGCTGGGTTGCAGCCCCATGGTTGCGATTTTGGTGATCTTTAAGCCTATTTTCCAACTCCTTTTGTGCTTGAAATATTTTTGCACCATACATATTAGATGCACAAATGTTGTGCAAGTCCTCACAATTCTGTTTGACATTTGTTAATTCTTTTAAAAATTGGTTAAAGTTAATCTTCCAATTATGGCATAAATGTTATGATTATTCAATTATTTATTTATGAGATAAGCATTTAAGTGATAGAATTAATTGTTAATTCTAGATTTATTTATTTTTCATTTAATTGTTGAGTGGATGATGGATGAATGGGGATTATCATAAGCATTTAATATTGATTTTATTTGTTTCAAGTTGTTGAAATAGGTTGTATTAAATTGGGGCTTGCATGCCTCTTTGTTTCTACCTTGTAAATGTTATGAGAGTAGAATCACTAGGAGCGAGGATTTCTTTCTCACGTAAAAGTTACATAGAGCAAAGGAAGCTTTTGAGGCATGGAGACTTTTGAAGACCTATGAATGTATGGGATACACTCATGTAATAGCTAGATTTAGTCATCCAACCTAAAATCAACTAGGTGGTGTACCTATGGCTCTAAGTACACCACTTGGTTAGGCACATGGTCATCCCACCCTAGGAGCACGCTAGGCGCATTTACTTATTTATGCTTTCCACATCTTATTGATGTATGAGATGCATGTTTAGGATATAGAAAACCTAAATAAGAAGATAAAACAATGAGATCTTTGCAAGCAAAACGCTCAACTTAGAATGTCTAAGTATTTTTTCAAGTATTAAGTCGAAATGGATTCAAATTAAAAGAGTTTTAGTTAATCCAAGCCTTTTACCAATAGTGTATGCCATGACGATGCTACTGATTTTGTGTGATGGCACTCGTTTATGGGGGTCACACTTAGGAGGAAACATGTGAGCATGCACTTAGCATAAGATGTACTTTCACTTAGGAACGCCAACACATTGGCACTCGTGCACAGGGGATGATGTGGTGCCCGCCTTGAGTCAAAGATTGATTGGTAGGTACGACTTAACACTTAGTACCATAGATGGCACACATACACATGGATCTATGTGAAAAGTGAGGCAAAATATATCAAGAGTTGCATGAGATACAATTAGCAAAAGTTGCTTACCCTTCGATTGCATGTGGATGGCACTCATACATGGGGTCCACTTGTAAGTCCTTGGGATCATGATTCTCACTAGGAAATATGATTTTCTGAATTCTTATAGGGGGTGAAGAATTTGATAAAATAGTGGGAGAAAAACATGCTTGAAAGACCATGAACATGTTTTAATATCAAATTCAATCAAATGCTTATACTCTTTTTCGCCTCCTATAAATTTTTGAAATATTTAAACAAAATGGCAAAGAATCCACTCGCATCAATTTTGGAAACCAATATTGGTAGAGCAACATTAAAATAACTATTGACTCTAAAAAGCAGACTCACATAATTGATCAAAGTCCTACAGACACACTTGGTGATAACGTCACTGATGCACAACGTGAAATGTTCACAAAATTTGTAGATGATGATCTACAAGTGAGATGTGTCATGATGGCTTCTATCTCCAACAAGTTTCAAAAGACTCATAAGCATATGAAACATGCTTGGGAGATCTATTTACATTTACAAGAGTTGTATAGTGTACAAAATAGACAAAAGGTTCACTTTGTCTAAGGAGCTCTTTAGGACAAGGATGAGTGAAGGGTCAAATGTCCATGATCACAGCCTCAAGATGATAGGACACATTGAGAAGCTTGGACAGTTAGATGTGGTCATGAACAATGACCTTTATATGGATTTGATCCTACAGCCATTGCCACCATTGTATGATCAATTTGTTAAGAACTTCAATATGTCCAAGTAAGAAGTTATGATTAATGAATTGATCAACATGCTTGTGACCACAAATGCGACTATGAGAAAGGAGAAACCCCGTATGCTTGCATCCTCCTCCAAGTCAAAGGGCCCTAGAGGTCCTAGAAAGGGAGGTAAGAGGAACAAAAACTCTTCCTTGAAAGGAAAGCAACCAGAGAAGAGTTCTGGGAGGGTTAAGAAGAAGGCTAAAACCGAAGCTAGTTGTATCCATTATGGCGAAAATGGGCATTGGAAGAAAAATTGCTAAGCTTACCTTGCAACCCTTGAGAAGGGTATGTACTTTATTGAAGTGCACATGACGACTAATTCTTTCACATGGGTATTTGATATCGCATAAGGTTCTCACCTTTGTAATTTGTTACAGCGGATGGAAAGAAGAATGAGTCTTTATGAAGGGGATATGATCCTCTGCTTAGGAAATTGAGCAAGAGTTATGGCCACTTTCCAAGGCGTTATCAAGTTGGACTTGGGGAATGCTTGAATTGTGCTTGATTTAGTTTATTATGTATCCCATCTTGTTAAGAACATTATTTCAATTCCCGTTCTTGATAATGAAGGATTTAATTTTTCTAGATCGAATGGGATGTTGAAAGTATTAAAGAGTGGTTCTTGAATTGCACAAGGTACATTAATGAATGGATTGTACATACTTGAATCTCATCCTTCACTAATGCACATTCAATCAAGTAAAAGAAAGTTAGATAACTAGGAAAAAGCCATGTTATGGCATGCAAGACTTGGACATATTTCTAAAAATTGAATGAATAAGTTAGAAGTTTTCAAGGCACAAAATGTTAGTGGCATTGAGGATCTTCCTACTTGTGAATCTTGTTTAAAAGGAAAAATTACCAAAGCTCCTTTTGTAGGACAAACAGAGTGCTCCACAAGTCTCTTGGATTTGATCCATACAGACGTTTGTGGACCACTAAGAGTTAGTGGGAGAGGAGGCTATTCCTACTTCATCACCTTCACCGATGATTATAGTTGGTACAGACATGTGTTTCTTATGAAGAACAAGTCCGAAGCCTATGAAAAGTTCAAAGAGTAAAAGAATGAAGTGGAAAAGAAATTGGGGCTAAGTATTAAAATTCTTTGATCGGATTGAGGGGGAGAATACTTGAGCACCAAATTCTTGGATTATCTAAAGAAGAATGAGACTCTCTCTCAATGGATTCCACCCAGCACACCTCAACACAGTAGAGTAGCCGAGATGAGAAATTACACCTTGTTGGACATGGTGCGTTCCATAATGAGCTTTATCGTTGTGCCCATATCTTTCTGGGGATATGCCTTAGTCACGACAATGAAGCTACTAAATATAGTACTTTCAAAGTTGGTGCCTAAAACACCATATGAGATATGGCGTGGCAAAGCACTCTCTTACTAATATCTCAAGGTTTGGGGATCTCCCACCTACGTGAGACGGACATTGGGAGATAAGTTGCATAGTAGATCCGCCTTATGCAAGTTTGTGGGATACCATAGAGAATCTATGAGTTACTACTTCTATGATCCCTTAGAACAAAAGGTGTTTGTTTCGAGGAACGGCCGCTTTTTGGAAAAGGAATTTCTATTAGATAGAAATGGCATTATCGTTAAACTTAATAAAGTTTAAGATGATCAAGAAATCCCACAAGTGGTGGAAACAAATGAGCAATAAGAGCTTCACACACAAACTCTAAGAAGGTCGGACCAAATCAAGAAGCAACCAGAACGATTCAGATTCCTTCATGAAATGGGCCAATCAAATAGTGATCCGAAGACCTATGAGGAAGCTATATTGGACATAGATTTGGGATATTGGCTTGAAGCCATGAGATTCAAAATGGACTCCACATACTCAAACAAAATATGGACTTTGGTAGATCCACCCAAGGAAATAGTTCCCGTCGGTTGCAGGTGGATCTATAAGCGAAAGCTTGGGGTAGATGGAGAAGTGGTAACTTCTAAGGCGTGACTAGTAGCAAAAGGTTACACTTAAAGACCCAGTATTGATTTTGTGGAAACCTTTTCACTGGTCGCAATGCCTAAGTCCATTCGGATTCTACTTGCCATAGTTGCGTATTATGACAATGAGATATGGCAAATGGATGTGAAAACTGCTTTCTTCGATGGAGACATTGAAGAAGAAATCTATATGGAGCAACCACGAGGTTTTACAGCCAAGGGGAGTGAGCTAAAGGTTTGCAAACTCCATAGATCCATTTATGGACTCAAACAAGCGTCCCAAAGTTGGAACATACATTTTGACAAAATGGTCAAATCGTTTAACTTTGTCAAAAATGTGTATGAACCGTGTGTGTATAAGAAGGCTAGTATGAGTAGTGTACAGTTTATTGTCCTTTATGTCGATGACATCTTTCTCATTGGGAATGAGATAGGATTGTTAGAGTATACTGAAGCATGGTTATCTATATAATTCTCCATGAAGGATTTGGGAGAAGCATCCTACGTGGTGGGAATACATATCTATATAGATAGATCTAAGAGAATGCTAGGACTATCCCAAACCCCGTACATTGACAAGATACTAAAGTAGTTTAGTATGGAAGAATCCTAGAAAAGATTTCTTCCCATAGGACATTGCATTTATCTCTTCAAGTTATGGCCCCCAAGATAGAGGAAGAGAAATGAAAGATGTCCCACATACGTTATGCCTCTGCTATTGGTAGCACAATATATGCAGTTCAATGTACAAGACCGAATATGGCACACTCACTAAGTATTACGAGTAGGTTCCAATCCAATCCCAATAAGAGTCACTAGATGGCCATTAAAGTAATCCTTAAGTACTTGAGAAGGACTAAGGACTTGTTTTTGGTATACGGTAATGGAGAATTGAAACTAGAGGGGTTTTTGGATTCAAGTTTCCAATCCAATGCAGATGACCTAAAATCCACCTCTGGATTTATATTTTGCCTCAACGGCGGCGTGGTGAGTTGGAAGAGTTCCAAACAAGACACCACGGCCAATTCTACTATGAAGGTAGAATATATTACGGCTTCAGAAGTTGCAAAGGAAGGTGTTTCGATGAAAAACTTCATTTAAGGGTTGAATATAGTGTCTAGCATTGCTGAGCTAGTGATTGTCTATTCTGACAACACTAGGGCAGTGGCACAAGCCAAAGAGCTAAGATCTCATTAGAAATCCAATCAATTTTTGAGGCGATATCATTTTATCGGGGACATCATAGATGGAGGCGACATTCGAGTGGAGAGAGTTGCCTCGAAAGAGAATATAGCAAATCCACTAACAAAATGCTTAAGGTAAAAAGTCTTGGAAGAACATCTTGAGAAGATAGGTCTTAAGGCCATGGGGTATTGGCTTAAGGGAGATTGTTAGAATAGTGCCCGACAAGCTAATTAGATTGGCTTTGTAAAAGCTATTTCCTTGTAAAATAATTTTGATTGAATGATATTCTTTATATGGCCATCTTCATCTTATGCTCAATATTACTTCACTTGCATTTAGATAAAGCCCTTAGATCACTCTTCACTGTGGGACTTGGCTTGATGACCATGGAATAAAGCTCACACGGTTGTGATCCTAGATCTTCGAAGTCATAGGATCTTACGAGACGGGGCATCTAAGACTTGCACTAACAATGAATAAATCCAAAAGTTGGATATTACTTCATTCCATGAGCAACCGCATGGGATATGGGTGCATGTTAGTGGATGCTTGTTAAATAACAAAGCATTGAAAACCTAGTGGAGAATCCACTAGATCGCCATAGTGGCAAGTCGGTAGTGGAAAGTTCTCCAGCTTACGCTAGTGCATATTATTAGTCCTCTGACCTAAGGATCCATGGTAACCTTGTCTCTAGTCCTCATGGTTTAACTCTTCCTTGACCAGTTAACGAGTCTTTCGGGTTGAGGTTGGGTATGAGCTACTTGGCATGGAGGTTTGTGACATACAAGATGGAATCTGACTCCTCACTTTCGTGAAGGGCGAGTGCATCTCCTATGTATTCTATAATGATCGATTCTAAGAAATCATTGCCTAAGGTAGTGTGACAATTTGGAAAATAAGTTTTCAAAAGATGAGGTCACAAAAAGGAATCGAACATTGAGAATAGAAATATAGTATCGAGGTTATTAGGGAGCCAACAAATATCTTGCCCTAGGCCTCTTTTGGGAGATTGGAGACGGAAGGACTGTATTTGCGTGGTAAGCGTAGAGCCATAATGGTTCTCCAAAACATTCATTTTGGCCAATTAGTTGGGTTCCATGGGCTTGAGGATGGACATCGACCATGGTGATTGGGTGTTCTTCAATTAATTGAATTGAGTTGATTAGTTTAAAAGTGTTTTAAATTAAAATGAATATATGACATTCAAAAGTCAGAAGGAGTTGTGAGCCCATGTCCAATGAATTGTATAACCTATTGTGTCACACACAAAAGCCAATTAAGTTCCTAATTAATTGAGGAAATTTTCTAAGTGTTAGAAAATATCTCCTAGTGGACTGATTTAAGGTATCAATTTTGAAGGTCAATTTTAGCTTGATTTATTTAAGTGTCAAACTAATCAATTAATTTAAGGAGTTAAATTAGACCAATAATTAAGGAGTTAATTATTTGGTGCCAATATGACCATCAATTAGTCAAGTTAAAGAGTTAAGTTAACAAAAATGAAACTTAAGAGTTGAGCTTGTTTGACTTGAGAGTTAAGTCAAAGGTTAATTAATTAAATTAAAGTTTTTAATTTAATTAATGGGAAGAATACATTTTGGAGGGAAAATTCAAGTGAACATTTGAATTAACATTTGAATTAGCTTGAAATTAGATTTCAAATGTAATTAAAATGCACATAAAATTCAAATTGGATTTGAATTCCCATTTGCCAATTTAGCAATGCAAGTTGGCCACCAACCTTAAAGGTGTGATGCCAACTTGGCATCACCCCAACCTCACCCTATATATAGATATAGTGGGTGTGAGGATAGGTCATTGCTGAAAGTACGAAAGAATTAGTTTCTTTTGCAATTCTCTCCAATACCGCTTGCAACATTATGTTCATGTGTTGAAAACTTTGCTCTTTTCCTCTTTTTTCCTACCTAAAATTGGGCTCCACCATAGTGTATCTCTAGTCTTATTCCAGCATATAGACTAGAGATTTTGAAGATCTACTTGGTGTGTGGATAATATCAATAGAGGCAAATAAGTTAGTTTGCTACGGTTTGGAGATCCACTTGCACAGAGTCCAATTTGGCGAATTTTTCCAAGGAGATCAGAAAGCTTTTTGATTCAAATTTTTTACTGTGTTTCCTCCAAGTTATTGAGAGGTTGTGTTATGTTTTTTGTGAATTTTTGAGGAGTTTTGATGAGGTTAAAAATTGCTCCATTCTTGTTGCGCGGTTTCTGGCAAGTTCTGAATTGGTGAAAGGTTCACCACTTTCTCCCTGGTTTTTAGCATTTCAAGGCAACACTCTATCAAAATCTAGATTTTAGGCATGATTTGATCCTAGTTAGCATGTAAGCACTAGTTTATTAAGCTTTTGAAGTTTTTATAATTGGATCCTAGTGCCTTACTTGCTTTCATTATGTCGATGACATTCCTCTCATTAGGAATGAGAAAGAAGTGTGAGTGTACTAAAGTATGGGTATCTACTCAATTCTCCACGAAGTATTTGAGAGAAACATCTTACTTATTAGGAATATGTATCTATAGAGATAGATTGAGGAGGATGCTGGGCCTTTCTCAAATCCCGTACTTTGACAAGATAGTAAAGAGGTTTTGTATGGAATAATCCAAGAGGTTATTCCTCCCTATGGGATATAGCATTCATCTTTCCAAGTCTATGGCCCCTAAGACTGATGACAAACAACAAAAAAATTCCCACATACCTTATACATTCGCTATTGAGAGCATAATATATGTTGTTCAATGTGCAAGACCAGATGTGGCACACGCTCTAAATGTTACGAGCCGCTTTCAATCTGACCCCGATGAATGTCACTGGATGGCCATTAAAACAATCCTTTAGTACTTGAGAAGGACCAAGGATTTGTTTTTTGTTTATGATAATGGAGAATTGAAACTTGAGGGGTTTTTGGATCCTAGTTTTCAATTTGATGTAGATGACCTAAAATCTACTTTTTGATCTATATCTTACCTCAATGGCGGTGCGGTGATTTGGAAGAGTTCTAAACAAGAAACCATGGCTAATTCCACCACAGAGGTAGAATATTTTGCAGCTTCAAAAGTTGCAAAGAAAGGTGTTTGGATGAAAAACTTCTTCCAAGAGTTGGATGTAGTATTTAGCATTGTTGAGCTAGGAGTTGTCTTTTGTGACAACAATAGGGCGGTAGCGCAAGCTAAATAGCTAAGATCTCATCAACGATCCAAGCATATTTTGAGGTGATATCGTTTGATTTGGGAGATCATTGATAGATGCGACATTCGAATGGAGAAAGTTGCCTCCGAAGAGAATATAGCAGATCCATTAATTAAACCCTTATCACAAAAGGTCTTTGAAGGACACCTTGAGAAGATGGGTCTCAAATCTATGGGGAATTGGCTTTAGGGATATTGGGAGATTGTTGGAATAATGCCCCGTAAGCCAATTAGATTGGCATGTAAACTATTTCACTTGCGATACAATCTTGATTGAATGATATTTATTAAATGGTCATCTTCATCTTATGCTTATATTTACTTCACTAGCATTTGGTTGAAGCCCTTAGATTATATAAGACTACGGGACTTGGTCACGTATTGGGTGGTGATCATGAAACAAGTCTTGTATGGTCGTGATCTTAAATCTTCCAAGTCGTAGGATCTTATAAGAATGCCATCTAAGCTCCAGATAGACTTGCATTAACGATGCATAAATTGAAAGAGTTGGATATTGCTTCGTTTCATGAGCAAAGCTATATGAGATATGGGTGCATATTTGTGGGTGCATGTTAGCGAACAAATTCACTGAAGGCCCGCTCGGAGAATCCACTAGATAGTCGAAGACGCAGATTAGTACTGGAAAAATTCTCCAACTTATGCTAGTGTGTATAATTAGTTCTTTGACTTGAGGATCTATGGTAACCTTGTGCTTAGGTCCTCATGCTTTGACTCTTCCTTGACTACTTAGCAGGTCTTTCTGGTTGAGCTTAGGTATGAACTACTTAAACATGGAGGTTTGTGAGATCCAAGATGGGATCCGACTCCTCATCACTGTAAAGGGCGAGTGCATCTCCTATGTATTCTATAATGATTGATTCCAAGGAGTCCTTGCACAAAGCAGTATGACAATTTAGAAAAGGAGTTTTCCAAAGATAAGGTCATAAACTAGAATCGAACATTAGGATTAGAAACATAGTATCGAAGCTATTAGGGAGCCGACAAATAACTTACCCTAGGCTTCTTTCGGGAGATAGGAGACAGAAGAACCGTATTTTCATGGCAAGCGTAGTGCTAGAATGGTTCTCCAAAAGCATTCAATTCGGCCAATTAGTTGGGCTCCATGGGCTTGAGGTTGGACATTGAGCATAGAGATTGGGTACTCTTCAGTTAATGGCGATTAATTGAATTGAGTCATTTTTTTAAAGGAGCTTAAACTAATGCGAATATTGATATTGTATAAGTCACAAAGGCTGTGATCCCATGTCCAATGAATGGTGGAACCTAATGGGTCACACGCAAAAGCCAATTGAAAATCCTACTTGATGAAGGAAAATTTTCTAAGGTCCTATTTGGTTTCATTTTCATTTCCAATTTTTATTTCTATCACTTCTGAAATTTAAAAAGTTAGTTAGTGGAAATGAATTGAAAATGAGTTTGCATTTGGATGAATTGCCGAAAAAGTGTTGATTATATTGGTTTTAATAGGTTGTAGATAGAGAGAGATAGAAATAATAGAATATAGAGATAAGATATATAGGTTATTGGAGAATGTGTTTTGAAATTGAAAATGAAAATGAAAATGATGTTGGTTGAAAATGCATAAAAAGTGATGCGTTTCATTTCTAAAATAGTAGAAAATAGAAAAAGAGGCTATGAAAATGAAACCAAACGGAGCTTTAAGAGTTAGAAAAATTCCTTGATGATCGATTTTGGAGGTAGATGGTTGATGTAATTTGTGGTCATTTTGGCTTGGTCAATTTAATTGTTAAATTGATTCAACTAATTTAAGGAGTTAAATTAGACCAATTAATTAAGTGTCAATTATTTGGTGCCACATGACTATTAGTTGATCAAGTTAACTTAAGGAGTTAAGTTAACAATTACTAGCTTAAAGAGTTAAGCTAATTGACCTAAGAGTTAAGTCAAAGGATAATTAATTAAATTAAAATATTTAATTTAATTAAAATGAAGAATTATTTTTGGAGAGAAAATTCAAATAAAATGTTAATTTGGTATGGCATTTGAAGATTCCAAATGAAATTCAATTGCACAAAAAAATTATATGCCACTTGCTTGCCAACTTGCAAGCAAGTTGGCGCCAACTTGAAGAAGGTGTGATGCCACCTTTGCATCACACCATCCTCTCTGTATATATAGATATAGAGTGAGAGAGTGGGTGGCCATTTTTTCTTTACATGTGAATTGCAAGCAATCTAGATCTAAGATTAGATTCTCTCAAACTTCACTTTTCTTCATCTCCTACCTCCAAATCAAGCTTTGATCCTTGCATTTCTTCTCTTTTTTCTCCAACTAACATTGAGAAGGATTGGATTGCGCATTGGTGTGTGGACCTTATCATTAGAGGCAAGACAATTGGATTGCTAGCCTTTTGGAGATCTTTTGTTCAGGTAGAATCTTGAAGCATCCATTGGAGACCTCGCTAGAACTGTTTTGAGGTGAAATTTTTACTAGTGAATCATTAAGAAGTTGGTGATCTTTTGGTCCAAGTTTTACTCAATTCCTAGTTTGTTTGGTTGGGGAAAAGTTGCTTGGAAACTGTTGTGCCGCTGGGAGGCAAATTCAAGGAGTTGAAGTCTTCCTTCTAGTTTCCTTTGATTCGATGAAAATCAAGGTAATCCTCTTGCCAAATTTGAATCTATGGCATGTTTAGATCTTTGGCTTCATATCTGGTATAGTTATTTCGGCATTTTTATGCTTTGATAATTGGATCCTAGTGCTACATGTGATTTCATATTAATGTATGAGATGCATGGTCAGGATATAGAAAACCTAAATAAGGAGATAAAATTGATGAGATCTTTGCAAGCAAGAATATCCCTCCACTTAGAAATTCTAAGTTCTTTCAAATATTAAGTCAAAATGGATATAAACTAAAATGAGTTTTAATTAATCCATGTCTTCTACCAATAGTGTACGGCATGACGATGCTACCACATTTGTGTGATGTCTCATGAGTCGTGGGTTATACTTATGGTGGAAAGTTGTGACCACATACTTAGCATATGATGCATCTTTGATTTGATGCTTCCTATGCATTGGCACATGAGTCGTGGGATGACATGGAGCGATCTCGAATCAAAGTTTGATTGGTAGGTCCAACCACCTAGTAGTGTATAGATGTCGCACGAGTCATGGGTCTACATGAAAAGTGAAGCAAAATATATAAAAGGTTGTATAGAGATGCAATTAGCAAATGCTTACCTTTCGATTGTTTGTGGATGTCTCATGAGTCATAGGTCCACCACAAGTCCTTAGGACCTTGATTCTCACTAGGAAATGAGACTTCCCAAGTTCTTCTAGAGATGAATAATTTGATAAAATAGAGGGAGAGAAACATGTTTGAAAGACCATGAACATGTTTTCAATATCAATATTCAATCATATGTTTTTATTCTCTTTTTTGCCTTTGATGATTTGTGAAATCTCTAGTATGGCTAGGAATCCACTCAACGTTATTTTGGAAACCAATAAACTAATGGGGCCCAACTTCAACTATTGACTTAACCTCAAAACCATTCCAAATTCCTAGAAAAGGATAAATGCCCTATATCATGGTGCTCCTTATCCCAAAGAGAATAATGTAGATCAAGAGACATGTGAAATGTTCACAAATTGGGTTAGGGATCGTCCTATCCCATAGTCTCATGATGGAATCTACAAACTTCAAAAGTCTCAAGGACACATGAATAAATACCTTGGTTAAAGCTTACAAGAGTTGTAATGCCAAAAAGGTAATAGAGGTTCATGTTGTCAAAGAAGATTTTTCAAGCTAGGATGGATGAGAAGTCATGTGTCATCGACTACGGCCTAAAAATGATTAAGCATTTTAGGTTTGTTGAAAAGCTCTTCAACTTAGATGTAGTGATGGACAATGATCACCATGAGGATTTGACCATCACATCTTTGCCAAGTTTTATTGATCAAAGTGTTGATCTAGAAGGAGACTACCATGACAAGGGCATGCCATTAATGCTAGCTTCCTCTGAGCCCTAGAGAAATGGAGGTAAAAGGAAGAAAAGTTCTTCCTCTAAGCAAAAGCAACCATTAAAGGCATCCGGGTGAGTCAAGAAGATTATAAAGGCTATAGTCGATGTTACTTGTTTCTACTTTGGCAAGAAAGGACATTGAAAGCGGCATTGCAAGAAATACTTGTAACCTTTGAGAAGGGTATATGCTTTATTGAAATGCATTTAGGATTAATTCTTCGTCATGTATATATGGTAGCATCACATGTGGTTCTTATCTTTGTAATTTTTTACAAAGAATAGAAAGAAGAATAAAATAAAGTGATAGGGATATGATCCACCGCCTTGGCAAAGGAGCAAGAGTTGCGGCCAAAGCTGAAGGCATATTATAAGTTAGACTTAGGGAATTCCATACTTATATTGAACCCTTGTTATTGTGTACCACATATTGTTGAGAATATTATTTCAATTTTTGTCTTGGATAGTGAAGGATTTGATCTTTCTACATCAAATATGAGATTGAAGACATAAAGAATGGGTTCTTTGGTTGCTCATGGTACACTTAACAAAGGATTATACATTTTTGGATTCTCAAACATCACTGATGCACATTCAATCAAATAAAAGACAATTAGATAACCAAGACGATGCCATCTTATGCATACAAGACTTGGACATATCTCTAAAAATAGGATGAACAAATTAGAAGCTCTCAAAGTACTAAATGTAAGTGGCATTGAGAATCGTCCTACTTATGAATCTTGTTTGAAGGAAAAATGATCAAAGCTCCTTTTGTGGAACAATCGGAGCGAACCACAAGTCTTTTGGATTTGATCTAATCAAATATTTGTGGCCCACTAAGAGTTAGTGCGAGAGGAGGATATTCTTACTTCATCACCTTCACCGATGATTATAGTCGGTTCGGATATGTGTATCTTAAAAAGTACAAGTTCGAAGCCTTTGAAAAGTTCAAAGAGTATGTGAATGAAGTAGAAAAGCGAAAGGTACTAAGAATTAAAGTTCTTCGATTGGATCAAGGGAGATAATACTTGAGTACCGAATTCTTGAATTATCTAAAGAATAATGGGATTCTCCCTCAATGGACTCCACCCAGCACAACCCAACACAATTTAGTAGTCGAGAGAAAATCGTACCTTGTTAGACATGGTACGATCCATGATGAGCCTTTTCGATGTGTCTATATCCTTTTGGAGATAGGCCTTAGAGACGGTGGCAAAGTTACTAAATGCAGTACCTTCAAAGTTGGTGCCAAAAACACTGCATGAGATGTGGTTTGGCAAAGCACCTTCTTACTCTTTTCTAAGAGTTTGGTGGTCTCCTACTTATGTCAAGTGGCTAGTAGGAGAGATAACTTGGATACTAGATCCAGCTTGTGCAAGTTTGTGGGATATCCAAGAGAGTCTTTGGGTTATTACTTCTATGATCCCTCGGAACAAGGGAGTTATTTCAAGAAACGCCACCTTTTTGGAAAAAGAATTTCTATTAGATAGAAATGGCATTGTTACCAAACTTGATAAAGTTCCAAGATGATCATTAAATCCTACAAGCGGTGGAAACAAGTGAGCAACAATAGCTGAACATACAACCTCTGAGAAGGTAGGACCGAATCGAGAAATAACCCAAAAGGTTCCAATTCCTTCACGAGATGAGCCGATCGATAGTGATTTGATGACCTATGAAGAAGCTATGTTTGACATAGATTCGGGACATTGGCTTGACACCATGAAATCCAAAATAGACTCCTTTTACTCCAACAAAGTATGGACTTTGGTAGATCCATAAAAGGCGTATAGTATCCGTTGGTTGCAAATGGATCTATAAGCCAAAGCTAGGAGTCGATGGAGAGGTAATGACCTTTAAGGCATGACTAGTGACAAAAGGTTATACTAAAAGACTCGGTATAAATTTTGAGGAAACCTTTTCCCTAGTCGCTATGCCTAAGTCTATTCAGATTTTACTTGCCATAGCTACATATTATGACTATGAGATATGGAAAAAAGATGTGAAAACCGATTTCCTCAATGGAAACATTGAAGAAAAAATCTATATGGAGCAACCACAAGGTTTTACATCCCAAGGGAGTGAGCAAAAAGTTTGCAAACTTGAGAGATCTATTTATAAACTCAAATAGACGTTCCAAAATTGGAACATATATTTTGACAAGACAGTCAAATCAATTGGCTTTGTCAAAAATATGTATGAATCTTGTGCATACAAGAAGGCTAGTAGGAGTAGCACACAGTTTATTATGTTTTATGTCGATGAAATTCTTCTCACTGGGAATGAGAAAGCAATGTTAGAATGTACTAAAGCATAGTTATCTACACAATTCTCCATGAAGGATTTGGAAAAAGCATTATACATATTAGGAATATGTACATATAGAGATAGATCGAGGAAGATGTTGGGGCTTTCCCAAACACCGTACATTAACAATATACTAAAGAGGTTCAGTATGGAAGAATCTAAGAGAGGATTCCTCTCCTTAGGATACGGTCTTTGTCTATCCAAGTCAATGGCCTTTAGATTGACGACGAGAGATATATAATGTCCCACATACCTTATGTGCCCATCATAGAGAGCATAATGTATGCCGTTCAATGTACAAAGCTAGATGTTACACATGCTCTAAGTGTTACAAGCCATTTCCAATCCGACCCCAGTGAATGTTACTGGATGATTGTTAAAGCAATCCTTAAGTACTTAAGACAAACTAAGAATTTATTTTTGATATACGGCAATTGAGAATTAAAACTCAAGGGGTTTTGAATTCTAGTTTCCAATCCAAGGTAGAAGACCTAAAATCCACTTTTGGATTTATATTTTGCCTTAATGGTGGCACAGTGAGTTGGAAGAGTTCCAAACAAAACACCATGGCTGATTCAACCACAGAGGCAAAATACATTATAGTTTTGGAAACTGTAAAGGAAGATGTTTGGATAGAAACTTTATCCAAGAGTTGGATAAAGTGCCTCGCATGTATGATCCTATGGTTGTTTTTTGAAGACAACTTAAGACTTGAGCCAAGATCTCATCAGTCATCCAAACACAAGTAAATGCATTATCATTCGATATATGATATCAATTGATAGAGGTAACATTTGAGTGGAAATGGTTGCCTTAGAAGATAATATAGGATAATTATTATCTTAAACCATAAACACAAAAGGTCTTTAAAAGATATCTTGAGAAGATGGGTATTAAGGATATAGGGAATTAGCTTTAGGGCAAGTGGAAGATTGTTGGAATAGTACCCTGCAGCCAATTAGAATGGCATGTAAACTATTTTATTTGTAATACAATCTTGATTGAATCATATTCATTATAAACAGTCATCTTCATCTTATGCTTATTATACTTCACTGGCAGTTCGTTGAAGCCCTTAGATCACACAAAACTACAGGACTTGGTCACTTCACTGGGTGGTGATAATGAAATAATTCTTACACGGTCGTGATATTAAATCTTCCAAGTCATAGATTCTTATGAGATAGGGCATCTATGATTCGGATAGACTTGCACTAACGATGCATAAATCCAAAGGATGGATATTACACTATTTCATAAGTAAACCATCTGAGATATAGATGTATGTTAATAGGTTCTTGTTAGAGAACAAGTTTACCGAAGACCCACCTAGAGATCCACTAGACAATCATAGTGGCAAGTCGGTAGTGGCATGTTCTTCAACTTACGCTAGTGCATATATTTAGTCATTTAACCTAAGGATCTATGCTAACTTTGTGTTTGGGTCCTCATACTCTGACTTTCCTTGACCACTTAGCTAGTCTTTTGAGTTGAGATTAGGTATGAGCTACTTAGACATGGAGGTTTGTGAGATCCAAGATGGGATCCGACTCCTTGTCATTGTGAAGAGCGGGTGCATCTCCTATGTATTCTGTAATGATCAATTCCAAGGAGTTCTTGTGCAAGGAAATATGACAATTTGGAAAAGGAGTTTTCCTAAGATAAGGTCATAAACTGGAATCGAACATTGGAAATAGAGAAACATAGTATCGAGGCTATTATGGAGCCGACAAATATCTTGCCCTGGCTTCTTTCAGGAGATAGGAGACGGAAGGACCGTATTTGCATGGCAAGCATAGGCTAGAATGGTTCTCGAAGGGCATATTTACTCGGTTAATTAGTTGGACCATGTAGATTAGGAACTCTTCAATTAATGAAGATTAATTAAATTGAGTCATTAGTTTAAAGGAGTTTAAACTAATGTGAATATTTCTGTATTCTAGAAGTCACAAGAGTTGTGAGCCCATGTCCAATGAATGGTAGAACCTAATGGGCCACACACAAAAGCCGACTGGAAATCCTACTTGAAGGGAATTTTCTAAGAGTTGGAGAAATTCCAATTTGGTGGATTTTGGAGGGAAGCGATTGACACAATTTTTTCGTTATGTTGGCTTGATCAATTTAATTGTTAAATTGATCTAAATAATTTAAGGAGTTAAATTAGACCAATTAAATTAAAATTTTAATTTAATTGGTGCCACATGACTATCTATTGGTCAAATTAACTTAAGGGAGTCAAGTGAACACCTTCAAGCTTAAAGGGTTAAGCTAATTAACTTAAAGAGTTAAGTCAAGGTTAATTAATTAAATTAATGGATTAATTTAATCAATGTGAAGAATTAATTTGTAGGAAATTCAAAATGAAAGAGTTCATTTGGAGTGCATGTGAGTTTATTTGGATGACATTTCATGAGATGAAATGAAGATTCCAAATTAATTCAAATGAAAGTGAAATGTGATTTCACACGCAACTTTATTACTTAGGTGGTACCTCATGGGAGGTGTGATGCCAACTAGCATCACACCTTCCCTCTCTCTATATATAGATATAGAGTGGCCGACCACTAAAAAGCTAAGTTGGCATAATTTTAGATCTAAAAGTTAGATTCCACTTTTCCCTCCATTTTTTGTGTGATTCTCTCATGTTTGAGGCTTTACATTTTTTTTACTTCTCCTTCCCAAAATTTTGGCCCTTACCCTTAGTTTTTTTCTCCTTGATTTTTAAGCTAATTAAGGAGAGATTTGGATTAACCATTGGTCTGTGAATCATATCATTAGAGGCAATACATTTACAACAGAAGCAATAACTTTGGAGCGTCTTTTCAGGACCCTCCCAAAGTCATTTTTGGCTGAATTTGTTACTGGATCTTAACAAGGTGTTGGTGATCTTTTATCCCAAATTTTAGCCAATTTGGAGGAGATTCGATAGGCCAATTATTGCCATCTTGCTGCTACGCCACTGGAAGACAACTTTCAAGTGTTGAAGTGTCTTTCCTTCTTTCCTTGGAGTTTTTGAGCATTAAACGTAATCCTTCATCGAAATCTAAATTTGAAGCATGATTAGATCCTTGGTTTTGAGTGTACCCTAGTTAATTTAGCTAATTTTTTGCTTTGTTATTGGATCCTAGGGCTACATATGAATTCATTAGCCAAAATCTCTTGTGAGGTGGTTAGTACCTTTAGGACCTCAGAAGTGAATCTCTTAATAAAGCTGTGAAAGAACTCTCCTAATTCCTAAAGTATGATAAACAGGCTAAGCGATATCTTCTAATACTGCTTGCTACTAGTGAATTGGTGGAGAAACATCTTGTTAAGTTGGTCAAACGATTGAATGCAACTAGGAAGTAACTGACTAAACTATTTTTAGGTTGCTCCTGTAGAAGTATTGACAAACACTCTGCACTTAAGGCCCTTAGTATACTAATATAACAATGTAGAATGCTCAAATTTATATAGATGTTCGGCAAGATATGATAATCCTGAATAATCCGAATATTCATTCTGCATAAATTCAACGGAATCGGCTTAGTTATTGTCACATTGCTAAAAGTAACACCTTTTCACTTGACAGTATGTCTTTTTGCAAGAGCTATATGTATATCCTCCATCTCACACTTGATTCCGGCTACTTTCGAAGGCAAATCCTTTTGTTCGACTACCTGGTTCCTCGATCGGATGAAAAGGGAGCCCTTATGCTCCAAATCTTCTAATCCTTCAGGATTCGGCGGTATCAAGTCAACTCTCAAAATTGGATGTGGGTGTCTTTATCTCGCAACTTGTGATTATTGAGGCATTTCAATTGGAACTTGCTCTACCGAGGGATTGACCCATGCCTAACCAGTACAGCATCAATAGTTGCAACTACCAAATTTGTAAATTACTCCATACTAAACTAGGCTAGATTAAAATTGCGACCCTACTGTTCATTAATATGTGGTCCCTCGACTTGGGGGATAAATTGAGCACATCCTCTACGACGCTGCACATCCAAATTAGCCATGTATTTCCTTATGCCTTAGACTACAATACTTCCCATAGACAGCTCCGATTGATGGAAATATTTTATCTGTGCAATAGATGAACACTCAACAAACTCTCAAATCCATTGAGCAAGCCTACAAAATAGAGTCGGTTACGGATGCCAAAAAGGTTTTCGATGAAAACCCTCTGATGCTTAAGTCAATCCCTTTTCTTAGAAAAATCGGGTAGATTATAAATTTCTTTGTGTATCTATATAAAAGAATCAAAATATACCTTATTTTTATGTGATGTTTTTTTGTAGATAAATCTATCTCAATTTTCAGCCTCAAATCTATGATTCTTTGATATATCTATCTTTTAATCTTATTTTTAACATTTAAAATCCTAAAAATTTGGGGATCACATGGGAATGTAGAATAGCGCATCCAATGCTCAAGTCAGCTCTTCATGCATGAGATCGTAACGTGGCTAAGTAGGATAAAGCATGGCTAAAGTGTGATGGGTGGCAGACTGAGCTGATTTGTTGCTGTCAGATTAGTCCAAATATCAGCTTACTTTGAGGCGAACTTAACCACAAGAGTGTGATGAAGAAATAGGGAGGAGAAACAGGAAGGGCTTCGTAAGCTCTGCTTTCAGAGTTAGGTCAGCCTTGCTTCAACTTATGAGGTTAGCTCCACCATAAAAGATTTAGGCTTGGCAATTAATGGGCTAATCGAATTATGTATTAAGATCATCCCTACTTCTAGTAATGCTAGCTTATGCAGCAGAAGCTTGATGGTATCCATATATCTGTATATACGTATATCATCTTATGTTATAAATTATATATAGATAAAAATAATAATAGAAAATTACATCTTCACCTCATTAACCAATTGGAATAATGCCTCACAACTAATTAGATTGGCATGTAAACTATTTCACTTGTGATACAATCTTAATTAAATGATATTCATTATAAATGGCCATCTTCATCTTATGTTATTTTACTTCACCAGCATCTAGTCGAAGCCCTTAGATCACACAAGACTAAAGGACTTGGTCACGCACTGGGTGGTGATCATGAAACAAGTCTTACACGGCCATTATCTTAAAATATCCCAAGTCGTAGAATCTTACGAGATAAGGCATCTAAGATTTGGATAGACTTGCATTAATGATGCATAAATCCAAGGGGTTGGATATTCCTCTATTTCATGAGCAATCCATGTTAGACATGGATGCATATTAGTGGGTAAATGTTAGAGAACAAGTTCTCTAAAGGTTCGCTCGAAGAATCCACTAGATAGTCGTAACGGCAAGTCGATAATGACAAGCTCTCCAACTTACGCTAGTGCATATAATTAGCCCTTTGCTTGGATGATCCATGGTAACCTTATGTTTAGATTCTCATGCTTAGGTATGAGCTACTTAGATATAAAGGTTTGTGAGATCTAAGATGCGATCCATCTTCTCATCGTTTTGAAGGGAAAGTGCATCTCCTGTGTATTCTATAATGATCAACTCCACGAAATCATTACGCAAGGTAGTATGACAATTTAGAAAAGGAGCTTTCCAAAGATGAGGAGGGGAATCAAACATTGAGAACAGAAATATAGTTATCGAGGCTATTAGGGAGCCGCCTCTTTCGAGAGATAATAGACGCAAGGACCATATTTGCATAGTAAGCATAGAGCTAGAACAGTTATCCAAAAGCATACTCATTTTGGCCAATTAGTTGGGCTCCATGGGCTTGAGGATGGGCATCGACCATGGAAATTGGGTACTCTTCAATTAATGGAGATTAATTGAATGAGTTATTAGTTTAAAGGAATTTAAACTAATGTGAATATTTCGATATTCCAAATATCACAAGAGTTGTGGCCTATGTCCAATGAATGTGAGAACCTAATGGATCACACACAAATGCCAATAGGAAATCCTATTTGATGAAGGGAATTTTCTAAGAGTTAGAAAATTCCACTTGATTGATTTTATAGAGGTAGAATGGTTGGCTAATTTTTTATCATTTTGACTTGATCAATTTAATTGTTAAATTGATCTAAATAATTTAAGGAGTTAAATTAGACCAATTAAATTAAGGAGTTAATTTAATTTGCACCACATGAATATCAATGGTCAAGATAACTTAAGGAGTTAAGTTGGCATCTTCTAGCTTAAAGAGTTAAGACTAATTAATTAAATTAAGGGGTGAGTTAATTTAATTAAAATGAAGAATTAATTTTGGAGGGAAAATTCAAATGAAAGAGTTTATTTGGTGTGCATTAGAATTTATTTGGATGACATTTCATGATATGAAATGAGGGTTCCAAATGAAATTCAAATGCAAGTGAAATTTACATTTCACGCATGCAACTTGCCTTGAAAATTAGCGCCAACCTCATGGGAGGTGTGATATCAAATTGCATCACAACTCTCTCCCTATAAAGAGGAGAGAAGTGGTTGGTCATGCTTGCTTGTGTGATCTAATTGTTAGATTCCATTTTTCCTTCCGATTTTGTGTGATTCACTCATGTGTTGAAGTCTCACACTTCTTCTTCACCCTACCATCTAAAATTGGCCATTATCTCCTTCTTCTCTCTTTGGTTTTTCAGCTAACTAAGCAGTGATTTGTATTTTCCATTGGTGTGTGGATCTTCACATTAAAGGCTAGACAATTGAATTGCTTGGCTTCTGGAGATCCACTGCAAGGGCAAAACTTTGGAGGCATGTTTCTAGACCTTCATGGATTCAATTGTTGCTGAATTTTTTGCCGAAGCTTCCCCAAGGTGTTAAGGAACTTGTGTCCAAATTTCAGCAAGTTTGGACGTGGTTTGATTGGGCAATTGTTTCCGAGTTGCCACTGCACCATAGGAAGACAGCTTTGAAAAGTTCAAGTATTCTTCTACTCTACCTTGGATTTTTGAGCAATCAAGGTAATCCTTCCTCCAAATCTGAATTAGAAGCATGATTAGATCCTTGTTTTTGAGTGTATCCAAGTTAATTTAGCTATTTTGTGCTTTATTTACACTTGACTTCAAGCCACTATTGGAGCCTATTTCATGCTTTAATTTGAATTTTTGATTGATTGATTCATGTGATGGATTAATCTAGATCTCCAAATACTTGATCCAACTTATGGATTGAAGTGTTTGGATGATGATGCATGTGGCTCCTTTGTTGATGAATTGAAATTATGCTAACATGCGTTTTAAGAGTTAATTCATGTATTAGTATGTTTTAATTCATAATTGCTAATGTTAAATATTGATTTAGTATTGGGTGATGTTATATGTTGATGTGGCATGTTAAATTTTAGTTTTAAAGTGTTTTGGTCATTTTTGGATCCAATTGGATTCGAGATTATTATAGATTTTTGGAGAATATTGATTCTCACTTAAACTTGATTTTTGAAGTATATTTGAGCACTTGAATTTTCATTTTTAAAAGGTGTTTTAGATCTAGAAATTTATCTATTATGTGATTTACTGTTTAAGAGGTGTCCTAAATTTTTTGGTTCACAAAAATTGAGCTAAAAATAACTTGACTCGTACTATTACACAAAATAGGGCATGCTGTCGCACCCGGATTGGTGTTGCGCAAGCAGCGGGCGAGCCTGGGGCACGTCTATAGCATGGCCGTGTGGCCAAGCTAGGGCAGCAGTGTTAGGTCACAGGTTTGGTGAGTTTTAAGGCATTTTTGTGTCCTTTTTGTGACCAAAACTGATCTAAGTCATGCTACATAGATGCACAAGTGTTGTGCAAGTTCTCAAAATTATGTTTGACATGTTTGATTGCTTTTAAAATCTTGTTAAATTTAATCTTCAATATTGGTGCAAAAATGAGATGCATAAATGTTATGCCTATTTTTATCCCTTAATTAATTGTTTATGAGATAAACTTTTAATTATTGAAATTGAATGTCAATTCTTGATTTCTTGTTCATTTAATTGTTGAATGGGTGATGAATGAATAGGGAAGATCATGAGTCTTTAATATTGATTTTATTTATTTCAAGTTGTTGAAAATGGTTGTATTAAATTGGGGATTTCATGTCTCTTAATTTCAATCTTGTAAATGTTATGAGAGTAAAATCACTAAAAGTGAGAATTTTTTTCTCATGTAAATATTGCAAGGAGCAAAGAAGACCATTAGGGGCATGAAGACCCATGAATGTATGGGCATACATTTATGTAATAGCTAGATTTAATCAACCTACTTAAAATCAACTAAGTAGTGCACCTACGACTCTAAGCGCACTACTTGGTTAAAGCTCATGGTCATCCCACCCTAGGAGCATGCTAGGCGCATTTACTTATTTGTGCTTTCCATATCCTATTGATGTATGAGATGCATGGTTAGGATACAAAAAACCTAAATGAGGAGATAAAATTGATGAGATCTTTGGAAGCAAGAAAATCCCCCCACTTAGAAGAGTCTAAGTGCTTCCAAAATATTAAGTCAAAATGGATACAAATTAAAAGGATTAATTAATCCATGCCTTCACCAATAGTATATGACATGACGACACTATTATCTTTATGTGATGCACTCATCATAGGGGGTCACACTTAGCTAGAAAGTTGTGGTCATATACTTAGTATATGATGCACCTTTGATTTGATACTTCCTATGCGCAACTCATATCACGTGCCATGACTTGGAATAGTTTCAAATCAAAGTTCGATTGGCAGGTCTGACTTAACACCTAGTAATGTAGAGGTCGCCCATCAAGGAGATCTACATGAAAAGTAAGGCAAAATATATCAAGGGTAGCATAGAGAGTCAATTAGCAAAAGTTGCTTACCTTGGGATTGTTTGTGGATGCACTCATCACGAGGGTCCACTTACAAGTCTTTGGGATATTAATTCTTAATAGGAAATAAGATTTTTTGAATTCTTCTAAGGCGTGAAGAATTTGATAAAATAATGGGAGAAAATTGACTCTTGAAGGGCCATGAACATGTTTTCAATATTAATATTCAATCATATGCTTATGCTCTCTTTTTTGCCTTTGTAGATTTTTGAAATCTCAAAACAAATAGCTAAGAATCCACTCAGTGCTATTTTGGAAATCAATAAACTAACCATGCCTAACTTCCAAGAATGGTTGATAAACCTCAAGATTCTAGATTTTGAAAAGAAGACTTATGTGCTTGATCAAAGTCCATCGGACACCATTGGCGATGATGCCACCAATGAGGCAAGTGAATTGTTCATGAAGTTTGTGGATGATGATCTACAAATAAGATGCCTCATAATGGCTTCTATGTCTAATGAGCTTCAAAAGTCTCACGAGCATATGAAGCATGCTCACAAGATTTACTTACACCTACAAGAGTTGTATGGTGTTCAAACTAGACGTGAAAGGTTCTCATTGTCTAAGGAGCTCTTTAGGACTAGAATGAATGAGGGCTCAAGTATCCATGACCATGTGCTAAAGATGATTGGTCTCATCGAGAAGCTTGGTCAATTGGACATTGTCATGGATGATGAGCTCTATGTGGATTTGATCCTTCAATCATTGCCTAGCTCGTTTGACCAATTCGTTACGAACATCAACATGACAAAGCAGGAAGTAACAATTAATGAGTTGGTCAACATGTTGGTGACCACCGAGGCAACTATCAAGAAAGACAAGCCTCTTATGCTTGCTTCTTCTTCCAAGTCTAAGGGCCCTAGGGGCACTAGAAAAGGAGGTAAAAGGAAGAAGAGTTCTTCCTCTAAGGAAAACAATCTTTGAAGAGTTCAGGGGGAATCAAGAAAAAGAAAGAGACTAAAATCGATGCTACTTGTTTCCATTACAGTGAAAAAAGACATAGGAAAAGGAATTGCAAGGCATATCTAAGCACCCTTGAGAAAGGTATATACTTTATTGAAGTGCACTTAACCATAAATTCTTTCTCATGGGTATTTGGTACCATATGTGGTTCTCACCTTTGTAATTCGCTACAGTGGATGGAAAGAAAAAGGAGTCTCAATGAAGGGGATATAATCCTCCACCTTGGAGATAGAGAAAAAGTTGCGGCCATGGTTGAAGGCTTAATCAAGTTAGACTTGGGGAATTCTTGCATTGTACTTGATCCTTATTATTATGTACACAATCTTGTTAAGATCATTATTTCCACTCCTATATTAGATAATGAACAATATGATTTTTCTATATCTAATCGGAAGTCTAAAGCATTAAAGAATGGTTTTTTAATTGCACAAGGTGTTGGAATAGTGCCCAGCAAGCCAATTAGATTGGCCTTGTAGAAGCTATTTCCTTGAAAAATAATCTTGATTGAATGATATTCTTTATATGGCCATCTTTATCTTATGCTATTTATTACTTCACTTGCATTCGGATGAAGCCCTTAGCTCACTCATGACTATGGGACTTAGTTTGATGACCATGGAATAAGTCTCACACTATCGTGATCTTAAATCTTCCAAGTCATAATATCTTATGAGACAGGGCATCTAAGATCGGATTGACTTGCACTAACGATGCATAAATACAAGAGTTAGATATTGTTCTATTCCATGAGCAACCGTATGAGATATAGGTGCATGTTAGTGGGTGCTTGTTAGAGAACAAGGCCCTGAAGGCCCACGAGAGAATCCACTAAACAGCTGTAGTAGCAAGTCGGTAGTGGCATGTTCTCCAACTTACGCTAGTGCATATCATTAGTCCTCTAACATGAGGATCCATGGTAACCTTGTCTCTAGTCCTCATGGTTTAACTCTTCCTTAACCAGTTAACGGGTCTTTCGGGTTGAGGTTGGGTATGAGCTACTTGGCATGGAGGTTTGTGACATACAAGATGGAATTTGACTCCTCACTTTTGTGAAAGGCGAATGCATCTCCTATGTATTCTATAATGATCAATTCCAAGAAATTCTGACGTAAGGTGGTGTGACAATTTAGAAAAGGAGTTTTCCAAAGATGAGGTGACACAAAGGAAACGAACATTGGGAATAGAGACATGTATCGAGGCTATCAGGAAGCTGACAAGTATCTTGCCCTAGACCTTTTTTGGGAGATAGAAAACGGAATGACCATATTTGCATGGTAAGCGTAGAGCTATAATGGTTCTCCAAAGTATTCATTTCGGCCAATTAGTTAGGCTCCATGGGCTTGAGCTTGGACATCGACCATGGAGATTGGGTATTCTTCAATTAATGAGATTAATTGAATTAAGTCGATTAGTTTAAAAGTTGTTTTAAACTAAAATGAATATATGATATTCAAAAATCACAAAGAGCTGTGAGCCCATGTCCAATGAATGGTAGAACCTATTGGGTCACACACAATAGCCAATTAACCTCCTAGTTATTGGAGCAATTTTCTAAGAGTTAGAGAATCCCTCCAAGGTGACCTATTTTGAGGTGCCAAATTGAAGGTCAATTTTTTGCTTGATTAATTTAAGTGTTAAATTAATCAACTAATTTGAAGAGTTAAATTAGACCAATAATTAAATAGTTAATTATTTGGTGCCAAATGACCATCAATTGATTAAGTTAATTTAAATAATTAAATTAACAAAATCAAGCTTAAGGAGTTAAGCTTCTTGACTTAAAAGTTAAGTCAAGGATAAATTAATTAAATTAAAGCGTTTAATTTAATTAAAGAGAAGAATACATTTTGGAAGGAATATTCAAATGAAAGGTTTATTTGAATTAGCATCCTAATTCATTTGAAATTAGATTTCAAATGTAATTGAAATGCACATGAAATTCAAATGAGATTTAAATTCAAAATTGCCACCTTGGCCGCCCCCCTTCGTGGAAGGTGTGATGCCACCTTGGCATCACACCATCCAGCATCTATATATAGATATAGAGAGAGAGGATCAGCCGTATGCATGAAAGGTGTGAAGGATTAGATTCTTCCATAATTCCCTCCAAAATTCCCTTTCCAAACATTGCTTCATATGTTGAGGCTTTGTTCTCTGTTCTTCTCCTACCTCAAAAAATAAGCCTTCACCATTGATATTCTGCACATTTTCTCCAACTAAAAGTGAGTGGAATTTGGAGGATCAATTCATGTATGGATCATATCAACAGAGGCAAAGCAATTGATTTGCTAGCTTTGGAGATCCACTGAAACGAAGTAGTCACTTTCTAAATTTTTTCCAAGCGATTCAGATTGATTTTTTATCTGAATTTTTTATAGAAATTTTAGAAAGGATTTTAGATGTTTCATATATTTTTTTGTGATTTTTGGAGCATTTTAACCAAGGCAAAAGTCGTTGTTCATCTGCTGTGCCAAGGCCTGTCAGATTCTAGATTGGTGAAGTGTTCACCATTGCAACCTTGGAAATTTTCTTTTTTGAGGTAACACTCCAACTAAATATGAATTCCTAGCATGATTAGATCCTTGCCAGGAAGTAAGCACAAGTTATTTTGAGCTTTTGAAATTTGATAATTGGATCCTAGTGGCTTACTAACCTTCAAGTGGTATCGGGGCCTAAATCATGCTTAGATTTAGGTTTCTTTTGAATGATTGATTCATGTGATGGATTGATCTAAATCACCAAATTCTCGGTTCATATGATGGATTGGAGTATTTGGATGATGTTGTGTGTGGCTCCTTGATTGATGAATTGAAAGCATGCTAATATGTATTTTAAGTGTTGATTCATATGATTAGTATATTTTAATTCATATCTATTAATGTTGAATGTTGATTTAGCATTAATTGATGTTATATGTTGATATAGCATGTTGGTTATTGATCAAAAGAGTTTTGGTCATTTTTGGATCCAATGTGATTGGAGTTTTGTTGGAGATTTTTGAAGAATACGATTCTTACTTGAACTTGATTGAGCACTTAAATTTCTAGTTTTAAAATGTGTTTTAGATCTGGAAATTGGTCCATAATGTGTGATTTAATGTTTAGAATGAGTTCTAGCATTTTTAGTGCACAAAAGTTGAGCCAAAAATTGCCGAACTTGCCTTTGACCCAAAATAGAGTTGCATAAGACACAATTAGCAAAAGTTGCTTACCCTTCGATTGCTTGTGGATGGCACTCGGTTATGGGGGTCCACTTGCAAGTCCTTAGGATCTTGATTCTCACTAGGAAATATGATTTCCCGAATTCTTCTTGGAGGTGAAGAATTTGATAAAATAGTGGGAGGAAAACATGCTTGAAAGACCAAAAACATGTTTTTAATATCAAATTCAATCACATGCTTATTCTCTTTTTCTTCCCTTGAGGATTTGTGAAATCTCAAGAATGATTTAATGCTATACTCAACGGTATTTTGGAAACCAATAAACCTATCGGGCCAAACTTCCACGATTGATCTAACCTCAAAAATCATTCTAGATTCCTAGAAGCGGATATATGTCCAATATCAAGGTGCTCCTAATCCCATAGGGATTAAAGTAGATCAAGACACATGTGAGAAGTTAACGAATTAGGTTTAGGATCTTCATATCCCATAGTCTCATGATGGCATCTACAAACTTTAAAAGTCTCAAAGGCACATGAATAATACCTTGGTTAAATTTTACAAGAGTTGTGAAGCAAACAAGGTATGAGAAGTTCATGTTATCAAAAGAGATATTTCAAGCTAGGATGGATACGAAGTCATTTGTCATCGACTATGGTCTAAAGATGATTAGGCTTGGATAAGCTTTTTCTACTTGGATATAGTAATGAACAATGATCTCCATGAGGATTTGACCATCACATCCTTGCTGAGTTTTATTGATCAAAGTGTTGATCTAGAGGGAGACTACTGTAACAAGGGCAAACCTTTGACACTTCTTCCTCCTCCAAGTCTATGGGCCCTAGGTGTCCTATAATGGGAGGTAAAAGGAAGAAAAGTTCTTCCTCCAAGGGTAAACAACAATTAAAGGCATCTGGAGGAGTCAAGAAGATTATAAAGGAAATAGTCGATATTATTTGTTTCTACTTTAGCTAGATAGGCCATTAGAAGCTATCATGCAAGGAATACCTCACAACTCTTTGGAAGGGTATGTACTTTATTGAAGTGCATTTAAGGATAAATTCTTCCCATGGATGTTTGATATCGCATGTGGTTCTTATCTTTGTTAATTATTACAAAGAATAAGAAAGAAGAATAAAACTAAGTGATGTGGATATGATCCACCACCTTGGCTAAGGAGCAAGAGTTGTGACCAAAGCCAAAGGCGTACAATAAGTTGGACTTAGGGAACTTCATAATTGTGTTGAACCCTTGCTATTATGTCCCATATATTGTTGAGAACATTATTTCAAATTCCTATTTTAGATAGTGAAGGATTTGATCCTTCTATATCAAATGGGAGATTGAAGGCATTAAAGAATGGGTTCTTTAATTGCTTATGGCACACTTAACAAAGGTTTATACATATTGGATTCTCAACCATCACTAAAACATTTTCAACAAAGTAAGAAAAATTAGATATCCAAGAAAATGCCATGTAATGACATGCCAGACATGGACATAATTCTAAAAATAGGATGAACAAGTTAGACGCTCTCAAAGCACTAAATGTTAGTGGCATTGAGGATTTCCTACTTTTGAATCTTGTTTAAAGGGAAAAATGACCAAGGCTCCCTTTGTAAGACAAACAGAGCGCTCCACAAGTCTCTTGAATTTGATCCATACGGACGTTTGTGGACCACTAAGAGTTAGTGGGAGATGAAAATATTCCTACTTCATCACCTTCACTAATGACTATGTCGGTTCGGACACGTGTTTCTTATGGAGAACAAGTCCGAAGCCTTTGAAAAGTTCAAAGAGTATAGGAATGAAGTGGAAGAGCAATTAGGGCTAAGTATTAAAGCGCTTCGATCGAATCGAGGGACAGAATACTTGAGCACCGAATTCTTGGATTATCTAAAGGAGAATAGGATTCTCTCTCTATGGACCCCACCGGGCACGCCCCAATACAATGGAGTAGCCAAAAGGAAAAATTGTACCTTATTGGACATGGTGTATTCCATGATGAGCTTTTTTGATGTGCCCATATCCTTTTGGGGATTCACCTTAGTCACGGCGGCGAAGTTACTAAGTGTAGTACCATCAAAGTTAATGCCCAAAACACCATATGAGATGTGGCTTGGCAATGCACCCTCTTATCAATATATCAAAGTTTGGGGATCTCCTGCCTACGTGAGACGGACAGTAGGAAATAAGTTGGATAGTAGATCCACCTTGTGCAAGTTTGTTGGATACCCAAGAGATAATATGGGTTATTACTTATGTGATCCCTTCGAACAAAAGTTGTTTGTTTCAAGGAACGCCACCTTTTTAGAAAAGAAATTTCTATAAGATAGAAAAAGGCGTTGTTGTTGAACTTGGTGAAGTTCAAAATAATCATCAAATCCCACAAGTAGTAGAAATAAATATATATCAAAGAGCCTTACACACAACCTCTAAGAAGGTCGGATTGAATCAAGAAGCAACCCGAAAAGTTCAGATTCCTTCATAAGACGGACCAATCGGATAGTGATCCGAAGACGTATGAGAAAGCTATGTTGGACATAGATTCAGGACGTCGGCTTGAGGCCATGAAATCTAAAATGGACTCCATGTACTCAGACAAAGTATGGACTTTGGTAGATCCACCAAAGGGAATAGTTCTCGTTGGTTGCAAGTGGATATATAAGTGAAAACTTGGAGTAGATGGAGAAGTGGTAACTTTTTAAAGTGTGACTAGTGGCAAAAGGTTACACTCAAAGACCCAGTATCAATTTTGAGAAAACCTTTTCACCAATCACAATGCCTAAGTCCATTCGAATTCTACTTGCTATAGTCGTATATTCTGACTATGAGATATGGCAAATGGATGTGAAAACTACTTTTCTCAATGGAGACATTGAAGAAGAAATTTATATGGATCAACCACAAGGTTTTATATCCAAGAGGAGCGAGCAGAAGGTTTGTAAACTCCAGAGATCCATTTATGGACTTAAACAAGCATCCCAAAATTAGAACATACGTTTTAACAAAAATGGTCAAATCATTTGGCTTTGTCAAAAATGTGTATGAACCATGTGTGTATAAGAAGGCCAATGGGAATAGTGTACAGTTTATGGTGCTTTATGTCAATGACATCCTTCTCATTGGAAATGAGGTAGGAATGTTAAAGTGTACTAAAGTGTGGTTGTTTACATAATTCTCCATGAAGGATTTGGAGAAGCATCCTACATATTGGGAATACGTATCCATAGAGATAGATTTGAGAGGATGCTGGGGCTATCCCAAATTCTGTACGTTAACAACACAATAAAGGGGTTTAGTTGGGAATAATCCAATAAGGGATTCCTTCCCATGGGACATGGCATTCGACTCTCCAAGTCTATGGCCCCTAAGACTAAAAATGAGAGACAAAGGATGTTCCACATACCTTATGCCTCCGTTATTGGTGGCATAATGGATGCAGTTCAATGTATAAAACCGAATGTGGCACACTCGCTAGGTGTTACGAGTAGGTTCCAATCAAATCCCAGTGAGAGTCACTAGGTAGCCGTTAAAGTATTCCTTGAATACTTCAGAAAGACTAAGGATTTGCTTTTGGTATACGACAATGAGGAGTTGAAACTCGAGGGGTTTTTGAATTTAAGTTTCCAATTCGATGTAGATGACGTGAAATCTACTTTTGGATTTATATTTTGCCTTAATGGCGGCATGGTGAGTTGGAAGTGTTCCAACAAGACACCACGGTCGCGACAACCACTTAGGTGAAATAATTTATGGTTTTGAAAATCGCAAAAGAATGTGTTTGGATAAAAACTTTATCTAAGATCCGGATAGACTTGCACTAACGATGCATAAATCTAAGATCGGATATTGTTCCGTTCCATGAGCAATCGTATGATATATGGGAGCATTTTAGTTGGTGCTTGTTGGAGAACAAGGCACTAAAGGCCCATCGTAGAATCTACTAGATAGCCGTGGTGGCAAGTTGGTAGTGGCAAGTTCTCTAGTTTACGTTAACGCATATTATTAGCCTCTGACCTGAGGATCCATGGTAACCTTTTGTCTGGTCCTCGTGCTTTGACTTTTACTTGACCACTTAGCGGGTCTTTCGGGTTGAGGTTGGGTATGAGCTACTTGGCATAGAGGTGTGTGAGATCCAAGATGGAATCTGACTCCTCACTTTTGTGAAAGGCAAGTGCATCTCCTATGTATTCTATAATGATCGATTCCAAGAAATCCTCGCACAAGGTGGTGTGACAATTTGGAAAAGGAGTTTTTCAAAGATGAGGTCACACAAAGGAATCAAACATTGGGAATAGAGACATAGTATCGAGGCTATTGGAGCTAACAAATATCTTGGCCTAGGCCTCTTTCGAGAGATAGGAGATGGAAGGACCATATTTTTATGGTAAGCGTAGAGCTATAATGGTTCTCCAAAGCATTCATTTTGGCTAATTAGTTGGGCTCCATGGGCTTGAGCTTGGACATCGATCATCGAGATTGGGTACTCTTCAATTAATAAGATTAATTAAATTAAGTCGATTAGTTTAAAAGTTGTTTTAAACTAAAATGAATATATGATATTCAAAAGTCACAAAGAGCTGTGAGCCCATGTCCAATGAATGGTAGAACCTATTGGGTCACACACAATAGCCAATTAACCTCCTAGTTATTGGAGCAATTTTCTAAGAGTTAGAGAATCCCTCCAAGGTGACCTATTTTGAGGTGCCAAATTGAAGGTCAATTTTTTGCTTGATTAATTTAAGTGTTAAATTAATCAACTAATTTGAAGAGTTAAAGTAGACCAATAATTAAATAGTTAATTATTTGGTGCCAAATGACCATCAATTGATTAAGTTAATTTAAAGAGTTAAATTAACAAAATAAAGCTTAAGGAGTTAAGCTTCTTGACTTAAAAGTTAAGTCAAGGATAAATTAATTAAATTAAAGCATTTAATTTAATTAAAGAGAAGAATACATTTTGGAAGGAATATTCAAATGGAAGGTTCATTTGAATTAGCATCTTAATTATTTTGACATTCGATTTCAAATGTAATTGAAATGTACATGAAATTCAAATGAGATTTGAATTCAAAATTGCCACCTTGGCACCCGACTTGGCCACCCCCCTTCGTGGAAGGTGTGATGCCACCTTGGCATCATACTATCTAACATCTATATATAGATATATATATAGAGAGAGAGAGATGATCAGCCATATGCATGAAAGGTGTGCAGGATTATTACTTTTGTGATCCCTCGAAGCAAAATTTGTTTGTTTCAAAGAACGCCTACTTTTTGAAAAAGGAATTTCTATTAGAAAGAATGGAATTGTTGTTGAACTTGATGAAGTTCAAGATGATCAACAAATCCCATAAGCGGTGGAAATAAATGAACATTGAGAGCCTTACACACAACCTCTAAAAAGGTCAGACTGAATCAAGAAGCAACCCAAAATGTTCGGATTCCTTCATGAGATGGGTTAATTAGATAGTGATCTAAATACCTACGAAGAAGTTATGTTGGATATAGATTTGGGACATTAGCTTAACACCATGAAATCCAAAATGGACTCCATGTACTCCAACAAAGTATGGACTTTAGTAGATCCACCAGAGGGTATAGTACCCGTTGGTTGCAAATGGATCTATAAGTGAAAGTTAGGAGTAGATAGAGACCTTTTCATCGGTCGCAATGCCTAAGTATATTAGGATTTTACTTTCCATACCCGCATATTATGACTATAAGATATGCCAAATGGATATGAAAATCATTTTCCTCAATAGAAACATTGAAGAAGAAATTATATTGGGCAACGACAAGGTTTTAAATCTAAAAGAAGTGAGTGAGCAAAAGGTTTGCAAACTTGACAGATCCATTTTTGGACTCAAATATGCATCCTGAGGTTGGAGCATACATCTTGATAAGACAATCAAATCGTTTAGCTTTGTTAAAAATATGTATGAACCTTGTGTGTACAAGAAGGCTAGTAGGAGTAATATACAGTTTATTGTGCTTTACGTGGATGACATTCTTCTTATTGGGAATGAGAAAGCAATGTTATAGTATACTAAAGCTTGGTTATCTACTCAATTCTCCATGAAGGATTTGAGAGAAGCATCCTATGTATTAGGAATATGTATCTATAGATATAGATCAAGGAGGTTGATGGGGCTTTCCCAAGCGTTGTATATTGACAAGATATTAAAGTGGTTTAGTATGGAATAATCTAAAAGGGATTCCTCCCTACAGGACACAATCTTCGTCTCCCCAAGTCTATGGCCCCTAAGACTGATGACGAGAGACATAAAATATCCCACATACCTTATGCATCTGGCATAAGGAGGAGCATAATGTATGTCGTTCAATGTACAAGGCCGGATGTAGCACATGCTCTAAATGTTACGAGCCGCTTTCAATCTGATCCTAGTGAATGTCATTCGATGGCATTAAAGTAATCCTTTGGTACTTAAGAAGGACTAAGGATTTATTTTTGGTATATAGCAACGGAGAATTGAAACTCGAGGGTTTTCGAATTCTAGCTTTCAATCTAATGTAGATAATATAAAATCTACTTCTAGATTTGTATTTTGCCTCAATGGCTGCACGGTGAGTTGGAAGAGTTCCAAACAAGACACAACAATCGATTCAACCACATATGCGGAATATATTGCGGCTTCAGAAGCTACAAAGGAAGGTGTTTGGTTGAAAAAATTCATCCAAGAGTTAGATATAGTACCTAGTATTGTTGAGCTTGCAGTTGTCTTCTATGACAACAGCAGTGCGGTAGCACAAGCCATAGAGCCAAGGTCTGATTAGCGATCCAAGCACAGTTTGAAGAGATATCAATTGATCCAGGAGATCATTGATAGAGACGATATCCGAGTGGAGATGGTTTCCTCGGAAGATAATATAGTAGATCTAGTAACAAAACCCCTAGCGCAAAAGGTCTTTGAAGAAGATCTTGACAATATGGGCCTTAAGGCTATGGGAAATTGGCTTTAAGGTAAGTGGGAGATTGTTGGAATAGTTCTTCGCAACCAATTAAATTAGCATATAAGCTATTTCACTTGTGATACAATCTTGATTGAATAATATTTATTATAAATGACCATCTTCATCTTATGCATATTTTACTTAATTAGCATTTGGCTAAAGCCCTTAGATCACATAAGAATATGGGACTTCGTCACGCACTAAGTGGTGATCATGAAACAAGTCTTACACTGTCGTGATCTTAAAGTATTTCAAATCATAGAATCTTGAGACAGAGCATCTAAGATTCGGATAGACCAGCACTAACAGTGCATAAATCCAAGGGGTTGGATATTGCTCCGTTTCATGAGCAATCCATGTTAGACATGGGTGCAAGTTAGTAGGTTCTTGTTAGAGAACAAGTTCACCAAAGGCCCAGTCGAAGAATCCACTAGATAGCCATAGTGGCAAGTTTTCCAGCTTACACTAGTGCATATAATTAGTCCTTTGACCTAAGGATTCATGGTAACCTTGTGTTTAGGTCCTCATGCTTTGACTTTTCCTTGACCACTTTGCGGGTCACTCGAGTTAAGCTTAGGTATGAGCTACTTAAACCTGGAGGTTTGTGAGATTCAAGATGGGATCCATCTCCTCGTTGTTGTGAAGGGCAAGTACATCTCCTATGTATTCTATAATCATCGATTCCACGAAATCCTTACGCAAAGTGGTATGACAATTTGGAAAATGAGTTTTCCAAAGATAAAGCTAGGCCTCTTTCAGAAGATAGGAGATGGAAGGACCGTATTTGTATGGTAAGTGTAGAGGTATAATGGTTATCCAAAAGCATATTCATTTCAACCAATTAGTTGGACTCCATGGGTTTGAGGTTGGGCATCAACCATGAAGATTGGGTACTCTTCTATTAATGGAGATTAATTGAATCGAGTTACTAGTTTAAAGGAGTTTAAACTAATGTGAATATTTCAATATGCCAAATATCACAAGAGTTGTAAGCCCATGTCCAATGAATGGTGGAACCTAATGGGTCACACACAAAAGCTAATAGGAAATCCTATTTATTGAAGGAAATTTTCTAAGAGTTGAGGTAAAATGGTTGGCTAATTTTTCATCATTTTGATTTGATCAATTTAATTGTTAATTGTTAGAACGTCGAGCACCTGCTAGACCCTTCGCCGTGTAGAGAACAGTTGGGCACCTATATAGCATCAGGATGTGCGGTCAAGCACCAGGTGAACATGTGTTGTTCATTCATATGAGAGCCATCAGGCGCTTATGTGCGCCTATGTAGGACGTAGGGCATTAGGCGGGTTGCCATAATGTTGAGCATCGGGCATTCAAGTGACACTTGGCCATATAATTTTTTGGGGGACACTGAGGTTTTTCCAGATGTCGAGGAGGCTTGTTCTTTAAGTAGTAGGACCTTTCGAGAAGCACTCATAAGTTTTGCCGAAACATGCCCTTAACATAACTTAAAAGATTTCAATTGGATTCACATATCGAAATAGCCAATTGAGTGACCTCTAGTGTTATCAAGTTATCAATGTGAACTTAGCATATGGTGAAGGTGATTGAACGAGGTATGGAACCTCTTCTTATCAAATTTTATCGCAAATCCCCTTGTAGAAATCTTATCAAGTCATACAGAGCAATGCGTGAAAGTGTGCTAAACCTCGCTAAAGAGAGCCCATCGCATTAGTTAACTTTTCAATTAGATGATTGAGCGCCTCACTGGTGAGGCTTATTTTAGTTTTTTGTATGAAGTTTTTTTGAGTACTTTGATAGTGTAGTTTTATCATAACCATTAGATGGTATGATAGTTCTAATGGTGTTTTTTCGTGAACCTCAATCGAGAGGTCTGATGGCAGATTCCAACTGCAGCAGCGATGTAGGGGCGCAAACCTCGTTCATGAAGTCGTATTGCCATAGTTAATCAATCGATTCCAATTTAATTGGATGCCTCATAGGTGAGGTTCTATTGGAATACTTAGTCCTTTGCTACTATTGTAGTTAGGCACCTCTTCAATGAGAGTTTTATTGTTGGTGCTAAGTGTGATGATATAGTAAATATGTAAGCCTCATTCAAGAGATGTTTTAACCAGACACTTAAGCATTGCAACTAATTTTGTCCCGTTAGCTATGTGTCCTCGAAGCGGGTAGACATTGAGCATAGCATGCTAGCCACACACACCCAAAAGGGTTTGACAACTAGCGTTGGACATCAGCCGCATACCCCCGAAGTGTTAAATTGATCAACTCTATTAGTGCAACCACGTACCCCTGGGAGGTGTTGTAGTGTGCTTACATGTGGCAATCATATAGTCCCAAGGGAGAGTTGATTTGATTATATACCTTCTATATTAGTGGTTGTTCAAGTAGGTTTAGTTTATACACTTTCGAGTGTCAGAGCTTGCACAATATCAAGTGTGAGAGCATAGTTCGTACGCTTTTTCAAGTATTAAAGCATAATTGTATGCCTTGTCAAACATTAAAGCATATAGTTTCTACATCTTTTCCATTATTAAGGTATTGTTTATACATCTTTTCAACTATTAGGCGACCATGTACCGCTGAAGCGATCGTATAATAGGATTATGATGAAAGATATTAAGTGTGGTCTGGAGAAAGGAGCACAAGCACCTCAAGTAATTTAAGGGACATTCACAAGCATGAAGAATGTCAGATGAATTTCTATTAGTATGAGAAGAATGAAAATGATAATACTTTGACAATCTCGAAATAATCGAAGTACATGAACAATGGAATCAATGTTAAAAACCAAAATCATACTAAGGTAACTAGTAGGGGCAAGCAAATGGCATATAGGTAGCAAACTCCTAGAGGGAATTATGTCCAAACGATTCCCTTGCTCCTTGTCGTCATTATTTCCTTCACTGCCCATTTTGCAATTATTGGCCTCCTGAGTGGTTATAGCTTCCTTAATCTTGATGTGCTTCTTTACATGCATCGAAAGCTCTTCCGGAGTAGCAAGAGGTTTTCTAACAATCGACATTCAAAAATTCAAGTGCTTAAAGCTTTGCTAGATAATATTTGGAAGGAGTTCCCTATTGGAATAGTGCCTAACAAGCCAATTAGATTGACCTTGTAAAACTATTTTCTTGTAATACAATCTTGATTGAATGATATTCTTTATATGGCCATCTTCATCTTATGCTCTTTAATACTTCACTTGTATTTTGATGAAGCCCTTAGATCACTCTTGACTACGGGACTTGGTTTGATGACCATAGAATAAGTCTCACACGGTCATGATCTTAAATCTTCCAAGTCATAAGATCTTACGAGACGAGGCATCTAAGATTTGGATAGACTTGCTCTAACGATGCATAAATCCAAGAGTTAGATATTGTTCCATTCCATAAGCAATCGTATGAGATATAGGTGCATGTTAATGGGTGCTTGTTAGAGAACAAAGCACTAAAGGCCTACTAGAGAATCAACTAGATAGCTATAGTCGCAAGTCGATAGTTGCAAATTCTCCATCTTACGCTAGAGTATATTATTAGTCCTCTAACCTGAGGATCTATGGTAATCTTGTGTCTGGTCCTCATGCTTTGACTCTTCCTCGACCACTTAGCGGGCCTTTCGAGTTGAGGTTGGGTGTGAGCTACTTGGCATTGAGGTTTTTGAGATCCAAGATGGAATCTAACTCCTTGCTTTTGTGAAGGACGAATGCATCTCTAATGTATTCTTTAATGATCGATTCTAAGAAATCCTTGTGCAAGCTCACACAAGGGAATCGAACATTGGGAATAGAGACATAGTATCGAGGCTATTAGGGAGCACAAATATCTTACCTTAGACCTCTTTCGGGAGATAAGAGACGGAAAGACCGTATTTGCATGGTAAGCGTAGAGCTATAATGGTTCTCCAAAACATTCATTTCGGCTAATTAGTTGGGCTCCATGAGCTTGAGGTTCGACATCGATCATGGAGATAGGGTAGTCTTCAATTAATGAGATTAATTGTATTGAGTCAATTAGTTTAAAAGTGTTTTAAACTAAAATGAATATATGATGTTCAAAAGTCACAAGGAATTGTGAGCCCATGCCCAATGAATGATAAAACCTATTGGGTCACACACAAAAGCTAATTAGCTTCCTAGTTGACAGAGAGCAATTTTCTAATAGTTAGAGAATTTCTATTAGTGGATCGATTTTTGAGGTATCCAATTTAAAGGTCAATTTTGGCTTGTTTAATTTAAGTGTTAAATTAATCAATTAATTTAAAAGGTTAAATTAGACCAATAATTAAGGAGTTAATTATTTGGTGCCAAAGTGACCTTGAATTGGTCAAGTTAACTTAAAGAGTTAAGTTAACAAAATTAAGCTTAAGAGTTAAGCTTGTTTGACTTCAGAGTTAAGTCAAAGATTAATTAATTAAATTAAAATATTTAATTTACTAAATGGGAAGAACACATTTTGGAGGACAAATCCCAATAGAATGGTCAATTGAATTAGCTTCTTAATCAGCTTGAAATTAGATTTCAAATGTTATTAAGATGCACATGAAATTCAAATTGGATTAGAATTTGCATTTGCAACCTTGGCAATGCAAGTTGGCTGCCCACCTTGAGAAAGGTGTGATGCCAACTTGGAATCACACCAACCTCACTCTATATATAGATATAGAGGGTGTCAGGATAGGCTATAGCTGAAAGTGTGAAAGAATTAGATTTTTTTCAAAGTTCCCTCCAAAACTCCTTGCAAGCATTGCATTCATGTGTTGAAAGCTTTGCTCTCTTCTTCTTCTTCCCTACCTCAAATTAGCCTCCACCATTTTCATTCTCCTCCCTTATTCCATCTTTTAGTGAGGAGAGTTTGGAAGTTTTAATTGGTGTATGGATCATTTCAATACAGGCAAACAAGTTAGTTTGCTACGATTTGGAGATCCACTTGAGTAGAGCATCGATTTGGCGAATTTTTCTTGGAAGATCTAGAAATATTTTTGATCTGCATTTGTTACTATGTTTCCTCCAAGGTGTTGACAAGTTGCATTTTTTTTTTTTGTGAATTTTGGAGAAGTCTTAGCAAGGTTAAAAATCGCTCCATTCCTACTACGCGATTTTCGACAGATTCTGGATTGGTGAAAGGTTCATCGCTTTCTCCTTGAATATTAGCATTTCAAGGTAACACTATCTAAATCTAGATTTTAGGCATGATTTGATCATTTTTTGCTCGTAAGCACTAGTTTGTTTAAGCTTTTGAAGTTTTATAAATGGATCTCAGTGCCTTACTTGCCTTCAAGTGGTATCGAAGCCTAAATCGTGCTTAGATTTGGATTTTTTGTTGATGATTGATTCATGTAATGGATTTATTATAATTATCAAATTTTCAATTTATATGATGGATGGGAGAGTTTGGATGATATTGTGTATGGCTCTTTGTTTGATGAATTGAAAGCATGCTAATATGTGTTTTAAGTGTTGATTCATATGATTAGTATATTTTAATTCATAGCTATTAATGTTGAATGTTGATTTAGCATTAACTGATGTTATATGTTGATATAGCATGTTGATAATTGGCTAAAATAGTTTTGGTCATTTTTGGATCTAATATGACTACAGTTTTGTTGGAGATTTTTGAAGAATACGATTCTTACTTAAACTTTATTTTTTGAAGTTTGATTGAGTTCTTAAATTTTCAGTTTTAAAATATGTTTTAGATCTTAAAATTGGTCCATAATGTGTGATTTAATGTTTAGAGAGAGTTCTAGAATTTTTGGTGCATAAAAGTTGAGGTAAATATCAACTTGACTAGCCTTTACCCCAAAATAGGGGCTGCCGGCCAGCCTTGGTGCAAGCTGGCAGGGTAGTGGCCGAGAGCCACTGCCCAACCATGCGCTTGGCACGGCCAGCATCGCCCAATTATGAGTTGGGCAGGTTTTGAGCTTGATTTTTGCCTCATTTAGTGGCTAGAAATAATGTTAAATTATGTGTTATGGATGCACAAATGTTGTGTAACTTCTCAATAAAATGTTTGACATTTTTTTCAAGCTCCTAAAATCTTGTTAAAGTTGGTCTCCATGATGTTGCATAAGTGCTATACATGTCCAATTATTTGTTAATTTGATTAGCATTTAATTGTTGGAATTAATTGTTAATTCTAGATTTGTTTATTGTTCATTTAATTGTTGAATAGATGATGAATGAATTGGGATGATGATGAGCCTTTAATATTGATTTTATTTATTTCAAGTTGTTGAAATGGGTTGTATTAAATTGGGGCTTGCATGCCTCTTTATTTCTATCTTGTAAATGTTATGAGAGTAGAATCACTAGGAGTGAGGATTTCCTTTTCATGTAAATGTTACACAGAGCCATGGAGGCCACGGAGTTATGAAGACTTCTGAAGACCCATAAATGTATGGGATACACTCATGTAATAGCTAGATTTAATCAACCCACCTAAAATCAACTAAGTAGTGCACCTATGGCTCTAATTGCAGCACTTGGTTAGGTTTATGGTCATTCCACCCTAGGAGCATGCTAGGCGCAATTACTTATTTATGCTTTCCATATCCTATTGATGTATAAGAAACATGTGTAGGATATAGAAAACCTAAATAAGAAGATAAAAAAATGATGAGATATTTGCAAGCAAAAACCCTCAACTTAGAATGTATAAGCGCTTTTTATTTATTTTAAGTTAAAATGGATTAAAATTAAAAGAGTTTTAATTAATCCAAGCCTTCTACCAATAGTGTATGCCATGATGATGCTACTAATTTTGTGTGATGGCACTCATGTACAGGGGGTCACATTTTGGAGGAAAGTTGTGAGCATGCATTTAGCATAAGATGCCCTTTGACTAAGGAATGCCCACACATTAGCACTTGTGTATGGGGGATGGTGTGGTGCCCATCTTGAGTCAAAGATTGATTGGTAGGTACGATTTAACACTTAGTACCATAGATGGCACACGTTTACGTGGGTCTATGTGAAAAGTGAGGCAAAATATATCAAGAGTTGCGTAAGATGCAATTAGCAAAAGTTCCTTACCCTTCGATTGCTTATGGATGGCACTCGTGTACGAGGGTCCACTTGCAAGTCCTTGGGATTTTGATTCTCACTAGGAAATATAATTTCCCGAATTCCTCTAGGGGTGAAGAATTTGATAAAATAGTGGGAGGAAAACATACTTGAAAGACCATAAATATGTTTTTAATATCAAATTCAATCACATGCTTATACTCTTTTTTGCCTCTTGTAAATTTTCAAAATCTTCAATCAAAATGGCTAAAAATCTACTCGTATCAATTTTAAAAACCAATAAACTCATCGGGTCTAACTTCAAAGATTGGTTGAGAAACCTTAAAATAATTCTTGACACTGAAAAGCAGACTTACGTCTTTGGTCAAAGTCCTGTGAACACACTTTATGTTGAAGCCACTGACTAACAACGTGAAATGTTCACGAAATTTGTAGATAACGATCTACAAGTTAGATGTGCCATGGTAGCTTCCATGTCCAATGAGCTCCAAAAGACTCATGAGCATATGAAACATGCTCCAGAGATCTATGTACATTTGCAAGAGTTGTATGGTGTACAAAATAGACATGAAATGTTTGCTTTATCCAAGAAGCTCTTTAGGACACGGATGAGTGAAGGGTCCAACGTCCATGACCACGGCCTCAAGATGATTGTACTTATCAAGAAGCTTGGACCGTTAGATATGGTCATGGACAACGACCTTTATGTGGATTTGATCCTACAGTCATTGGCCCCATTGTATAACCAATTCGCTATGAACTTCAATATGTCCAAGTAAGAAGTAATGATTAACGAGTTAATCAATATGCTTGTGACGATAGAGACGACTATGAGAAAGGAGAAGCCCCTTATGCTTGCATCCTCCACCAAGTCGAAAGGCCCTAAGGTCCAAGAAATAGAGGTAAGAGGAAGAAAAGTTCTTCCTCCAAAGGAAAGCAACCCAAATAGAGTTCCTGGAGGGTTAAGAAGAAGGCTAAAACTGAAGCTAGTTATTTCCATTGTGGTGAGAAGGGGTATTGGAAGAGAAATTGCAAAGCTTACATTGCAACCCTTGAGAAGGGTATGCACTTTATTAAAGTGTACATGACGACTAATTCTTCCACATGGTATTTGATACCACATGTAGTTCTCACCTGTGTAATTCTTTACAGGGGATGGAAATAAGAAGAGGTTTTCGTAAAGGGGATATGATCCCCCGCTTAGGAAATGGAGCAAAAGTTGTTGCCACTTTCTGAGGCGTTATCAAGTTGGACTTGGGGAATGCTTGCATTGTACTTGATCTGGTTTATTATGTACCCTATCTGTTAAGAATATTATTTCAATTCCCATTCTTGATAATGAAGGATTTCTATGTCGAATGGGATGTTGAAAGCATTAAAGAATGAATCTTTAATTGCACAAGATACATTGATGAACAGATTGTATATACTTGATTCTCAACATTCACTAATGCACATTCAATCAAGTAAAAGAAAGTTAGATAACCAAGAAGATGTCATTTTACAGCATACAAGACTTGAATATATTTCTAAAAATTGGATGAACAAGTTAGAAGCTCGCAAAGCGCTAAATATTAGTGGCATTGAGGATCTTCTTACTTATGAATCTTGTTTGAGAGGAAAAATGACCAAGGCTCTTTCTGTATGACAATCAGAATGCTCCACAAGTCCCTTGGATTTGATCCATATGGATGTTTGTGGACCACTAAGAGTTAGTAGGAGAGGAGGCTATTCCCACTTCATCACCTTCACCGATGACTATAGTAGATTCGGACATATGTTTCTTATGAAGAACAAGTTCGAAGTCTTCGAAAAGTTCAAATAGTATGGGAGTGAAGTGGAAAAGCAATTGCGACTAAGTATTAAAGCTCTTTGATCGAATCAAGGGGGAGAATACTCAAGCACCAAATTCTTGGATTATCTAAACAAGAATGGGATTCTCTCTCAATGGACTCCACCCAGCACACCTTAACACAATAGAGTAGCCGAGAGGAGAAATTGTACTTTGTTGGACATGGTATGTTCTATGATGAGCTTTTCTGATGTGCCCATATCTTTTTGGGGATACACCTTATTAACGGTGCCAAAGCTACTAAATATAGTACCTTCAAAGTCGTTGCTCAAAACACCATATGAGATATGACATGGCAAAGCACATTCTTACCAATATCTTAAGGTTTTTGTATCTCCTACCTACGTGAGACGGATAGTGAGAGATAAGTTGGATAGTAGATCCACCTTGTGCAAGTTTGTGGGATACCCTAAAGAGTCTATGGGTTACTATTTCTATGAGCCCTCAGAACAAAAGGTATTTGTTTCAAAGAACGCCAACTTTTTGGAAAGGCAATTTCTATTGGATAGACTGGCGTTGTCATTGAACTTGATGAAATTCAATATGATCAAGAAATCTCACAAGTGATGGAAACAAATGAGCAACAAGAACCTTACACACAACCTTTAAGAAGGTTGGACCGAATCAAGAAGCAACCCAAAAGTTTCGAATTCCTTCATGAAATGGGCCAATCAGATAGTGATCGAAAGACCTATGAGAAAACTATGTTGGACAAAGATTTAAGATGTTGGCTTGAAGCCATGAGATCCGGAATGGACACCAAATGGAATAGTTCATGTTGGTTGCAAGTGGATCTATAAGTGAAAGCTTGGAGTAGATGGAGAAGTAGTGACTTTTGAGATGCAACTAGTGGCAAAGGGTTATACTTAAAGACCCGGTATTGACTTTGAGGAAACCTTTTCACCAGTCACAATGCCCAAGTCCATTCGAATTCTACTTGCCATAGCAACATATTATGACTATGAGATATGACAAATGGATGTTAAAACTGCTTTCCTCAATGGGACATCAATCATAAGATTTTACATCCAAGGGAAGTGAGCAAAAAGTTTGCAAACTCCAGAGATCCATTTATAGACTCAAACAAGCCTCCCGAAGTTGGAACATACGTTTTGAAAAAATAGTCAAATAGTTTGGCTTTGTCAAAAATGTGTATGAGCCATGTGTGTATAAGAAGGCTAGTCGGAGTAGTGTACAGTTCATTGCACTTTATGTCGATGACATCCTTCTCATTAGGAATGAGGTAGGAATGTTATAGTATACTAAAGCATAGTTATCTGTACAATTCTCCATGAAGGATTTGGGAGAAGCATCCTACGTGTTAGGAATACGTATCTATAGAGATAGATCTAAGAAGATGATGGGGCTATCCCAAGCCCTTTACATTGACAAGATACAAAAGAAGTTTAGTATAGAAGAATCCAAGAAGGGATTTCTTTCCATGGGACATGGCATTCGTCTCTCCAAGTCTATGGCCCCCAAAGACAGAGGAAGAGAAATAAAGGATGTCCCACATGCCTTATGTCTTTGCTACTGGTAGCAAAATGTATGCAATTCAATGTACAAGACTAGATGTGGCACACTTGCGAAGTGTTACGAGTAGGTTCCAATCAATCCCCGTGAAAGTCACAAGATAGCTGTTAAAGCAATCCTTAAGTACTTAAGAAGGACTAAGGACTTGTTTTTGGTATACAACAATGGAGAATTGAAACTAGAGGGGTTTTTGGATTCAAGTTTCCAATCCGATGTAGATGACCTAAAACACACTTCTGAATTTATATTTTACCTCAATGACGGCGCAGTACGTTGGAAGAGTTCCAAACAAGACACCACGGTCGATTTTAGCATGGAGGCAGAATATATTGTGGCTTCGAAAGCTTCAAAGGAAGGTGATTGTATGGAAAACTTCATTCAAGAGTTGAATGTAGTACTTAGCATTGCTGAGCCAGTAGTTGTCTATTGTGACAATAACGGGGCAATGGCACAAGCCAAAGAGCCAAGATCTCATCAGAAATGCAAGCACATTTTGAGGCCATATCATTTGATCCAGGAGATCACTAATAGAGAAGACATCCGAGTAGAGAGGGTCACCTCGAAAGAGAATATAGCAGATCCACCGACAAAACCCCTAACATAAAAGGTCTTTGAAGAACATCTTGAGAACATGGGTCTCAAGGACATGGGACTTTGGCTTTTGGACAAATGGGAGATTGTTGGAATAGTGCCCTGCAAGCCAATTAGATTGGCTTTGTAAAACTATTTCCTTGTAATACAACCTCAATCGAGTGATACTCTTTATACAACCATCTTAATCTTATGCTCTTTAATACTTCACTTGCATTTTGGATAAAGCCCTTAGATCACTCCTGACTACGGGACTTGGTTTGATGACCATGGAATAAGTGTCACACGGTCGTGATCTTAAATCTTCCAAGTCATAGGATCTTACGAGACAGGGCATCTAAGATCTGGATAGACTTGCTCTAACAATGCATAAATCCAAGTGTTGGACATTGTTGCATTCCATAAGCAATCATATGAGATATGGATGCTTGTTAGAGAACAATGTACTGAAGACCCACCAGAGAATGCACTAGATAGCCATAGTAGTAAATCGGTAGTGGCAAGTTTTTAATTTAAAGGTTAATTTTGGCTTGATTAATTTAAGTGTTAAATTAATCAATTAATTTAAAAGGTTAAATTAGACCAATAATTAAGGAGTTAATTATTTGATGCCAAAGTGACCATTAATTGGTCAAGTTAACTTAAAGAATTAAGTTAACAAAATTAAGCTTAAGAGTTAAGCTTGTTTGACTTAAGAGCTAAGTCAAAGGTTAATTAATTAAATTAAAGTGCTTAATTTACTTAATGGGAAGAACATATTTTGGAGGGAAAATCCAAATGAAATGTTCATTTGAATTAGCATCTTAATTAGCTTGAAATTAGATTTCAAATGTAATTAAGATGCACATGAAATTCAAATTGGATTTGAATTTACATTTGCCACCTTGGCAATGCAAGTTGGTCGCCCACCATGAGGAAGGTGGGATGCCAAGTTTCACACAATATATAGATATAGAGGGTGTGAGGATTGGCTATTTCTGAAAGTGTGAAAGAATTAGATACATTTCACAATTCCCTCCAAAACTATTTGCAAGCATTTCATTCATGTGTTGAAAGCTTTGCTCTACTCTTCTTCTTCCTTACCTCAAATTGGCCTCTACAATTGTCATTCTCCTACCTTATTCCAGCTTATAGTGAAGACAGTTCAGAAGTTTCAATTGGTGTGTGGATTATTTCAATAGAGGCAAACAAGTTAGTTTGCTACAGTTTGGAGAACCATTTGAGCAAAGGACCGATTTGGCGAATTTTGCAAAGGCAATACAGAAATCTTTTTCATCCAAAATTTTTACTGTGTTTCCTCCAAATTGTTGAGAGGTTGTAGTATTTTTTTTGTGAATTGTGGAGGAGTTTTAATGAGGTTAAAAATCGCTCCCTTCCTACTGCACGGTTTTTGGCAGATTCAAGATTGGTGAAAGTTTCACCACTTTCTCCTTGGATATTAGCAATTCAAGGTAACACTCTATCTAAATGGATTCTAGGCATGATTTGATCCTTTTTTGCTCATAAGCTCTAGTTTATTTAAGCTTTTGAAGTTTTATAAATGGATCTTATTGCCTTACTTGCCTTCATTACCAATTGATAGGGGAATCTCAGCATTGCTTGGACAAAGCAGTTGATATAATTCCTCTAGGGGTGTTGATGTAATATTCTTTGATGATGTCGGACACTTATCACTTCTCTTGCTCCTTAGAGAAGTCTTCTCTATCCAATGCCCAGCCAGTTGTGATGGGTCATTAGGTTACAACTATCCTTTTCATTATATTCGGATCTTGGAAATTTCTTGGGCTCAATCAGTCTTTTTCTGGCTTTGATCTGATAGTTTCGGGGTGCTTTTTTGGGATATATATGTGTGGTCCTTCTGGATTTTGAAAATATCAATGGACTTGCTTTTTCTCACGCGAACTTTAGGGATCTCTATAGTATTTCATTTGTTGATTGTATTTTTAGTTGCTCGAGTACATGGTTTATCTATTAGACCCAACTATAGTAGTGTTAATTTCTAGCTATCTACTAGGATTTTTTTTTAATTATGAGTGGGAAGGAGGCTGGAATTGTGAGTCGACAACACATTTGCCTCTTCTTATCTCCAAGTCTCCTATTTTAAATGTGACGTCAGAATGTACGGGATGCATTTTGCATATGCAAGGAGCTGATTTTGGCGAGTGTATTTGCTTCTACTTTGTAGTCCTCTTCAAGGTAAGGTAACACTCTATCTAAATCTGGATTTTAGGCATGATTTGATCCTTTTTTACTTGTAAGCACTAGTTTATTTAAGCTTTTGAAGTCTTATAAATGGATCTTAGTGCCTTACTAGCCTTCATTCCCAATTGATAGGGGAATCTCAGCATTGCTTGGACAAAGCAGTTGATATAATTCCTCTAGGGGTGTTGATGTAATATTCTTTGATGATGTCGGACACTTATCGCTTCTCTTGCTCCTTAGAGAAGTCTTCTCTATCCAATGCCCAGCCAATTGTGATGGGTCATTAGGTTACAACTATCCTTTTCATTATATTCACATCTTGGAAATTTCTTGGGCTCAATCAGTCTTATTTTGGCTTTGATCTGATAGTTTCGGGGTGCTTTTTTGGGATATATATGTGTGGTCCTTCTGGATTTTGAAAATATCAATGGACTTGCTTTTTCTCACGCGAACTTTAGGGATCTCTATAGTATTTCATTTGTTGATTGTATTTTTAGTTGCTCGAGTACATGGTTTATCTATTAGACCCAACTATAGTAGTGTTAATTTCTAGCTATCTACTAGGAATTTTTTTAATTATGAGTGGGAAGGGGACTGGAATTGTGAGTCGACAACACATTTGCCTCTTCTTATCTCAAAGTCTCCTCCTTTAAATGTGACGTCAGAATGTATGGGATGCATTCTGCATTTGCAAGGAGCTGATTTTGGTGAGTGTATTTGCTTCTACTTTGTAGTCCTCTTCAAGGTAACGTATCACTCTATCTAAATCTGGATTTTAGGCATGATTTGATCCTTTTTTGCTTGTAAGCACTAGTTTATTTAAGCTTTTGAAGTCTTATAAATGGATCTTAGTACCTTGCTAGCCTTCATTCCTAATTGATAGAGGAATCTCAGCATTGCTTGGACAAAGCAGTTGATATAATTCCTCTAGGGTTGTTGATGTAATATTCTTTGATGATGTCGGACACTTATCGGTTCTATTGCTCCTTAGAGAAGTCTTCTCTATCCAATGCCCAGCCAATTGTTATGGGTCATTAGGTTACAACTATCCTTCTCATTATATTCACACCTTGGAAATTTCTTGGGCTCAATCAGTCTTATTTTGGCTTAGATCTGATAGTTTTGGGGTGCTTTTCTGGGATATATATGTGTGGTCCTTCTACATTTTGAAAATATCAATGGACTTGCTTTTTCTCACGCGAACTTTAGGGATCTCCATAGTACTTTCTTTGTTGATTGTGCCTTTAGTTGCTCGAGTACATGGTTTCTCTATTAGACCCAACTATAGTAGTGTTAATTTCTAGCTATCTACTAGGATTTTTTTTAATTATGAGTGGGAAGGAGGCTGGAATTGTGAGTCGACAGCACATTTGCCTCCTCTTATCTCCAAGTCTCCTCCTTTAAATGCGACGTCATAATGTATGGGACGCATTTTACATATGCAAGGAGCTGATTTTGGCGAGTGTATTCGCTTCTACTTTGTAGGCCTCTTCAAGGCAAGGTAACACTCTATCTAAATCTGGATTTTAGGCATGATTTGATCCTTTTTTGCTTGTAAGCACTAGCTTATTTAAGCTTTTGAAATCTTATAAATGGATCTTAGTACCTTACTTGCCTTCATTCCCAATTGATAGGGCAATCTCAGCATTGCTTGGGCAAAGCAGTTGATATAATTCCTCTAGGGGTGTTGATGTAATATTCTTTGATGATGTCGGACACTTATCGCTTCTCTTACTCCTTAGAGAAGTCTTCTCTATCCAATGCCCAGCCAGTTGTGGTAGGTCATTAGGTTACAACTGTCCTTTTCGTTATATTTGTATCCTGAAAATTTCTTGGGCTCAATTAGTCTATTTTTGGCTTTGATCTGATAGTTTTGGGGTGCTTTTCTCGGATATATATGTGTGGTCCTTCTAGATTTTGGAAATATCAATGGACTTGCTTTTGCTCACGCGAACTTTAGGGATCTCTATAGTACTTTCTTTGTTGATTGTGTTTTTAGTTGCTCGAGTACATGGTTTCTCTATTAGACCCAACTATAGTAGTGTTAATTTCTAGCTATCTACTAGGATTTTTTTTAATTATGAGTGGGAAGGAGGCTGGAATTGTGAGTCGACAGCACATTTGCCTCATCTTATCTCCAAGTCTCCTCCTTTAAATGCGACGTCAGAATGTATGGGATGCATTTTACGTATGCAAGGAGCTAATTTTGGCGAGTGTATTTGCTTCTACTTTGTAGGCCTCTTCAAGGTAAGGTAACACTCTATCTAAATCTGGATTTTAGGCATGATTTGATCCTTTTTTGCTTGTAAGCACTAGCTTATTTAAGCTTTTGAAATCTTATAAATGGATCTTAGTGCCTTACTTGCCTTCATTCCCAATTGACAGGGCAATCTCAGCATTGCTTGGGCAAAGCAGTTGATATAATTCCTCTAGGGGTGTTGATGTAATATTCTTTGATGATGTCGGACACTTATCGCTTCTCTTACTCCTTAGAGAAGTCTTCTCTATCCAATGCCCAGCCAGTTGTGGTAGGTCATTAGGTTACAACTATCCTTTTCGTTATATTCATATCTTGGAAATTTCTTGGGCTCAATTAGTCTATTTTTGGCTTTGATCTGATAGTTTTGGGGTGCTTTTCTCGGATATATATTTGTGGTCCTTCTAGATTTTGGAAATATCAATGGACTTGCTTTTTCTCATGCGAACTTTAGGGATCTCCATAGTACTTTCTTTGTTGATTGTGTTTTTAGTTGCTCGAGTGCATGGTTTCTCTATTAGACCCAACTATAGTAGTGTTAATTTCTAGCTATCTACTAGGATTTTTTTTAACTATGAGTGGGAAGGAGGCTGGAATTGTGAGTCGACAGCACATTTGCCTCGTCTTATCTCCAAGTCTCCTCCTTTAAATGCGACGTCAGAATGTATGGGATGCATTTTACATATGCAAGGAGTTGATTTTGGTGAGTGTATTTGCTTCTACTTTGTAGTCCTCTTCAAGGTAAGGTAACACTCTATCGAAATCTGGATTTTAGGCATGATTTGATCCTTTTTTGCTTGTAAGCACTAGCTTATTTAAGCTTTTGAAATCTTATAAATGGATCTTAGTGCCTTACTTGCCTTCATTCCCAATTGATAGGGGAATCTCAGCATTGCTTGGGCAAAGCAGTTGATATAATTCCTCTAGGGGTGTTGATGTAATATTCTTTCATGATGTCGGACACTTATCGCTTCTCTTACTCCTTAGAGAAGTCTTCTCTGTCCAATGCCCAGCCAGTTGTGATGGGTCATTGGGTTACAACTATCCTTTTCATTCTATTCGTATCTTGGAAATTTCTTGGGCACAATCAGTCTTTTTTTGGCTTTGATTTGATAGTTTTGGGGTTCTTTTATGGGATAATGGACTTGTTTTTTCTCACGTGAACTTTAGGGATCTCCATAGTACTTTATTTGTTGATTGTCTTTTTGGTCGCTCGAGTACATGGTTTCTCTATTAGACCCAACTATAGTAGGGTTAATTTCTAGCTATCTACTAGGATTTTTTTTAATTATGAGTGGGAAGGGGATTGGAATTGTGAGTCGACAACACATTAGCCTCTCCTTATCTCCAAGACTCCTCCTTTAAATGTGACGTCAGAATGTATGGGATGCATTTTACATATACAAGGAGTTGATTTTGGCTAGTGTATTTGCTTCTACTTTGTAGTCCTCTTCAAGGTAAGGTAACACTCTATCGAAATCTGGATTTTAGGCATGATTTGATCCTTTTTTGCTTGTAAGCACTAGCTTATTTAAGCTTTTGAAATCTTATAAATGGATCTTAGTGCCTTACTTGCCTTCATTCCCAATTGATAGGGGAATCTCAGCATTGCTTGGGCAAAGCAGTTGATATAATTCCTCTAGGGGTGTTGATGTAATATTCTTTCATGATGTCGGACACTTATCGCTTCTCTTGCTCCTTAGAGAAGTCTTCTCTATCCAATGCCCAGCCAGTTATGGTAGGTCATTAGGTTACAACTATCATTTTCGTTATATTCGTATCTTGGAAATTTCTTGGGCTCAATTAGTCTATTTTTGGCTTTGATCTGATAGTTTTGGGGTGCTTTTCTCGGATATATATTTGTGGTCCTTCTAGATTTTGGAAATATCAATGGACTTGCTTTTTCTCACGCGAACTTTAGGGATCTCCATAGTACTTTCTTTGTTGATTGTGTTTTTAGTTGCTCGAGTACATGGTTTCTCTATTAGACCCAACTATAGTAGTGTTAATTTCTAGCTATCTACTAGGATTATTTTTAATTATGAGTAGGAAGGGGATTGGAATTGTGAGTCGACAGCACATTAGCCTCGTCTTATCTCCAAGTCTTCTCCTTTAAATGCGACGTCAGAATGTATGGGATGCATTTTACATATGCAAGGAGCTGATTTTGGCAAGTGTATTTGCTTCTACTTTGTAGTCCTCTTCAAGGTAAGGTAACACTCTATCGAAATCTGGATTTTAGGCATGATTTGATCCTTTTTTGCTTGTAAGCACTAGCTTATTTAAGCTTTTGAAATCTTATAAATGGATCTTAGTGCCTTACTTGCCTTCATTCCCAATTGATAGGGGAATCTCAGCATTGCTTGGGCAAAGCAGTTGATATAATTCCTCTAGGGGTGTTGATGTAATATTCTTTCATGATGTCGGACACTTATCGCTTCTCTTACTCCTTAGAGAAGTCTTCTCTGTCCAATGCCCAGCCAGTTGTGATGGGTCATTGGGTTACAACTATCCTTTTCATTCTATTCGTATCTTGGAAATTTCTTGGCCACAATCAGTCTTTTTTTGGCTTTGATTTGATAGTTTTGTGGTTCTTTTATGGGATAATGGACTTGTTTTTTCTCACGTGAACTTTAGGGATCTCCATAGTACTTTATTTGTTGATTGTCTTTTTGGTCGCTCGAGTACATGGTTTCTCTATTAGACCCAACTATAGTAGGGTTAATTTCTAGCTATCTACTAGGATTTTTTTTAATTATGAGTGGGAAGGGGATTGGAATTGTGAGTCGACAACACATTAGCCTCTCCTTATCTCCAAGACTCCTCCTTTAAATGTGACGTCAGAATGTATGGGATGCATTTTATATATACAAGGAGTTGATTTTGGCTAGTGTATTTGCTTCTACTTTGTAGTCCTCTTCAAGGTAAGGTAACACTCTATCGAAATCTGGATTTTAGGCATGATTTGATCCTTTTTTGCTTGTAAGCACTAGCTTATTTAAGCTTTCGAAATCTTATAAATGGATCTTAGTGCCTTACTTGCCTTCATTCCCAATTGAGAGGGGAATCTCAGCATTGCTTGGGCAAAGCAGTTGATATAATTCCTCTAGGGGTGTTGATGTAATATTCTTTCATGATGTCGGACACTTATCGCTTCTCTTACTCCTTAGAGAAGTCTTCTCTGTCCAATGCCCAGCCAGTTGTGATGGGTCATTGGGTTACAACTATCCTTTTCATTCTATTCGTATCTTGGAAATTTCTTGGGCACAATCAGTCTTTTTTTGGCTTTGATTTGATAGTTTTAGGGTTCTTTTATGGGATAATGGACTTGTTTTTTCTCACGTGAACTTTAGGGATCTCCATAGTACTTTATTTGTTGATTGTCTTTTTGGTCGCTCGAGTACATGGTTTCTCTATTAGACCCAACTATAGTAGGGTTAATTTCTAGCTATCTACTAGGATTTTTTTTAATTATGAGTGGGAAGGGGATTGGAATTGTGAGTCGACAACACATTAGCCTCTCCTTATCTCCAAGACTCCTCCTTTAAATGTGACGTCAGAATGTATGGGATGCATTTTACATATACAAGGAGTTGATTTTGGCTAGTGTATTTGCTTCTACTTTGTAGTCCTCTTCAAGGTAAGGTAACACTCTATCGAAATCTGGATTTTAGGCATGATTTGATCCTTTTTTGCTTGTACGCACTTGTTTATTTAAGCTTTTGAAGTTTCATAAAGGGATCTTAGTGCCTTACTTGCCTTCATTCCCAATTGATAGGGGAATCTCAGCATTGCTTGGGCAAAGCAGTTGATATAATTCCTCTAGGGGTGTTGATGTAATATTCTTTCATGATGTCGGACACTTATCGCTTCTCTTACTCCTTAGAGAAGTCTTCTCTGTCCAATGCCCAGCCAGTTGTGATGGGTCATTGGGTTACAACTATCCTTTTCATTCTATTCGTATCTTGGAAATTTCTTGGGCACAATCAGTCTTTTTTTGGCTTTGATTTGATAGTTTTGTGGTTCTTTTATGGGATAATGGACTTGTTTTTTCTCACGTGAACTTTAGGGATCTCCATAGTACTTTATTTGTTGATTGTCTTTTTGGTCGCTCGAGTACATGGTTTCTCTATTAGACCCAACTATAGTAGGGTTAATTTCTAGCTATCTACTAGGATTTTTTTTAATTATGAGTGGGAAGGGGATTGGAATTGTGAGTCGACAACACATTAGCCTCTCCTTATCTCCAAGACTCCTCCTTTAAATGTGACGTCAGAATGTATGGGATGCATTTTACATATACAAGGAGTTGATTTTGGCTAGTGTATTTGCTTCTACTTTGTAGTCCTCTTCAAGGTAAGGTAACACTCTATCGAAATCTGGATTTTAGGCATGATTTGATCCTTTTTTGCTTGTAAGCACTAGCTTATTTAAGCTTTCGAAATCTTATAAATGGATCTTAGTGCCTTACTTGCCTTCATTCCCAATTGATAGGGGAATCTCAGCATTGCTTGGGCAAAGCAGTTGATATAATTCCTCTAGGGGTGTTGATGTAATATTCTTTCATGATGTCGGACACTTATCGCTTCTCTTACTCCTTAGAGAAGTCTTCTCTGTCCAATGCCCAGCCAGTTGTGATGGGTCATTGGGTTACAACTATCCTTTTCATTCTATTCGTATCTTGGAAATTTCTTGGGCACAATCAGTCTTTTTTTGGCTTTGATTTGATAGTTTTGTGGTTCTTTTATGGGATAATGGACTTGTTTTTTCTCACGTGAACTTTAGGGATCTCCATAGTACTTTATTTGTTGATTGTCTTTTTGGTCGCTCGAGTACATGGTTTCTCTATTAGACCCAACTATAGTAGGGTTAATTTCTAGCTATCTACTAGGATTTTTTTTAATTATGAGTGGGAAGGGGATTGGAATTGTGAGTCGACAACACATTAGCCTCTCCTTATCTCCAAGACTCCTCCTTTAAATGTGACGTCAGAATGTATGGGATGCATTTTACATATACAAGGAGTTGATTTTGGCTAGTGTATTTGCTTCTACTTTGTAGTCCTCTTCAAGGTAAGGTAACACTCTATCGAAATCTGGATTTTAGGCATGATTTGATCCTTTTTTGCTTGTAAGCACTAGCTTATTTAAGCTTTCGAAATCTTATAAATGGATCTTAGTGCCTTACTTGCCTTCATTCCCAATTGATAGGGGAATCTCAGCATTGCTTGGGCAAAGCAGTTGATATAATTCCTCTAGGGGTGTTGATGTAATATTCTTTCATGATGTCGGACACTTATCGCTTCTCTTACTCCTTAGAGAAGTCTTCTCTGTCCAATGCCCAGCCAGTTGTGATGGGTCATTGGGTTACAACTATCCTTTTCATTCTATTCGTATCTTGGAAATTTCTTGGGCACAATCAGTCTTTTTTTGGCTTTGATTTGATAGTTTTGGGGTTCTTTTATGGGATAATGGACTTGTTTTTTCTCACGTGAACTTTAGGGATCTCCATAGTACTTTATTTGTTGATTGTCTTTTTGGTCGCTCGAGTACATGGTTTCTCTATTAGACCCAACTATAGTAGGGTTAATTTCTAGCTATCTACTAGGATTTTTTTTAATTATGAGTGGGAAGGGGATTGGAATTGTGAGTCGACAACACATTAGCCTCTCCTTATCTCCAAGACTCCTCCTTTAAATGTGACGTCAGAATGTATGGGATGCATTTTACATATACAAGGAGTTGATTTTGGCTAGTGTATTTGCTTCTACTTTGTAGTCCTCTTCAAGGTAAGGTAACACTCTATCGAAATCTGGATTTTAGGCATGATTTGATCCTTTTTTGCTTGTACGCACTTGTTTATTTAAGCTTTTGAAGTTTCATAAAGGGATCTTAGTGCCTTACTTGCCTTCATTCCCAATTGATAGGGGAATCTCAGCATTGCTTGGGCAAAGCAGTTGATATAATTCCTCTAGGGGTGTTGATGTAATATTCTTTCATGATGTCGGACACTTATCGCTTCTCTTGCTCCTTAGAGAAGTCTTCTCTATCCAATGCCCAGCCAGTTATGGTAGGTCATTAGGTTACAACTATCATTTTCGTTATATTCGTATCTTGGAAATTTCTTAGGCTCAATTAGTCTATTTTTTGCTTTGATCTGATAGTTTTGGGGTGCTTTTCTCGGATATATATGTGTGGTCCTTCTAGATTTTGGAAATATCAATGGACTTGCTTTTTCTCACGCGAACTTTAGGGATCTCTATAGTACTTTCTTTGTTGATTGTGTTTTTAGTTGCTCGAGTACATGGTTTCTCTATTAGACCCAACTATAGTAGTGTTAATTTCTAGCTATCTACTAGGATTTTTTTTAATTATGAGTAGGAAGGGGATTGGAATTGTGAGTCGACAGCACATTAGCCTCGTCTTATCTCCAAGTCTTCTCCTTTAAATGCGACGTCAGAATGTATGGGATGCATTTTACATATGCAAGGAGCTGATTTTGGCGAGTGTATTTGCTTCTACTTTGTAGTCCTCTTCAAGGTAAGGTAACACTCTATCGAAATCTGGATTTTAGGCATGATTTGATCCTTTTTTGCTTGTAAGCACTAGCTTATTTAAGCTTTTGAAATCTTATAAATGGATCTTAGTGCCTTGCTTGCCTTCATTCCCAATTGATAGGGGAATCTCAACATTGCTTGGGCAAAGCAGTTGATATAATTCCTCTAGGGGTGTTGATGTAATATTCTTTGATGATGTCGGACACTTATCGCTTCTCTTACTCCTTAGAGAAGTCTTCTCTATCCAATGCCCAGCCAGTTGTGGTGGGTCATTCGGTTACAACTATCCTTTTCGTTATATTCGTATCTTGGAAATTTCTTGGGCTCAATTAGTCTATTTTTGGCTTTGATCTGATAGTTTTGGGGTGCTTTTCTCGGATATATATGTGTGGTCCTTCTAGATTTTGGAAATATCAATGGACTTGCTTTTTCTCACGCGAACTTTAGGGATCTCCATAGTACTTTCTTTGTTGATTGTGTTTTTAGTTGCTCGAGTACATGGTTTCTCTATTAGACCCAACTATAGTAGAATTAATTTCTAGCTATCTACTAGGATTTTTTTTAATTATGAGTGGGAAGGAGGCTGGAATTGTGAGTCGACAGCACATTTGCCTCATCTTATCTCCAAGTCTCATCCTTTAAATGCGACGTCAGAATGTATGGAATGCATTTTACATATGCAAGGAGCTGATTTTAGCGAGTGTATTTGTTTCTACTTTGTAGTCCTCTTCAAAGTAAGGTAACACTCTATCGAAATCTGGATTTTAGGCATGATTTGATCCTTTTTTGCTTGTAAGCACTAGCTTATTTAAGCTTTTGAAATCTTATAAATGGATCTTAGTGCCTTACTTGCCTTCATTCCCAATTGATAGGGGAATCTCAGGATTGCTTGGACAAAGCAAATTATATAATTCCTCTAGGGGTGTTGATGTAATATTCTTTGATGATGTCGGACACTTATCGCTTCTCTTGGTCCTTAGAGAAGTCTTCTCTATCCAATGCCCAGCCAGTAGTGATGGGTTATTAGGTTACAACTATCCTTTTCATTATATTCGCATCTTGGAAATTTCTTGGGCTCAATCAGTGTTTTTTCGGCTTTGATTTGATAGTTTTGGGGTGCTTTTCTGGGATATATATGTGCAGTCCTTCTAGATTTTGGAAATATCAATGGACTTGCTTTTACTCACGTGAACTTTAGGGATCTCCATAGTACTTCATTTGTTGATTGTCTTTTTAGTTGCTCGAGTATATGGTTTCTCTATTAGACCCAACTATAGTAGTGTTAATTTCTAGCTATCTACTAGGATTTTTTTTAATTATGAGTAGGAAAGTGGCCGGAATTGTGAGTCGATAACACATTTGCCTCTTCTTATCTCTAAGTCTCCTCGTTCAAATGTGACGTCAGAGGGTATTGGATGCTTTGCGTATGCAATGAGCTGATTTTGGCTAGTGTATTTGCTTCTACTTTGAAGTCCTCTTCAAGGTAAGGTAACACTCTATCAAAATCTGGATCTTAGGCATGATTTGATCCTTTTTTGCTTGTAAACACTAGTTTATTTAATCTTTCGAAGTTTTATAAATGGATCTTAGTGCCCTACTTGCGTTCATTCTCAATTGATAGGGGAATCTCAGCATTTCTTGGACAAAGTAGTTGATAAAATTCCTCTAGGGGTGTTGATGTAATTTTCTTTGATGATGTCGGACACTTATCACTTCTCTTGCTCCTTAGTTAAGTCTTCTCTATCAAATGCCCAGCCAGTTGTGATGGGCCATTAGGTTACAACTATCATTTTCATTATATTCGCATCTTGGAAATTTCTTGGGCACAGTCAGTCTTGTTTTGGCTTTGATCTGATGCTTTTGGGGTTCTTTTCTGGGATATATATGTGTGGTCCTTCTAGATTTTGAAAATATCAATGGACTTGCTTTTTCTCACGCATTTGTTGATTGTCTTTTTAGTTGCTCGAGTACCTGGTTTCTATGTTAGACCCAACAATAGTAGTGTCAATTTCTAGCAATCTACTGGGATTTTTTTTAATTATGTGCGGGAAGGTGGCTGGAATTGTGAGTCGACAATGGATTTGCCTCTTCTTATCTCCAAGTGTCCTCCTTCAAATATGACATCGGAATGTATGGGATGCATTTTGCATATGCAAGGAGCTGATTTTGGCGAGTGTATTTGCTTCTACTTTGTGGTCCTCTTCAAGGCAAGGTAACACTCCATCTAAATCTGGATTTTACGCATGATTTGATCCTTTTTTGCTTGTACGCGCTTGTTTATTTAAGCTTTTGAAGTTTCATAAAGGGATCTTAGTGCCTTACTTGCCTTCATTCCCAATTGATAGGGGAATCTCAGCATTGCCTGGACAAAGCAGATGATATAATTCCTCTAGGGGTGTTGATGTAATATTCTTTGATGATGTCGGACACTTATCGCTTCTCTTGCTCCTTAGAGAAGTCTTCTCTATCCAATGCCCAGCCAGTTGTGGTGGGTCATTAGGTTACAACTATCCTTTTCGTTATATTTATATCTTGGAAATTTCTTGGGCTCAATTAGTCTATTTTTGGCTTTGATCTGATAGTTTTGGGGTGCTTTTCTCGGATATATATGTGTGGTCCTTCTAGATTTTGGAAATATCAATGGACTTGTTTTTTCTCACGCGAACTTTAGGGATCTCCATAGTACTATCTTTGTTGATTGTGTATTTAGTTGCTCGAGTACATGGTTTCTCTATTAGACCCAACTATAGTAGTGTTAATTTCTAGCTATCTACTAGGATTTTTTTTAATTATGAGTGAGAAGGAGGCTGGAATTGTGAGTCGACAGCACATTTGCCTCGTCTTATCTCCAAGTCTCCTCCTTGAAATGCGACGTCAGAATGTATGGGATGCATTTTACATATGCAAGGAGCTAATTTTAGCGAGTGTATTTGTTTCTACTTTGTAGTCCTCTTCAAGGTAAGGTAACACTCTATCGAAATCTGGATTTTAGGCATGATTTGATCCTTTTTTGCTTGTACGCACTTGTTTATTTAAGCTTTTGAAGTTTCATAAAGGGATCTTGGTGCCTTACTTGCCTTCATTCCCAATTGATAGGGGAATCTCAGCATTGCTTGGACAAAGCAGTTGATATAATTCCTCTAGGGGTGTTGATGTAATATTCTTTGATGATGTCGGACACTTATCGCTTCTCTTGGTCCTTAGAGAAGTCTTCTCTATCCAATGCCCAGCCAGTAGTGATGGGTTATTAGGTTACAACTATCCTTTTCATTATATTCGCATCTTGGAAATTTCTTGGGCTCAATCAGTGTTTTTTCGGCTTTGATTTGATAGTTTTGGGGTGCTTTTCTGGGATATATATGTGCAGTCCTTCTAGATTTTGGAAATATCAATGGACTTGCTTTTACTCACGTGAACTTTAGGGATCTCCATAGTACTTCATTTGTTGATTGTCTTTTTAGTTGCTCGAGTATATGGTTTCTCTATTAGACCCAACTATAGTAGTGTTAATTTCTAGCCATCTACTAGGATTTTTTTTAATTATGAGTGGGAAAGTGGCCGGAATTGTGAGTTGACAACACATTTGCCTCTTCTTATCTCTAAGTCTCCTCATTCAAATGTGACGTCAGAATGTATAGGATGCTTTGCGTATATGCAATGAGCTAATTTTGGCGAGTGTATTTGCTTCTACTTTGAAGTCCTCTTCAAGGTAAGGTAACACTCTATCAAAATCTGGATCTTAGGCATGATTTGATCCTTTTTTGCTTGTAAACACTAGTTTATTTATGCTTTCGAAGTTTTATAAATGGATCTTAGTGCCCTGCTTGCGTTCATTCTCAATTGACAGGGGAATCTCAGCATTTCTTGGACAAAGTAGTTGATAAAATTCCTCTAGGGGTGTTGATGTAATTTTCTTTGATGATGTCGGACACTTATCACTTCTCTTGCTCCTTAGTGAAGTCTTCTCTATCTAATGCCCAGCCAGTTGTGATGGGTCATTCGGTTACAACTATCATTTTCATTATATTCGCATCTTGGAAATTTCTTGGGCACAATCAGTCTTTTTTTGGCTTTGATCTGATGCTTTGGGGTTCTTTTCTGGGATATATATGTGCGGTCCTTCTAGATTTTGAAAATATCAATGGACTTGCGCGAACTTTAGGGATCTCCACAGTACTTTATTTGTTGATTATCTTTTTAGTTGCTCGAGTACCTGGTTTCTATGTTAGACCCAACAATAGTAGTGTCAATTTCTAGCAATCTACTGGGATTTTTTTTAATTATGTGTGGGAAGGTGGCTGGAATTGTGAGTCGACAATGGATTTGCCTCTTCTTATCTGCAAGTCTCCTCCTTCAAATATGACATCGGAATGTATGGGATGCATTTTGCATATGCAAGGAGCTGATTTTAGCGAGTGTATTTGCTTCTACTTTGTGGTCCTCTTCAAGGCAAGGTAACACTCCATCTAAATCTGGATTTTTGGCATGATTTGATCCTTTTTTGCTTCTACGCACTTGTTTATTTAAGCTTTTGAAGTTTCATAAAGGGATCTTAGTGCCTTACTTGCCTTCATTCCCAATTGATAGGGGAATCTCAGCATTGCTTGGACAAAGCAGATGATATAATTCCTCTAGGGGTGTTGATGTAATATTCTTTGATGATGTCGGACACTTATCGCTTCTCTTGCTCCTTAGAGAAGTCTTCTCTATCCAATGCCCAGCCAGTAGTGATGGGTTATTAGGTTACAACTATCCTTTTCGTTATATTCGCATCTTTCAAATTTCTTGAGCTCAATCAGTGTTTTTTCGGCTTTGATTTGATAGTTTTAGGGTGCTTTTCTGTGATGTATATGTGTGGTCCTTCTAGAATTTGAAAATATCGATGGACTTCTTTTTCTCACGCGAACTTTAGGGATCTCCATAGTACTTTATTTGTTGATTGTCTTTTTAGTTGCTCGAGTACATGATTTCTCTATTAGACCCAACTATAGTAGTGTTAATTTCTGGCTATCTACTAGGATTTTTTTTATTTATTAGTGGGAAGGAGGATGGAATTGTGAATCGACAACACATTTGCCTATTCTTATATCCATGTCTTCACCTTTAAATGTGACGTCAGAATGTATGGGATGCATTTTGCATATGTAAGGTGCTGATTTTGGCAAGTGTATTTGCTTCTACTTTGTAGTCCTCTTCAAGGTAAGGTAACACTCTATCTAAATCTTGATTTTAGGCATGATTTGATCCTTTTTTGCTTGTAAGCACTAGTTTATTTAAGCTTTTGAAGTTTTATAGATGGATCTTAGTGCCTTACTTGCCTTCATTCCCAATTGATAGGGGAATCTCAGCATTGCTTGGACAAATCAGTTGATATAATTCCTCTACGGGTGTTGATGTAATATTCATGGATGATGTTGGACACTTATCGCTTCTCTTACTCCTTATAAAAGTCTTCTCTATCTAATGCCCAGCCAGTTGTGATGGGTCATAAGGTTAAAACTATACTTTTCATTATATTCGCATCTTGGAAATTTCTTGGGCTCAATCAGTCTTTTTTTGGCTTTGATCTGATAGTTTTGGGGTGCTTTTCTAGGATATATATGTGTGGTCCTTCAAGATTTCGAAAATATCAATAGACTTGCTTCTTCTCTCGCGAACGTTTGGGATCTCCATAGTACTTTATTTGTTGATTATCTTTTTAGTTGCTCGAGTACCTGGCCTCTATGTTAGACCCAACAATAGTGGTGTCAATTTCTAGCAATCTACTAGGATTTTTTTTAATTATGAGTGGGAAGGAGGCTGGAATTGTGAGTCGACAATAGATTTGCCTCTTCTTATCTCCAAGTCTCCTCCTTTAAATGTGATGTCAGAATGTATGGGATGCATTTCACGTATGTAAGGAGCTGATTTTGACGAGTGTATTTGCTCCTACTTTGTAGGTCTCTTCAAGGTAAGGTAACACTCTATCTAAATCTGGATTTCAGGCATGATTTGATCCTTTTTTGCTTGTAAGCACTTGTTTATTTAAGCTTTTGAAGTTTTATAAATGGATCTTAGTGCCTTACCTGCCTTCATTCCCAATTGATAGGGGAATCTCAGCATTGCTTGGACAAAGTAGTTGGTATAATTCCTTTAGGGGTTTTGATGTAATATGCTTTCATGATGTCGGACACTTATTGCTTCTCTTGCTCCTTAGAGAAGTCTTCTCTGTCCAATGCCCAGCCAGTAGTGATGGGTCATTAGGTTACAACTATTATTTTCATTATAATCGCATCTTGGAAATTTCTTCGGGTCAATCAGTCTTTTTTCGGCTTTGACCTGATAGTTTTGGGGTGCTTTTCTGGGATACATAAGTGTGGTCCTTCTAGAATTTGAAAATATCAATGGACTTGCTTTTTCTCACGCGAACTTTAGGGATCTCCATAGTACTTCATTCGTTGATTGTCTTTTTAGTTGCTCGAGTACATGGTTTCTCTATTAGACCCAACTATGGTAGTGTAAATTTCTAGCTATCTACTAGGATTTTTTTTGATTATGAGTGGGAAAGAGGCTGGAATTGTGAGTTGACAACACATTTGCCTCTTCTTATCTCCAAGTCTCCTCTTTTCAATGTGACGTAAGAATGTATGGGATGCATTTTGCATATGCAAGGAGCTGATTTTGGCGAGTGTATTTGCTTCTACTTTGAAGTCCTCTTCAAGGTAAGGTAACACTCTATCTAAATCTGGATCTTAGGCATGATTTGATCCTTTTTTGCTTGTAAATACTAGTTTATTTAAGCTTTTGAAGTCTTATAAATGGATCTTAGTGCCCTACTTGCCTTCATTCCCAATTGATAGGGGAATCTCAGCATCGCTTGGACAAAGCAGTTGATATAATTCCTCCAGGGGTGTTGATGTAATATTCTTTGATGATGTCGGACACTTATCGCTTCTCTTGCTCCTTAGAGAAGTCTTTTCTATCCAATGCCCATCCAGTAGTGATGGGTCATTAGGTTACAACAATCCTTTTCAATATATTCGCATCTTGGAAATTTCTTAGGCTCAATCAGTCTTTTTTCGGCTTTGATTTGATAGTTTGGGGTTCTTTTCTGGGATATATATGTGTGGTCCTTCTAGATTTTGAAAATATCAATGGACTTACTTTTTCTAGCGCGAACTTTAGGGATGTCTATAGTAATTTATTTGTTGATTTTCTTTTTAGTCGCTCGAGTATATGGTTTCTCTATTAGACCTAACTATAGTAGTGTTAATTTCTGGCTATCTACTAGGATTTTTTTTAATTATGAGTGGGAAGGAGGCTGGAATTGTGAGTTGACAACACACTTGCCTCTTCTTATCTGCAAGTCTCCTCCTTTAACTATGACATCAGAATGTATGCGATGCTTTTTGCATATGCAAGGAGTTGATTTTGGCGAGTGTATTTGCTTGTACTTTGTAGTCCTCTTGAAGGTAAGGTAACACTCTATCTATATCTGGATTTTAGGCAAGATTTGATCCTTTTTTGCTTGTAAGCACTAGTTTGTTTAAGCTTTTGAAGTTTTAAAAATGGATCATAGTGCCTTACCTGCCTTCATTCCCAACTGATAGGGGAATCTTGGCATTACTTGGACAAAGCAGTTGACATAATTCCTCTAGGGGTGTTGACGTAATATTCTTTGATGATATCGGACACTTATCGCTTCTCTTGCTCCTTAGAGAAGTCTACTCTGTCCAATGCCCAGCCAGTAGTGATGGGTCATTAGGTTACAACTATCATTTTCATTATATTCGCATCTTTGAAATTTCTTGGGCTAAATCATTCTTTTTTCGACTTTGATTTGATAGTTTTAGGGTTCTTTTCTGGGATATATACGTGTGGTCCATCTAGATTTTGAAAATATGAATGGACTTGCTTTTTCTCGCACGAACATTAAGGATCTCCATAGTACTTCATTTGTTGATTGTCTCTTTAGTTGCTCGAGTACATGGTTTCTCTATTAGACCCAACTATAGTAGTGTTAATTTCTAGCTATCTACTAGGTTTTTTTTTAATTATTAGTGGGAAGGAGGCTGGAATTGTGAGTCGACAACACATTTTCCGCTTCTTATGTCCATGTCTCCTCCTTTAACTGTGACGTCAGAATGTGTGGGATGCATTTTGCATATACAAGGACCTGATTTTGGCGAGTGTATTTGCTTCTACTTTGAAGTCCTCTTCAAGGTAAGGTAACACTCTATCCAAATCTGGATCTTAGGCATGATTTGATCCTTTTTTTGCTTGTAAACACTAATTTATTTAAGCTTTTGAAGTTTTATAAATGGATCTTAGTGCCTTACTTGCCTTCATTCCCAATTGATAGGGGAATCTCAGCATTGCTTGGACAAAGCAGTTGATATAATTCCTCTATGGGTGTTGATGTAATTTTCTTTTATGATGTCGGACACTTATCGCTTCTCTTGCTCCTTAGTTAAGTCTTCTCTATCCAACGCCCAGCCAGTTTTGATGGGTCATTAGGTTAGAACTATCATTTTCATTATATTCGCATCTTGGAAATTTCTTGGGCTAATCAGTCTTTTTTCAGCTTTGATCTGATATTTTTGGGGTTCTTTTCTGGGATATATATGTGTGGTCCTTCTAGATTTTGAAAATATGAATGGACTTGCTTTTTCCCAGACGAACTTTAGGGATCTCCATAGTACTTCATTTGTTGATTGTCTTTTTAGTTGCTCGAGTACATAGTTTCTCTATTAGACCCAACTATAGTAGTGTTAATTTCTAGCTATCTACTAGGATTTTTTTTAATTATGAGTGGGAAGGAGGCTGGAATTGTGAGTTGACAACACACTTGCCTCTTCTTATCTGCAAGTCTCCTCCTTCAACTGTGACGTCAGAATGTGTGGGATGCTTTTTGCATTTGCAAGAAGTTGATTTTGGCGAGTGTATTTGCTTGTACTTTGAAGTCCTCTTCAAGGTAAGGTAACACTCAATCTAACTTTGGATTTTAGGCATGATTTGATCCTTTTTTGGTTGTAAGCACTAGTTAATTTAAGCTTTTGAAGTTTTATAAATGGATCTTAGTGCCTTACTTGCCTTCATTCCCAATTGATAGGGGAATCTCAGCATTGCTTGGACAAAGCAGTTGATATAATTCCTCTACGGGTGTTGATGTAATTTTCTTTTATGATGTCGGACACTTATCGCTTCTCTTGCTCCTTAGTTAAGTCTTCTCTATCCAATGCCCAGCCAGTTTTGATGGGTCATTACGTTAGAACTATCATTTTCATTATATTCGCATCTTGGAAATTTCTTGGGCTAATCAGTCTTTTGTTAGCTTTGATCTGATAGTTTTGGGGTTCTTTTCTAGGATATATATGTGTGGTCCTTCTAGATTTTGAAAATATGAATGGACTTGCTTTTTCCCAGACGAACTTTAGGGATCTCCATAGTACTTCATTTGTTTATTGTCTTTTTAGTTGCTCGAGTACATAGTTTCTCTATTATACCCAACTATAGTAGTGTTAATTTCTAGCTATCTACTAGGATTTTTTTTAATTATGAGTGGGAAGGAGGCTGGAATTGTGAGTTGACAACACACTTGCCTCTTCTTATCTGCACGTCTCCTCTTTCAACTGTGACGTCAGAATGTGTGGGATGCTTTTTGCATATGCAAGGAGTTGATTTTGGCGAGTGTATTTGCTTGTACTTTGAAGTCCTCTTCAAGGTAAGGTAACACTCAATCTAACTCTGGATTTTAGGCTTGATTTGATCCTTTTTTGCTTGTAAGCACTAGTTAATTTAAGCTTTTGAAGTTTTATAAATGGATCTTAGTGCCTTACTTGCCTTCATTCCTAATTGATAGGGGAATCTCAGCATTGCTTGGACAAAGCAGTTGATATAATTCCTCTACGGGTGTTGATGTAATTTTCTTTTATGATGTCGGACACTTATCGCTTCTCTTGCTCCTTAGTTAAGTCTTCTCTATCCAACGCCCAGCCAGTTTTGATGGGTCATTAGGTTAGAACTATCATTTTCATTATATTCGCATCTTGGAAATTTCTTGGGCTAATCAGTCTTTTTTCAGCTTTGATCTGATAGTTTTGGGGTTCTTTTCTAGGATATATATGTGTGGTCCTTCTAGATTTTGAAAATATGAATGGACTTGCTTTTTCCCAGACGAACTTTAGGGATCTACATAGTACTTCATTTGTTGATTGTCTTTTTAGTTGCTCGAGTACATAGTTTCTCTATTAGACCCAACTATAGTAGTGTTAATTTCTAGCTATCTACTAGGATTTTTTTTAATTATGAGTGGGAAGGAGGCTGGAATTGTGAGTTGACAACACACTTGCCTCTTCTTATCTGCAAGTCTCCTCCTTCAACTGTGACGTCAGAATGTGTGGGATACTTTTTGCATATGCAAGGAGTTGATTTTGGCGAGTGTATTTGCTTGTACTTTGAAATGCTCTTCAAGGTAAGGTAACACTCAATCTAACTCTGGATTTTAGGCATGATTTGATCCTTTTTTGCTTGTAAGCACTAGTTAATTTAAGGTTTTGAAGTTTTATAAATGGATCTTAGTGCTTTACCTGCCTTCATTCCCAATTGATAGGGGAATCTCAGCATTGCTTGGACAAAGTAGTTGATATAATTCCTTTAGGGGTGTTGATGTAATATGCTTTCATGATGTCGGACACTTATTGCTTTTCTTGCTCCTTAGAGAAGTCTTCTCTGTCCAATGCCCAGCCAGTAGTGATGGGTCATTAGGTTACAACTATCATTTTTATTATATTCGCATCTTGGAAATTTCTTCGGCTCAATCAGTCTTTTTTCGGCTTTGATTTGATAGTTTTGGAGTGCTTTTCTGGGATATATAAGTGTGGTCCTTCTAGAAATTGAAAATATCAATGGACTTGCTTTTTCTCACGCAAACTTTAGGGATCTCCATAGTACTTCATTCGTTGATTGTCTTTTTAGTTGCTCGAGTACATGGTTTCTCTATTAGACCCAACTATGGTAGTGTAAATTTCTAGCTATCTACTAGGATTTTTTTTTATTATGAGTGGGAAAGAGGCTGGAATTGTGAGTCGACAACACATTTGCCTCTTCTTATCTCCAAGTCTCCTCTTTTCAATGTGACGTCAGAATGTATGGGATATATTTTGCATATGCTGGGAGCTGATTTTGGCGAGTGTATTTGCTTCTACTTTGAAGTCCTCTTCAAGGTAAGGTAATACTCTATCTAAATCTGGAACTTAGGCATGATTTGATCCTTTTTTGCTTGTAAACACTAGTTTATTTAAGCTTTTGAAGTTTCATAAAGGGATCATAGTGCCTTACCTGCCTTCATTCCCAATTGATAGGGGAATCTTAGCATTACTTGGACAAAGCAGTTGACATAATTCCTCTACGAGGTGTTGACGTAATATTCTTTGATGACATCGGACACTTATCGCTTCTCTTGCTCTTAGAGAAGTCTACTCTGTCCAATGGCCAGCCAGTAGTGATGGGTCATTAGGTTACAACTATCATTTTCATTATATTCGCATCTTGGAAATTTCTTGGGCTAAATCATTCTTTTTTCGACTTTGATTTGATAATTTTAGGGTTCTTTTCTGGGATATATAAGTGTGGTCCTTCTAGAAATTGAAAATATCAATGGACTTGCTTTTTCTGACGCGAACGTTAGGGATCTCCATAGTACTTCATTCGTTGATTGTCTTTTTAGTTGCTCGAGTACATTGTTTCTCTATTAGACCCAACTATGGTAGTGTAAATTTCTAGCTATCTACTAGGATTTTTTTTGATTATGAGTGGGAAAGAGGCTGGAATTGTGAGTCGACAACATATTTGCCTCTTCTTATCTCCAAGTCTCCTCTTTTCAATGTGACGTCAGAATGTATGGGATGCATTTTGCATATGCAAGGAGCTGATTTTGGCGAGTGTATTTGCTTCTACTTTGAAGTCCTCTTCAAGGTAAGGTAATACTCTATCTAAATCTGAACTTAGGCATGATTTGATCCTTTTTCGCTTGTAAACACTAGTTTATTTAAGCTTTTGAAGTCTTATAAATAGATCATAGTGCCTTACCTACCTTCATTCCCAATTGATAGAGGAATCTTAGCATTACTTGGACAAAGCAGTTGACATAATTCCTCTAGGGGTGTTGACGTAATATTCTTTGATGATATCGGACACTTATCGCTTCTCTTGCTCTTAGAGAAGTCTACTCTGTCCAATGGCCAGCCAGTAGTGATGGGTCATTAGGTTACAACTATCATTTTCATTATATTCGCATCTTGGAAATTTCTTGGGCTAAATCATTCTTTTTTCGACTTTGATTTTATAGTTTTAGGGTTCTTTTCTGGGATATATACCAGTGGTCCATCTAGATTTTGAAAATATGAATGGACTTGCTTTTTCTCGCACGAACATTAGGGATCTCCATAGTACTTCATTTGTTGATTGTCTCTTTAGTTGCTCGAGTACATGGTTTCTCTATTAGACCCAACTATAGTAGTGTTAATTTCTAGCTATCTACAAGGTTTTTTTTTAATTATTAGTGGGAAGGAGGCTGGAATTGTGAGTCGACAACACATTTTCCGCTTCTTATGTCCATGTCTCCTCCTTTAACTGTGACGTTAGAATGTGTGGGATGCATTTTGCATATACAAGGAGCTGATTTTGGCGAGTGTATTTGCTTCTACTTTGAAGTCCTCTTCAAGGTAAGGTAACACTCTATCCAAATCTGGATCTTAGGCATGATTTGATCCTTTTTTGCTAGTAAACACTAATTTATTTAAGCTTTTGAAGTTTTATAAATGGATCTTAGTGCTTTACTTGCCTTCATTCCCAATTGATAGGGGAATCTCAGCATTGCTTGGACAAAGCAGTTGATATAATTCCTCTACGGGTGTTGATGTAATTTTCTTTTATGATGTCGGACACTTATCGCTTCTCTTGCTCCTTAGTTAAGTCTTCTCTATCCAACGCCCAGCCAGTTTTGATGGGTCATTAGGTTAGAACTATCATTTTCATTATATTCGCATCTTGGAAATTTCTTGGGCTAATCAGTCTTTTTTCAGCTTTGATCTGATAGTTTTGGGGTTCTTTTCTGGGATATATATGTGTGGTCCTTCTAGATTTTGAAAATATGAATGGACTTGCTTTTTCCCAGACGAACTTTAGGGATCTCCATAGTACTTCATTTGTTGATTGTCTTTTTAGTTGCTCGAGTACATAGTTTCTCTATTAGACCCAACTATAGTAGTGTTAATTTCTAGCTATCTGCTAGGATTTTTTTTAATTATGAGTGGGAAGGAGGCTGGAATTGTGAGTTGACAACACACTTGCCTCTTCTTATCTGCAAGTCTCCTCCTTCAACTGTGACGTCAGAATGTGTGGGATGCTTTTTGCATATGCAAGAAGTTGATTTTGGCGAGTGTATTTGCTTGTACTTTGAAGTCCTCTTCAAGGTAAGGTAACCCTCAATCTAACTCTAGATTTTAGGCATGATTTGATCCTTTTTTGGTTGTAAGCACTAGTTAATTTAAGCTTTTGAAGTTTTATAAATGGATCTTAGTGCCTTACTTGCCTTCATTCCCAATTGATAGGGGAATCTCAGCATTGCTTGGACAAAGCAGTTGATATAATTCCTCTACGGGTGTTGATGTAATTTTCTTTTATGATGTCGGACACTTATCGCTTCTCTTGCTCCTTAGTTAAGTCTTCTCTATCCAACGCCCAGCCAGTTTTGATGGGTCATTACGTTAGAACTATCATTTTCATTATATTCGCATCTTGGAAATTTCTTGGGCTAATCAGTCTTTTGTTAGCTTTGATCTGATAGTTTTGGGGTTCTTTTCTAGGATATATATGTGTGGTCCTTCTAGATTTTGAAAATACGAATGGACTTGCTTTTTCCCAGACGAACTTTAGGGATCTCCATAGTACTTCATTTGTTTATTGTCTTTTTAGTTGCTCGAGTACATAGTTTCTCTATTAGACCCAACTATAGTAGTGTTAATTTCTAGCTATCTACTAGGATTTTTTTTAATTATGAGTGGGAAGGAGGCTGGAATTGTGAGTTGACAACACACTTGCCTCTTCTTATCTGCAAGTCTCCTCTTTCAACTGTGACGTCAGAATGTGTGGGATGCTTTTTGCATATGCAGGGAGTTGATTTTGGCGAGTGTATTTGCTTGTACTTTGAAGTCCTCTTCAAGTTAAGGTAACACTCAATCTAACTCTGGATTTTAGGCATTATTTGATCCTTTTTTGCTTGTAAGCACTAGTTAATTTAAGCTTTTGAAGTTTTATAAATGGATCTTAGTGCCTTACTTGCCTTCATTCCTAATTGATAGGGGAATCTCAGCATTGCTTGGACAAAGCAGTTGATATAATTTCTCTATGGGTGTTGATGTAATTTTCTTTTATGATGTCGGACACTTATCGCTTCTCTTGCTCCTTAGTTAAGTCTTCTCTATCCAACGCCCAGCCAGTTTTGATGGGTCATTAGGTTAGAACTATCATTTTCATTATATTCGCATCTTGGAAATTTCTTGGGCTAATCAGTCTTTTTTCAGCTTTGATCTGATAGTTTTGGGGTTCTTTTCTAGGATATATATGTGTGGTCCTTCTAGATTTTGAAAATATGAATGGACTTGCTTTTTCCCAGACGAACTTTAGGGATCTCCATAGTACTTCATTTGTTGATTGTCTTTTTAGTTGTTCGAGTACATAGTTTCTCTATTATACCCAACTATAGTAGTGTTAATTTCTAGCTATCTACTAGGATTTTTTTTAATTATGAGTAGGAAGGAGGCTGGAATTGTGCGTTGACAACACACTTGCCTCTTCTTATCTGCAAGTCTCCTCCTTCAACTGTGACGTCAGAATGTGTGGGATACTTTTTGCATATGCAAGGAGCTGATTTTGGCGAGTGTATTTGCTTCTACTTTGAAGTCCTCTTCAAGGTAAGGTAACACTCAATCTAACTCTGGATTTTAGGCATGATTTGATCCTTTTTTGCTTGTAAGCACTAGTTAATTTAAGGTTTTGAAGTTTTATAAATGGATCTTAGTGCCTTACCTGCCTTCATTCCCAATTGATAGGGGAATCTCAGCATTGCTTGGACAAAGTAGTTGATATAATTCCTTTAGGGGTGTTGATGTAATATGCTTTCATGATGTCGGACACTTATTGCTTTTCTTGCTCCTTAGAGAAGTCTTGTCTGTCCAATGCCCAGCCAGTAGTGATGGGTCATTAGGGTACAACTATCATTTTTATTATATTCGCATCTTGAAAATTTCTTCGGCTCAATCAGTCTTTTTTCGGCTTTGATCTGATAGTTTTGGGGTGCTTTTCTGGGATATATAAGTGTGGTCCTTCTAGAAATTGAAAATATCAATGGACTTACTTTTTCTCACGCAAACTTTAGGGATCTCCATAGTACTTCATTCGTTGATTGTCTTTTTAGTTGCTCGAGTACATGGTTTCTCTATTAGACCCAACTATGGTAGTGTAAATTTCTAGCTATCTACTAGGATTTTTTTTGATTATGAGTGGGAAAGAGGCTGGAATTGTGAGTCGACAACACATTTGCCTCTTCTTATCTCCAAGTCTCCTCTTTTCAATGTGACGTCAGAATGTATGGGATGCATTTTGCATATGCAAGGAGCTGATTTTGGCGAGTGTATTTGCTTCTACTTTGAAGTCCTCTTTAAGGTAAGGTAATACTCTATCTAAATCTGGAACTTAGGCATGATTTGATCCTTTTTTGCTTGTAAACACTAGTTTATTTAAGCTTTTGAAGTTTCATAAAGGGATCATAGTGCCTTACCTGCCTTCATTCCCAATTGATAGGGGAATGTCAGCATTACTTGGACAAAGCAGTTGACATAATTCCTCTACGGGTGTTGACGTAATTTTCTTTGATGATATCGGACACTTATCGCTTCTCTTGCTCCTTAGAGAAGTCTACTCTGTCCAATGCCCAACCAGTAGTGATGGGTCGTTAGGTTACAACTATCATTTTCATTATATTCGCATCTTTGAAATTTCTTCGGCTCAATCAGTCTTTTTTCAGCTTTGATCGAATAGTTTTTGGGTGCTTTTCTGGGATATATAAGTGTGGTCCTTCTAGAAATTGAAAATATCAATGGACTTGCTTTTTCTCACGCGAACTTTAGGGATCTCCATAGTACTTCATTCGTTGATTGTCTTTTTAGTTGCTCGAGTACATAGTTTCTCTATTAGACCCAACTATGGTAGTGTAAATTTCTAGCTATCTACTAGGATTTTTTTTGATTATGAGTGGGAAGGAGGCTGGAATTGTGAGTCGACAACACATTTGCCTCTTCTTATCTGCAAGTCTCCTCCTTTAACTGTGACATCAGAATGTATACGATGCATTTTGCATTTTGAAGGAGCAGATTTTGGCGAGTGTATTTGCTTCTACTTTGTAGTCCTCTTGAAGGTAAGGTAACACTCTATCTATATCTTGATTTTAGGCAAGATTTGATCCTTTTTTGCTTGTAAGCACTAGTTTGTTTAAGCTTTTGAAGTTTTATAAATGGATCATAGTGGCTTACCTGCCTTCATTCCCAATTGATAGGGGAATGTCAGCATTACTTGGACAAAGCAGTTGACATAATTCCTCTACGGGTGTTGACGTAATTTCCTTTGATGATATCGGACACTTATCACTTCTCTTGCTCCTTAGAGAAGTCTACTCTGTCCAATGCCCAGCCAGTAGTGATGGGTCATTAGGTTACAACTATCATTTTCATTATATTCGCATCTTGGAAATTTCTTGGGCTAAATCATTCCTTTTTCGACTTTGATTTGATAGTTTTAGGGTTCTTTTCTGGGATATATACGTGTGGTCCATCTAGATTTTGAAAATATGAATGGACTTGCTTTTTCTCGCACGAACTTTAGGGATCTCCATAGTACTTCATTTGTTGATTGTCTCTTTAGTCGCTCGAGTACATGGTTTCTCTATTAGACCCAACTATAGTAGTGTTAATTTCTAGCTATCTACTAGGTTTTTTTTTAATTATGAGTGGGAAGGAGGCTGGAATTGTGAGTCGACAACACATTTTCCGTTTCTTATGTCCAAGTCTCCTCCTTCAACTGTGACGTCAGAATGTGTGGGATGCATTTTGCATATGCAAGGAGCTGATTTTGGCGAGTGTATTTGCTTCTACTTTGAAGTCCTCTTCAAGGTAAGGTAACACTCTATCCAAATCTGGATCTTAGGCACGATTTGATCCTTTTTTGCTTGTAAGCACTAGTTAATTTAAGATTTTGAAGTTTTATAAATTAATCTTAGTGCCTTACCTGCCTGCATTCCCAATTGATAGGGGAATCTCAGCATTGCTTGGACAAAGTAGTTGATATAATTCCTTTAGGGGTGTTGATGTAATATGCTTTCATGATGTCGGACACTTATTGCTTCTCTTGCTCCTTAGAGAAGTCTTCTCTGTCCAATGCCCAGCCAGTAGTGATGGGTCATTAGGTTACAACTATCATTTTCATTATATTCGCATCTTGGAAATTTCTTCGGTTCAATCAGTCTTTTCCGGCTTTGATCTGATAGTTTTGGGGTGCTTTTCTGGGATATATAAATGTGGTCCTTCTAGTAATTGAAAATATCAACGGACTTGCTTTTTCTCACGCGAACTTTAGGGATCTCCATAGTGCTTCATTCGTTGATTGTCTTTTTAGTTGCTCGAGTACATAGTTTCTCTATTAGACCCAACTATAGTAGTGTTAATTTCTAGCTATCTACTAGGATTTTTTTTTAATTATGAGTGGGAAGGAGGCTGGAATTGTGAGTCGACAACACATTTTCCGCTTCTTATGTCCAAGGCTCCTCATTTAACTATGACGTCAGAATGTGTGGGATGCATTTTGCATATACAAGGAGCTGATTTTGGCGAGTGTATTTGCTTCTACTTTGAAGTCCTCTTCAAGGTAAGGTAACACTCTATCCAAATCTGGATCTTAGGCATGATTTGATCCTTTTTTGCTTGTAAGCACTAGTTAATTTAAGCTTTTGAAGTTTTATAAATGTATCATAGTGCCTTACCTGCCTTCATTCCCAATTGATAGGGGAATCTTAGCATTACTTGGACAAAGCAGTTGACATAATTCCTCTAGGGGTGTTGACGTAATATTCTTTGATGATATCGGACACTTATCGCTTCTCTTGCTCCTTAGAGAAGTCTACTCTGTCCAATGCCCAGCCAGTAGTGATGGGTAATTAGGTTACAACTATCATTTTCATTATATTCGCATCTTGGAAATTTCTTCGGCTCAATCAGTCTTTTTTCGGCTTTGATCTGATTGTTTTGGGGTGCTTTTCTGGGATATATAAGTGTGGTCCTTCTAGAAATTGAAAATATCAACGGACTTGCTTTTTCTCACGCGAACTTTAGGGATCTCTATAGTACTTCATTCGTTGATTGTCTTTTTAGTTGCTCGAGTACATGGTTTCTCTATTAGACCCAACTATGGTAGTGTAAATTTCTAGCTATCTACTAGGAGTTTTTTTGATTATGAGTGGGAAAGAGGCTGGAATTGTGAGTCGACAACACATTTGCCTCTTCTTATCTCCAAGTCTCCTCTTTTCAATGTGACGTCAGAATGTATGGGATGCATTTTGCATATGCAAGGAGCTGATTTTGGCGAGTGTATTTGCTTCTACTTTGAAGTCCTCTTCAAGGTAAGGTAATACTCTATCTAAATCTCGAACTTAGGCATGATTTGATCCTTTTTTGCTTGTAAACACTAGTTTACTTAAGCTTTTGAAGTCTTATAAATGGATCTTAGTGCCCTACTTGCCTTTATTCTCAATTGATAGGGGAATCTCAGCATTGCTTGGCCAAAGCAGTTGATATAATTCCTCTAGGGGTGTTGATGTAATATTCTTTGATGATGTCGGACACTTATCGCTTCTCTTGCTCCTTAGAGAAGTCTTCTCTACCCAATGCCCAGCCAGTAGTGATGGGTCATTAGGTTACAACAATCCTTTTCATTATATTCGCATCTTGGAAATTTCTTGGGCTCAATCAGTCTTTTTTCGGCTTTGATTTTGTAGTTTTGGGGTTCTTTTCTGGGATATATATGTGTGGTCCTTCTAGATTTTGAAAATATCAATAGACTTGCTTTTTCTCACGCGAACTTCAGGGATGTCTATAGTACTTTATTTGTTGATTTTCTTTTTGGTCGCTCGAGTATATGGTTTCTCTATTAGACATAACTATAGTAGTGTTAATTTCTAGCTATCTACTAGGATTTTTTTTAATTATGAGTGGGAAGGAGGCTGGAATTGTGAGTTGACAACACACTTGCCTCTTCTTATCTGCAAGTCTCCTCCTTTAACTGTGATGTCAGAATGTATGCGATGCATTTTGCATATTGAAGGAGCTGATTTTGGAGAGTGTATTTGCTTCTACATTGTAGTCCTCTTGAAGGTAAGGTAACACTCTATCTATATCTGGATTTTGGGCAAGATTTGATCCTTTTTTGCTTGTAAGCACTAGTTTGTTTAAGCTTTTGAAGTTTTATAAATGGATCATAGTGCCTTACCTGCCTTCATTCCCAATTGATAGGGGAATCTTAGCATTACTTGGACAAAGCAGTTGACATAATTCCTCTAGGGGTGTTGACGTAATATTCTTTGATGATGTCGGACACTTATCGCTTCTCTTTCTCCTTAGTGAAGTCTTCTCTATCAGTTGCCCAGCCAGTTGTGATGGGTCATTAAGTTACAACTATCATTTTCATTATATTTGCATCTTGGAAATTACTTGGGCTCAACCAGTCTTTTTTTGGGCTTTCATCTGATTGTTTTGCGGTGCTTTTCAGGGATATATATGTGTGGTCCTTCTAGATTTTGAAAATATCAAGGGACTTGCTTTTTCTCACACGAACGTTAAGGATCTCCATAGTACTTCATTTGTTGATTGTCTTTTCAGTTGCTCGAGTAGATGGTTTCTCTACTAGACCCAACTATAGTAGTGTTAATTTCTAGCTATCTACTAGGATTTTTTTTAATTATGAGTGGGAAGGGGATTTGAATTGTGAGTCGACAACACATTAGCCTCTTCTTATCTCCAAGTCTACTCCTTTAAATGTGACGTCAGAATGTATGGGATGAATTTTGCGTATGCAAGGAGCTGATTTCGGCGAGTGTATTTGCTTCTACTTTGTAGTCCTCTTCAAGGTAAAGTAACACTCTATCTAAATCTGCATTTTAGGGATGATTTGATCCTTTTTTGCTTGTAAGCACTTGTTTATTTAAGTTTTTGAAGTTTTACAAATGTATATTTGTGCATTACTTCTCTTCATTCCCAATTGATTGGGGAATCTCAGCATTGCTTAGACAAAGCAGTTGATATAATTCCTCTAGGGGTGTTGATGTAATATTCTTCGATGATGTCGGACGCTTATCGCTTCTCCTACTCCTTAGTGAAGTCTTCTCTATCCGATGCCCAGCCAGTTGTGATGGGTCATTAGGTTACAACTATCATTTTCACAATATTCGCATCTTGGAAATTTCTTGGGCTCAATCAGTCTTTTTTCAGATTCATCTGATAGTTTTGGGGTGCTTTTCTGGGATATATGTGTGTGGTCCATCTACATTTTGAACATATCAATGGACTTGATTTTTCTCGCACAAACTTTAAGGATCACCATAGTACTTCATTTGTTGATAGTCTTTTTAGTTGCTCGAGTACATGGTTTCTCTAGTAGGCCCAACTATAGTAGTGTTAATTTCTAGCTATCTACTAGGATTTTTTTTAATTATGAGTAGGAAGGAGGATGGAATTGTGAGTCGACAACACATTTGCCTCTTCTTATCTCCATGTCTTCACCTTTAAATGTGATGTCAGAATGCATGGGATGCATTTTGCATATGCAGGGAGCTGATTTTGGCGAGTGTATTTGCTCCTACTTTGTAGTCCTCTTCAAAGTGAGGTAACACTCTATCTAAATCTGGATTTTTTGCATAATTTGATCCTTTTTTTGCTTGTAGGCACTAGTTTATTTGAGCTTTTGAAGTTTTATAAATGGATCTTAGTGCCTTACTTGCCTTCATTCCCAATTGATAGGGGAATCTCAGCATTGCTTGGACAAAGCGGTTGATATAATTCCTCTACGGGTGTTGATGTAATATTCTTCGAAGTCGTCGGACGCTTATCGCTTCACTTGCTCCTTAGAGAAGTCTTCCCTATCCAATGCCCACCCAGTTGTGATGGGCCATTAGGTTACAACTATCCTTTTCATTATATTCGCATCTTGGAAATTTTTTGGGCTCAATCAATCTTTCTTTGGTTTTGATCTGATAGTTTTGGGGTGCTTTTCTGGGATATATATGTGCGGTCCTTCTACATTTTGAAAATATCAATGGACTTGCTTTTTCTCACGCGAACTTTAGGGATCTCCGTAGTACTTCGTTTGTTGATTGTCTTTTTAGTTGCTCGAGTACATGGTTTCTCTATTAGACCCAACTATAGTAGTGTTAATTTCTAGCTATCTATTAGGATTTTTTTTAATTATGAATGGGAAGGAGGATGGAATTGTGAGTCGACAACACATTTGCCTCTTTTTATTTCCATGTCTCCACCTTTAAATGTGACGTCAGAATGCATGGGATGCATTTTGCATATGCAGGGAGCTGATTTTGGCGAGTGTATTTGCTCCTACTTTGTAGTCCTCTTCAAGGTAAGGTAACACTCTATCTAAATCTAGATTTTAGGAATGATTTCATCCTTTTTTGCTTTTAAACACAAGTTTATTTAAGCTTTTGAAGTTTTATAAAGGGATCTTAGTGCCTTACTTGCCTTTATTCCCAATTGATTGGGGAATCTCAGCATTGCTTGGACAAAGCAGTTGATATAATTCCTGTAAGAGTGTTGATGTAATATTCTTGGATGATGTCGGAAACTTGTCGCTTCTCCTGCTCCTTGGAGAATTATTCTCTATCCAATGCCCACCCAGTTGTGATGGGTCATTAGGTTACAACTATCTTTTTCATTATATTCGCATCTTGGAAATTTCTTGGACTCAATCAGTCTTTTTTGGGTTTTGATCTGATAATTTTAGGGTGCTTCTCTGGGATATATATGTGCGGTCCTTCTACATTTAGAAAATATCAATGGACTTGCTATTTCTCACGCGAACTTTAGGGATCTCCATTGTACTTCATTTGTTGATTGTCTTTTCAGTCCTCGAGTACATAGTTTCTCTATTAGACCCAACTATAGTAGTGTTAATTTCTAGCTATCTACTAGGATTTTTTTTAATTATGAGTGGGAAGGAGGCTGGAGTTGTGAGTCGACAACACATTTGCCTCTTCTTATTTCCATGTCTCCACCGTGAAATGTGACATCAGAATGCATGGGATGCATTTTGCATATGCAGGGAGCTGATTTTGGCGATTGTATTTGCTCCTACTTTGTAGTCCTCTTCAAAGTAAGGTAACACTCTATCTAAATCTGGATTTTTTGCATGATTTGTTCCTTTTTTTGCTTGTAGGCACTAGTTTATTTAAGCTTTTGAAGTTTTATAAATGGATCTTAGTGCCTTACTTACCTTCATTCCCAATTGATAGCGGAATCTCAACATTGCTACGACAAAGCAGTTGATATAATTCCTCTACGAGTATTGATGTAATATTCATCGATGTCGTCGGACGCTTATCGCTTCACCTACTCCTTAGAGAAGTCTTCCCTGTCCAATACCCACCCAGTTGTGATGGGTCATTAGGCTACAACTATCCTTTTCATTATATTCGCATCTTGGAAATTTCTTGGACTCAATCAGTCTTTTTTTGGTTTTGATCTGATAGTTTTGGGGTGCTTTTCTGGGATATATATCTGCGGTCCTTCTACATTTTGAAAATTTCAATGGACTTTCTTTTTCTCTCGCGAACTTTAGGGATCTCCGTAGTACTTCATTTGTTGATTGTCTTTTTAGTTGCTCGAGTACATGGTTTCTCTATTAGACCAAACTATAGTAGTGTTAATTTCTAGCTATCTATTAGGATTTTTTTTAATATTGAGTGGGAAGGAGGCCGGAATTGTGAGTCGCCAACACATTTTTCTCTTCTTATCTCCATGTCTCCACCTTCAAATGTGACGTCAAAATGTATGGGGTGCATTTTACGTATGCAAGGAGCTTATTTTGACGAGTGTATTTGCTCCTACTTGGTAGCCCTCTTCAAGGTAAGGTAACACTCTATCTAAATCTGGATTTTAGGAATGATTTGATCCATTTTTGCTTTTAAGCACTAGTCTATTTAAGCTTTTAAAGTTTTATAAACGGATCTTAGTGCCTTACTTGCCTTTATTCCCAATTGATAGGGGAATCTCAACATTGCTCGGACAAAGCAGTTGATATAATTCCACTACAGGAGTTGATGTAATATTCCTCGATGATGTCAGACACTTATCGCTTCTCCTGCTCCTTAGAGAAATCTTCTCTATCCAATGCCCACCCAGTTGTGATGGGTTATTAGGTTGCAACTATCCTTTTCATTATATTCGCATGATGGAAATTTCTTGGACACAATCAGTCTTTTTTGAGTTTTGATCTGATAGTTTTGGGGTGCTTCTCTGGGATATATATGTGCGGTCCTTCTACATTTAGAAAATATCAATGGACTTGCTTTTTCTTACGCGAACTTTAGGGATCTCCGTAGTACTTCATTTGTTGATTGTCTTTTCAGTTTCTCGAGTACATGGTTTCTCTATTAGACCCAACTATAGTAGTGTTAATTTCTAGCTATCTTGTAGGAGTTTTTTTAATTATGAGTCGGAAGGAGGCTGGAATTATGAGTCGACAACACATTTGCCTCTTCTTATCTCCAAGTCTACTCCTTTAAATGTGACGTCAGAATGTATGGGATGAATTTTGCGTATGCAAGGAGCTGATTTCTGCGAGTGTATTTGCTTCTACTTTGTAGTCCTCTTCAAGGTAAAGTAACACTCTATCTAAATTTGCATTTGAGGGATGATTTGATCCTTTTTTGCTTGTAAGCACATGTTTATTTAAGTTTTTGAAGTTTTATAAATGTATCTTAGTGCATTACTTGCCTTCATTCCCAATTGATAGGGGAATCTCAGCATTGCTAGGACAAAGCGGTTGATATAATTCCTCTACGGGTGTTGATGTAATATTATTCGATGTCGTCGGACGCTTATCGCTTCACCTACTCCTTAGAGAAGTCTTCCCTATCCAATGCCCACCCAGTTGTGATGGGTCATTAGGTTACAACTATCCTTTTCATTATATTCGCATCTTGGAAATTTCTTGGACTCAATCAGTCTTTTTTTGGTTTTGATCTGATAGTTTTGGGGTGCTTTTCTGGGATATATATGTGCGGTCCTTCTACATTTTGAACATATCGATGGACTTGCTTTTTCTCGCGCAAACTTTAAGGATCCCCATAGTACTTCATTTGTTGATAGTCTTTTTAGTTGCTCGAGTACATGGTTTCTCTAGTGGGCCCAACTATAGTAGTGTTAATTTCTAGCTATCTTCTAGGAGTTTTTTTAATTATGAGTCGGAAGGAGGCTGGAATTGTGAGTCGACAACACATTTGCCTCTTCTTATCTCCAAGTCTACTCCTTTAAATGTAACGTCAGAATGTATGGGATGAATTTTGCGTATGCAAGGAGCTGATTTCGGCGAGTGTATTTACTTTTACTTTGTAGTCCTCTTCAAGGTAAAGTAACACTCTATCTAAATTTGCATTTGAGGGATGATTTGATCCTTTTTTGCTTGTAAGCACATGTTTATTTAAGTTTTTGAAGTTTTATAAATGTATCTTAGTGAATTACTTGCCTTCATTCCCAATTGATTGGGGAATCTCAGCATTGCTTAGACAAAGCAGTTGATATAATTCCTCTAGGGGTGTTGATGTAATATTCTTTGATGATGTCGGACACTTATCGCTTCTCTTGCTCCTTAGAGAAGTCTTCTCTATCCGATGCCTAGCCAGTTGTGATGGGTCATTAGGTTACAACTATCCTTTTCATTATATTCGCATCTTGGAAATTTCTTGGACTCAATCAGTCTTTTTTTGGTTTTGATCTGATAGTTTTGGGGTGCTTTTCGGGGATATATATGTGCGGTCCTTCTACATTTTGAACATATCGATGGACTTGCTTTTTCTCGCGCAAACTTTAAGGATCCCCATAGTACTTCATTTGTTGATAGTCTTTTTAGTTGCTCGAGTACATGGTTTCTCTAGTAGGCCCAACTATAGTAGTGTTAATTTCTAGCTATCTACTAGGATTTTTTTTAATTATGTATGGGAAGGAGGATGGAATTGTGAGTCGACAACACATTTGCCTCTTCTTATTTCCATGTCTCCACCGTTAAATGTGACGTCATAATGCATGGGATGCATTTTGCATATGCAGGGAGCTGATTTTGGCGAGTGTATTTGCTCCTACTTTGTAGTCCTCTTCAAAGTAAGGTAACACTCTATCTAAATCTGGATTTTTTGCATGATTTGATCCTGTTTTTGCTTGTAGGCACTAGTTTATTTAAGCTTTTGAAGTTTTATAAATGGATCTTAGTGCCTTACTTGCCTTCATTCCCAATTGATAGGGGAATCTCAGCATTGCTAGGACAAAGCGGTTGATATAATTCCTCTACGGGTGTTGATGTAATATTATTCGATGTCGTCGGACGCTTATCGCTTCACCTACTCCTTAGAGAAGTCTTCCCTATCCAATGCCCACCCAGTTGTGACGGGTCATTAGGTTACAACTATCCTTTTCATTATATTCGCATCTTGGAAATTTCTTGGACTCAATCAGTCTTTTTTTGGTTTTGATCTGATAGTTTTGGGGTGCTTTTCTGGGATATATATGTGCGGTCCTTCTACATTTTGAACATATCGATGGACTTGCTTTTTCTCGCGCAAACTTTAAGGATCCCCATAGTACTTCATTTGTTGATAGTCTTTTTAGTTGCTCGAGTACATGGTTTCTCTAGTAGGCCCAACTATAGTAGTGTTAATTTCTAGCTATCTTCTAGGAGTTTTTTTAATTATGAGTCGGAAGGAGGCTGGAATTGTGAGTCGACAACACATTTACCTCTTCTTATCTCCAAGTCTACCCCTTTAAATATGACGTCAGAATGTGTGGGATGAATTTTGCGTATGCAAGGAGCTGATTTCGGCGAGTGTATTTGCTTCTATTTTGTAGTCCTCTTCAAGGTAAAGTAACATTCTATCTAAATTTGCATTTTAGGGATGATTTGATCCTTTTTTTGCTTGTAAGCACATGTTTATTTAAGTTTTTGAAGTTTTATAAATGTATCTTAGTGCATTACTTGCCTTCATTCCCAATTGATTAGGGAATCTCAGCATTCCTTAGACAAAGCAGTTGATATAATTCCTCTAGGGGTGTTGATGTAATATTCTTTGATGATGTCGGACACTTATCGCTTCTCTTGCTCCTTAGAGAAGTCTTCTCTATCCGATGCCCAGCCAGTTGTGATGGGCCATTAGGTTACAACTATCATTTTCATTATATTCACATCTTGGAAATTTCTTGGGCTCAATCAGTCTTTTTTTAGCTTTGATCCGATAGTTTTGGGGTGCTTTTCTGGGATATATATGTGCGGTCCTTCTACATTTTGAACATATCGATGGACTTGCTTTTTCTCGCGCAAACTTTAAGGATCCCCATAGTACTTCATTTGTGAGTCGACAACACGTTTTTCTCTTCTTATCTCCATGTCTCCACCTTCAAATCTGACGTCAAAATGTACGGGATGCATTTTGCATATGCAGGGAGCTGATTTTGGCGAGTGTATTTGCTCCTACTTTGTAGTCCTCTTCAAAGTAAGGTAACACTCTATCTAAATCTGGATTTTTTGCATGATTTGATCCTTTTTTTGCTTGTAGGCACTAGTTTATTTGAGCTTTTGAAGTTTTATAAATGGATCTTAGTGCCTTACTTGCCTTCATTCCCAATTGATAGGGGAATCTCAGCATTGCTTGGACAAAGCGGTTGATATAATTCCTCTACGGGTGTTGATGTAATATTCTTCGAAGTCGTCGGACGCTTATCGCTTCACTTGCTCCTTAGAGAAGTCTTCCCTATCCAATGCCCACCCAGTTGTGATGGGCCATTAGGTTACAACTATCCTTTTCATTATATTCGCATCTTGGAAATTTTTTGGGCTCAATCAATCTTTCTTTGGTTTTGATCTGATAGTTTTGGGGTGCTTTTCTGGGATATATATGTGCGGTCCTTCTACATTTTGAAAATATCAATGGACTTGCTTTTTCTCACGCGAACTTTAGGGATCTCCGTAGTACTTCGTTTGTTGATTGTCTTTTTAGTTGCTCGAGTACATGGTTTCTCTATTAGACCCAACTATAGTAGTGTTAATTTCTAGCTATCTATTAGGATTTTTTTTTAATTATGAATGGGAAGGAGGATGGAATTGTGAGTCGACAACACATTTGCCTCTTTTTATTTCCATGTCTCCACCTTTAAATGTGACGTCAGAATGCATGGGATGCATTTTGCATATGCAGGGAGCTGATTTTGGCAAGTGTATTTGCTCCTACTTTGTAGTCCTCTTCAAGGTAAGGTAACACTCTATCTAAATCTAGATTTTAGGAATGATTTCATCCTTTTTTGCTTTTAAACACAAGTTTATTTAAGCTTTTGAAGTTTTATAAAGGGATCTTAGTGCCTTACTTGCCTTTATTCCCAATTGATTGGGGAATCTCAGCATTGCTTGGACAAAGCAGTTGATATAATTCCTGTAAGAGTGTTGATGTAATATTCTTGGATGATGTCGGAAACTTGTCGCTTCTCCTGCTCCTTGGAGAATTATTCTCTATCCAATGCCCACCCAGTTGTGATGGGTCATTAGGTTACAACTATCTTTTTCATTATATTCGCATCTTGGAAATTTCTTGGACTCAATCAGTCTTTTTTGGGTTTTGATCTGATAATTTTAGGGTGCTTCTCTGGGATATATATGTGCGGTCCTTCTACATTTAGAAAATATCAATGGACTTGCTATTTCTCACGCGAACTTTAGGGATCTCCATTGTACTTCATTTGTTGATTGTCTTTTCAGTCCTCGAGTACATGGTTTCTCTATTAGACCCAACTATAGTAGTGTTAATTTCTAGCTATCTACTAGGATTTTTTTTAATTATGAGTGGGAAGGAGGCTGGAGTTGTGAGTCGACAACACATTTGCCTCTTCTTATTTCCATGTCTCCACCGTGAAATGTGACATCAGAATGCATGGGATGCATTTTGCATATGCAGGGAGCTGATTTTGGCGATTGTATTTGCTCCTACTTTGTAGTCCTCTTCAAAGTAAGGTAACACTCTATCTAAATCTGGATTTTTTGCATGATTTGTTCCTTTTTTTGCTTGTAGGCACTAGTTTATTTAAGCTTTTGAAGTTTTATAAATGGATCTTAGTGCCTTACTTACCTTCATTCCCAATTGATAGCGGAATCTCAACATTGCTACGACAAAGCAGTTGATATAATTCCTCTACGAGTATTGATGTAATATTCATCGATGTCGTCGGACGCTTATCGCTTCACCTACTCCTTAGAGAAGCCTTCCCTGTCCAATACCCACCCAGTTGTGATATGTCATTAGGCTACAACTATCCTTTTCATTATATTCGCATCTTGGAAATTTCTTGGACTCAATCAGTCTTTTTTTGGTTTTGATCTGATAGTTTTGGGGTGCTTTTCTGGGATATATATCTGCGGTCCTTCTACATTTTGAAAATTTCAATGGACTTTCTTTTTCTCTCGCGAACTTTAGGGATCTCCGTAGTACTTCATTTGTTGATTGTCTTTTTAGTTGCTCGAGTACATGGTTTCTCTATTAGACCAAACTATAGTAGTGTTAATTTCTAGCTATCTATTAGGATTTTTTTTAATATTGAGTGGGAAGGAGGCCGGAATTGTGAGTCGCCAACACATTTTTCTCTTCTTATCTCCATGTCTCCACCTTCAAATGTGACGTCAAAATGTATGGGGTGCATTTTACGTATGCAAGGAGCTTATTTTGACGAGTGTATTTGCTCCTACTTGGTAGCCCTCTTCAAGGTAAGGTAACACTCTATCTAAATCTGGATTTTAGGAATGATTTGATCCATTTTTGCTTTTAAGCACTAGTCTATTTAAGCTTTTAAAGTTTTATAAACGGATCTTAGTGCCTTACTTGCCTTTATTCCCAATTGATAGGGGAATCTCAACATTGCTCGGACAAAGCAGTTGATATAATTCCACTACAGGAGTTGATGTAATATTCCTCGATGATGTCAGACACTTATCGCTTCTCCTGCTCCTTAGAGAAATCTTCTCTATCCAATGCCCACCCAGTTGTGATGGGTTATTAGGTTGCAACTATCCTTTTCATTATATTCGCATGATGGAAATTTCTTGGACACAATCAGTCTTTTTTGAGTTTTGATCTGATAGTTTTGGGGTGCTTCTCTGGGATATATATGTGCGGTCCTTCTACATTTAGAAAATATCAATGGACTTGCTTTTTCTTACGCGAACTTTAGGGATCTCCGTAGTACTTCATTTGTTGATTGTCTTTTCAGTTTCTCGAGTACATGGTTTCTCTATTAGACCCAACTATAGTAGTGTTAATTTCTAGCTATCTTGTAGGAGTTTTTTTAATTATGAGTCGGAAGGAGGCTGGAATTATGAGTCGACAACACATTTGCCTCTTCTTATCTCCAAGTCTACTCCTTTAAATGTGACGTCAGAATGTATGGGATGAATTTTGCGTATGCAAGGAGCTGATTTCTGCGAGTGTATTTGCTTCTACTTTGTAGTCCTCTTCAAGGTAAAGTAACACTCTATCTAAATTTGCATTTGAGGGATGATTTGATCCTTTTTTGCTTGTAAGCACATGTTTATTTAAGTTTTTGAAGTTTTATAAATGTATCTTAGTGCATTACTTGCCTTCATTCCCAATTGATAGGGGAATCTCAGCATTGCTAGGACAAAGCGGTTGATATAATTCCTCTACGGGTGTTGATGTAATATTATTCGATGTCGTCGGACGCTTATCGCTTCACCTACTCCTTAGAGAAGTCTTCCCTATCCAATGCCCACCCAGTTGTGATGGGTCATTAGGTTACAACTATCCTTTTCATTATATTCGCATCTTGGAAATTTCTTGGACTCAATCAGTCTTTTTTTGGTTTTGATCTGATAGTTTTGGGGTGCTTTTCTGGGATATATATGTGCGGTCCTTCTACATTTTGAACATATCGATGGACTTGCTTTTTCTCGCGCAAACTTTAAGGATCCCCATAGTACTTCATTTGTTGATAGTCTTTTTAGTTGCTCGAGTACATGGTTTCTCTAGTGGGCCCAACTATAGTAGTGTTAATTTCTAGCTATCTTCTAGGAGTTTTTTTTAATTATGAGTCGGAAGGAGGCTGGAATTGTGAGTCGACAACACATTTGCCTCTTCTTATCTCCAAGTCTACTCCTTTAAATGTAACGTCAGAATGTATGGGATGAATTTTGCGTATGCAAGGAGCTGATTTCGGCGAGTGTATTTACTTTTACTTTGTAGTCCTCTTCAAGGTAAAGTAACACTCTATCTAAATTTGCATTTGAGGGATGATTTGATCCTTTTTTGCTTGTAAGCACATGTTTATTTAAGTTTTTGAAGTTTTATAAATGTATCTTAGTGAATTACTTGCCTTCATTCCCAATTGATTGGGGAATCTCAGCATTGCTTAGACAAAGCAGTTGATATAATTCCTCTAGGGGTGTTGATGTAATATTCTTTGATGATGTCGGACACTTATCGCTTCTCTTGCTCCTTAGAGAAGTCTTCTCTATCCGATGCCTAGCCAGTTGTGATGGGTCATTAGGTTACAACTATCCTTTTCATTATATTCGCATCTTGGAAATTTCTTGGACTCAATCAGTCTTTTTTTGGTTTTGATCTGATAGTTTTGGGGTGCTTTTCGGGGATATATATGTGCGGTCCTTCTACATTTTGAACATATCGATGGACTTGCTTTTTCTCGCGCAAACTTTAAGGATCCCCATAGTACTTCATTTGTTGATAGTCTTTTTAGTTGCTCGAGTACATGGTTTCTCTAGTAGGCCCAACTATAGTAGTGTTAATTTCTAGCTATCTACTAGGATTTTTTTTAATTATGTATGGGAAGGAGGATGGAATTGTGAGTCGACAACACATTTGCCTCTTCTTATTTCCATGTCTCCACCGTTAAATGTGACGTCATAATGCATGGGATGCATTTTGCATATGCAGGGAGCTGATTTTGGCGAGTGTATTTGCTCCTACTTTGTAGTCCTCTTCAAAGTAAGGTAACACTCTATCTAAATCTGGATTTTTTGCATGATTTGATCCTGTTTTTGCTTGTAGGCACTAGTTTATTTAAGCTTTTGAAGTTTTATAAATGGATCTTAGTGCCTTACTTGCCTTCATTCCCAATTGATAGGGGGAATCTCAGCATTGCTAGGACAAAGCGGTTGATATAATTCCTCTACGGGTGTTGATGTAATATTATTCGATGTCGTCGGACGCTTATCGCTTCACCTACTCCTTAGAGAAGTCTTCCCTATCCAATGCCCACCCAGTTGTGACGGGTCATTAGGTTACAACTATCCTTTTCATTATATTCGCATCTTGGAAATTTCTTGGACTCAATCAGTCTTTTTTTGGTTTTGATCTGATAGTTTTGGGGTGCTTTTCTGGGATATATATGTGCGGTCCTTCTACATTTTGAACATATCGATGGACTTGCTTTTTCTCGCGCAAACTTTAAGGATCCCCATAGTACTTCATTTGTTGATAGTCTTTTTAGTTGCTCGAGTACATGGTTTCTCTAGTAGGCCCAACTATAGTAGTGTTAATTTCTAGCTATCTTCTAGGAGTTTTTTTAATTATGAGTCGGGAAGGAGGCTGGAATTGTGAGTCGACAACACATTTACCTCTTCTTATCTCCAAGTCTACCCCTTTAAATGTGACGTCAGAATGTGTGGATGAATTTTGCGTATGCAAGGAGCTGATTTCGGCGAGTGTATTTGCTTCTATTTTGTAGTCCTCTTCAAGGTAAGGTAACACTCTATCTAAATCTGGATTTTAGGGATGATTTGATCCTTTTTTGCTTGTAAGCACTAGTTTATTTAAGCTTTTGAAGTTTTATAAATGGATCTTAGTGCATTACTTGCCTTCATTCCCAATTGATAGGGGAATCTCAGCATTGCTAGGACAAAGCAGTTGATATAATTCCTCTAAGGGGTGTTGATGTAATATTCTTTGATGATGTCGGACACTTATCGCTTCTCCTGCTCCTTAGAGAAGTCTTCTCTATCCAATGCCCAGCCAGTTGTGATGGGTCATTAGGTTACAACTATCCTTTTCATTATATTCGCATCTTGGAAATTTCTTGGACTCAATCAGTCTTTTTTTGGTTTTGATCTGATAGTTTTGGGGTGCTTTTCTGGGATATATATGTGCGGTCCTTCTACATTTTGAAAATATCAATGGACTTGCTTTTTCTCACGCGAACTTTAGGGATCTCCATAGTACTTCATTTGTTGATTGTCTTTTTAGTTGCTCGAGTACATGGTTTCTCTATTAGACCCAACTATAGTGTTAATTTCTAGCTATCTACTAGGATTTTTTTTAATTATGAGTGGGAAGGAGGCTGAATTGTGAGTCGACAACACATTTTTCTTTCTTATCTCCATGTCTCTCCCTTTAAATGTGACGTCAGAATGTATGGGATGCATTTTACGTATGCAAGGAGCTGATTTTGAGGAGTGTGTTTGCTCTTTCTTTGTATTTATTTAAGCTTTTGAAGTTTTATAAATGGATCTTAGTGCCTTACTTGCCTTCATTCCCAATTGATAGGGAATCTCAGCATTGCTTGGACAAAGCAGTTGATATAATTCCTCTAGGGTGTTGATGTAATATTCTTTGATGATGTCGGACACTTATCGCTTCTCCTGCTCCTTAGAGAAGTCTTCTCTATCCGATGCCCTTGCCAGTTGTGATGGGTCATTAGGTTGCAACTATCCTTTTCATTTATTCACATCTTGGAAATTTCTTGGACTCAATCAGTCTTTTTTAGCTTTGATCTCATAGTTTTTGGGGTGCTTTTCTGGGATATATATGTTGTGGTCCTTCTACATTTTGAACATATCAATGGACTTAGCTTTTACTCACGCAAACTTTAAGGATCCCATAGTACTTCATTGTTGATAGTCTTTTTAGTTGCTCGAGTACATGGTTTCTCTAGTAGGCCCAACTATTGTAGTGTTAATTTCTAGCTATCTACTAGGATTTTTTTTAATTATGAATGGGAAGGAGGCTGGAATTGTGAGTCGACAACACATTTGCCTCTTCTTATCTCCATGTCTCCACCTTTAAATGTGACGTCAGAATGCATGGGATGCATTTTTGCATATGCAGGGAGCTGATTTTGCGAGTGTATTTGCTCTTACTTTGTAGTCCTCTTCAAAGGTAAGGTAACCACTCTATCTAAATCTGGATTTTTGCATGATTTGATCTTTTTTTTGCTTGTAGGCACTAGTTTATTTAAGCTTTTGAAGTTTTATAAATGGATCTTAGTGCCTTACTTGCCTTCATTCCCAATTGATAGGGAATCCTCAGCATTGCTTGGACAAAGCAGGTTGATATAATTCCTCTAAGGGTGTTGATGTATATTCTTCGATGTTCGTCGGACAGCTTATCGCTTCTCCTACTCCTTAGAGAAGTCTTCTCCTATCCAATGCCCACCCATTGTGATGGGTCATTAGGTTACAACTATCCTTTTCATTATATTCGCATCTTGGAAATTTCTTGGACTCAATCAGTCTTTTTTTGGTTTTGATCTCATAGTTTTGGGGTGCTTTTCTGGGATATATATGTGCGGTCCTTCTAGATTTTGAAAATTTCAATGGACTTGCTTTTTCTCACGCGAACTTTAGGGATCTCCGTAGTACTTCATTGTTGATTGTCTTTTTCAGTTAGCTCGAGTACATGGTTTCTCTAGTAGGACCCAACTATAGTAGTGTTAATTTCTAGCTATCTATTAGGATTTTTTTTAATTATGATGGGAAGAGGATGGAATTGTGAGTCGACAACACATTTGCCTCTTCTTATTCTCCATGTCTCCACCTTTAAATGCGACGTCAGAATGTATGGGATGCATTATTGATATGCAAGGGAGCTGATTTTAGCAAGTGTATTTCCTCCTACTTTGTACTCCCCTTCAAGGTAAGGTAACACTCTATCTAAATCTGGATTTTTGGGCATGATTTGATATTTTTTTGCTTGTAAGCACTAGTTTATTTATGCTTTTCAAGTTTTATAAATGGATCTTAGTGCGTTACTTGCCTTCATTCCCAATTGATATGGGAACCTCAACATTACTTGGACAAAGCAGTTGATATAATTCCTCTAAGGGTGTTGATGTAATATTCTTTGATGATGTCGGACACTTATCGCTTCTCCTGCTCATTGGAGAAGTATTCTCTATCCAATGCCCACCTAGTTGTGATGGGTCATTAGGTTACAACTATCCTTTTCATTGTATTCGCATCTTGGAAATTCTTGGACTCAATCAGTCATTTTTTGGTTTTGATCTCATAGTTTTTGGGTGCTTTTCTGGGATATATATGTGTGGTCCTTCTAGATTTTGAAAATATCAATGGACTTGCTTTTACTCACCGCGAACTTTAGGGATCTCCGTAGTACTTCATTTGTTGATTGTCTTTTTAATAGCTCGAGTACATGGTTTTCTCTATTAGACCCAACTATTGTAGTGTTAATTTCTAGCTATCTACTAGGATTTTTTTTAATTATGAGTGGGAAGGAGGCCGGGAATTGTGAGTCAACAACACATTTGCCTCTTCTTATCTCCATGTCTCCACCTTTAAATGTGACGTCAGAATGTATGGGATGCATTTTGGATATGCAAGGAGCTGATTTTGAGGAGTGTATTTGCTCTTACTTTGTAGGCCTCTTCAAGGTAAGGTAACACTCTATCTAAATCAGGATTTTAGGCATGATTTGATATTTTTTTTGCTTGTAAGCACTAGTTTTATTTAAGCTTTTGAAGTTTTATAAATGGATCTTAGTGCCTTACTTGCCTTCATTCCCAATTAATATGGAACCTCAGCATTGATTGGACAAAGCAGTTGATATAATTCCTCTAAGGGTGTTGATGTAATATTCTTTGATGATGTCGGACACTTATCGCTTCTCCTGCTCATTGGAGAAGTCTTCCTTTATCCAATGCCCACCTAGGTTGTGATGGGTCCATTAGGTTACAACTATCCTTTTCATTGTATTCGCATCTTGGAAATTTCTTGGACTCAATCAGTCATTTTTTGGTTTTTATCTGATAGTTTTTGGGTGCTTTTCTGGGATATATATGTATGGTCCTTCTAGATTTTGAAAATATCAATGGACTTGCTTTTACTCATGCGAACTTTAGGGATCTCCAAAGTACTTCATTTGTTGATTGTCTTTTTAGTTGCTCGAGTACATGGTTTCTCTATTAGACCCAACTATTGTAGTGTTAATTTCTAGCTATCTATTAGAATTTTTTTTAGTTATGAGTGGGAAAGAGGATGGAATTGTGAGTCAACAACACATTTGCCTCTTCTTATCTCCATGTCTCCACCTTTAAATGCGACGTCAGAATGTATGGGATGCATTATTGATATGCAAGGAGCTGATTTTAGCAAGTGTATTTCCTCCTACTTTGTACTCCCCTTCAAGGTAAGGTAACACTCTATCTAAATCTGGATTTTGGGCATGATTTGATATTTTTTTGCTTGTAAGCACTAGTTTATTTATGCTTTTCAAGTTTTATAAATGGATCTTAGTGCGTTACTTGCCTTCATTCCCAATGATATGGGAACCTCAACATTGCTTGGACAAAGCAGTTGATATAATTCCTCTAAGGGTGTTGATGTAATATTCTTTGATGATGTCGGACACTTATCGCTTCTCCTGCTCATTGGAGAAGTATTCTCTATCCAATGCCCACCTAGTTGTGATGGGTCATTAGGTTACAACTATCCTTTTCATTGTATTCGCATCTTGGAAATTTCTTGGACTCAATCAGTCATTTTTTGGTTTTTATCTGATAGTTTTTGGGTGCTTTTCTGGGATATGTGTGTGTGGTCCTTCTAGATTTGAAAATATCAATGGACTTGCTTTTACTCACGCGAACTTTAGGGATCTCCAAAGTACTTCATTTGTTGATTGTTTTTTTAGTTGCTCGAGTACATGGTTTCTCTATTAGACCCAACTATTGTAGTGTTAATTTCTAGCTATCTACTACGATTTTTTTTAATTATGAGTGGGAAGGAGGCCGGAATTGTGAGTCAACAACACATTTTTCTGTTCTTAACTTCATGTCTCTCCCTTTAAATATGACGTCAGAATGTATGGGATGCATGTTACGTATGCAAGGAGCTGATTTTGAGGAGTGTGTTTGCTCTTACTTTGTATTTATTTATGCTTTTGAAGTTTTATAAATGGATCTTAGTGCCTTTACTTGTCCTTCATTCCCAATTGATATGGGAACCTCAGCATTGCTTGGACAAAGCAGTTGATATAATTCCTCTGAGGGTGTTGATGTAATATTCTTTGATGATGTCGGACACTTATCGCATTCTCCTGCTCCTTAGAGAAGTCTTCTCTATCCAATGCCCACCCAGTTGTGATGGGTCATTAGGTTACAACTATCCTTTTCATTGTATTCGCATCTTGGAAATTTCTTGGACTCAATCAAGTCATTTTTTGGTTTTGATCTCATAGTTTTTGGGGTGCTTTTCTGGGATATATATGTGTGGTCCTTCTAGATTTTGAAAATATCAATGGACTTGCTTTTACTCACGCGAACTTTAGGGATCTCCGTAGTACTTCATTTGTTGATTGTCTTTTAGTTGCTCGAGTACATGGTTTCTCTATTAGACCCAACTATTGTAGTGTTAATTTCTAGCTATCTACTAGGATTTTTTTTAATTATGAGTGGGAAGGAGGCCGGAATTGTGAGTCAACAACACATTTGCCTCTTCTTATCTCCATGTCTCCACCTTTAAATGTGACGTCAGAATGTATGGGATGCATTTTGGATATGCAAGGAGCTGATTTTGAGGAGTGTATTTGCTCTTACTTTGTAGGCCTCTTCAAGGTAAGGTAACACTCTATCTAAATCTGGATTTCAGGCATGATTTGATATTTTTTTTGCTTGTAAGCACTAGTTTATTTAAGCTTTTGAAGTTTTATAAATGGATCTTAGTGCCTTACTTGCCTTCATTCCCAATTGATATGGGAACCTCAGCATTGCTTGGACAAAGCAGTTGATATAATTCCTCTAAGGGTGTTGATGTAATATTCTTTGATGATGTCGGACACTTATCGCTTCTCCTGCTCCTTAGAGAAGTCTTCTCTATCCAATGCCCACCCAGTTGTGATGGGTCATTAGGTTACAACTATCCTTTTCATTGTATTCGCATCTTGGAAATTTCTTGGACTCAATCAGTCATTTTTTGGTTTTGATCTCTTAGTTTTTGGGTGCTTTTCTGGGATATATATGTGTGGTCCTTCTAGATTTTGAAAATATCAATGGACTTGCTTTTACTCACGCGAACTTAAGGGATCTCCATAGTACTTCATTTGTTGATTGTCTTTTTAGTTGCTCGAGTACATGGTTTCTCTATTAGACCCAACTATAGTAGTGTTAATTTCTAGCTATCTATTAGGATTTTTTTTAATAATGAGTGGGAAGGAGGCCGGAATTGTGAGTAGACAACACGTTTTTCTCTTCTTATCTCCATGTCTCCACCTTCAAATCTGACGTCAAAATGTACGGGATGCATTTTGCATATGCAGGGAGCTGATTTCTGCGAGTGTATTTGCTCCTACTTTGTAGTCCTCTTCAAAGTAAGGTAACACTCTATCTAAATCTGGATTTTTTGCATGATTTGATCCTTTTTTTGCTTGTAGGCACTAGTTTATTTGAGCTTTTGATGTTTTATAAATGGATCTTAGTGCCTTACTTGCCTTCATTCCCAATTGATAGGGGAAATCTCAGCATTGCTTGGACAAAGCGGTTGATATAATTCCACTACGGGTGTTGATGTAATATTCTTCGATGTCATCGAACGCTTATTGCTTCACCTACTCCTTAGAGAAGTCTTCCATATCCAATGCCCACCCAGTTGTGATGGGTTATTAGGTTACAACTATCCTTTTCATTATATTCGCATCTTGGAAATTTCTTGGACTCAATCAGTCTTTTTTTGGGTTTTGATCTGATAGTTTTGGGGTGCTTTCTGGGATATATATGTGCGGTCCTTCTACATTTATAAAATATCAATGGACTTGCTTTTCTTACGCGAACTTTAGGGATCTTTATAGTACTTCATTTATTGATTGACTTTTCAATTGCTCGAGTACATGGTTTCTGTATTAGACCCAACTATAGTAGTGTTATTTTCTAGCTATCTACTAGGATGTTTTAATTATGAGTGGGAGGAGGCTGGAATTGTGAGTCGACAACACATTTGCCTCTTCTTATCTCCATGTCTCCACCTTTAAATGTGACGTCAGAATGTATGGGATGCATTTTGCATATGCAGGGAGCTGATTTCGGCGAGTGTATTTGCTCCTACTTTGTTGTCCTCTTCCAAGTAAGGAACACTCTATCTAAATCTGATTTTGGGAATGATTTGATCCTTTTTTTGCTTTTAAGCACTAGTTTATTTAAGCTTTTGAAGTTTTATAACGGATCTTAGTGCCTTAGTTGCCTTCATTCCCAATTGATAGAGGAATATCAGCATTGCTTGGACAAAGCAGTTGATATAATTCCTCTACAGGTGTTGATGTAATATTGCTCGATGATGTCAGACACTTATCGCTTCTCCTGCTCCTTAGAGAAATCTTCTCTATCCAATGCCCACCCAGTTGTGATGGGTCATTAGGTTACAACAATCCTTTTCATTATATTCGCATCTTGGAAATTTCTTGGACTCAATCAGTCTTTTTTTGGTTTTGATCTGATAGTTTAGGGGTGCTTTTCTGGGGTATATATGTGCGGGTCCTTCTACATTTTGAAAATATCAATGGACTTGCTTTTTCTCACGTGAACTTTAGGGATCTCCATAGTACTTCATTTGTTGATTGTCTTTTTAGTTGCTCGAGTACATGGTTTCTCTATTAGACCAAACTATAGTAGTGTTAATTTCTAGCTATCTACTAGGATTTTTTTTAATAATGAGTGGGAAGGAGGCTAGAATTGTGAGTCGACAACACATTTGCCTCTTCTTATCCCCATGTCTCCACCTTCAAATGTGACGTCAAAATGTATGGGATGCATTTTGCGTATGCAAGGAGCTTATTCTGACGAGTGTATTTGCTCCTACTTGGTAGGCCTCTTCGAGGTAAGGTAACACTCTATCTAAATCTGGATTTTAGGAATGATCTGATCCTTTTTTGCTTTTAAGCACTAGTTTATTTAAGCTTTTGAAGTTTTATAAACGGATCTTAGTGCCTTACATGCCTTCATTCCCAATTGATAGAGGAATCTCAGCATTGCTTGGACAAAGCAGTTGATATAATTCCTCTACAGGTGTTGATGTAATATTGCTCGATGATGTCAGACACTTATTGCTTCTCCTGCTCCTTAGAGAAATCTTCTCTATCAAATGCCCACCAGTTGTGATGGGTCATTAGGTTACAACTATCCTTTTCGTTATATTCGCATCTTGGAAATTTCTTGGACTCAATCAGTCTTTTTTTGGTTTTGATCTGATAGTTTTGGGGTGCTTTTCTGGGATATATATGTGCGATCCTTCTACATTTAGAAAATATCAATGGACTTGCTTTTTCTCACGCGAACTTTAGGGATCTCCATAGTACTTCATTTGTTGATTGTCTTTTCAGTTGCTCGAGTACATGGTTTCTCTATTAGACCCAACTATACTAGTGTTAATTTCTAGCTATCTACTAGGATTTTTTTTTAATTATGAGTGGGAAGGAGGCTGCAATTTTGGGTCGACAACACATTTGCCTCTTCTTATCTCCTAGTGTACTACTTTCAATGTGACGTCAGAATGTATGGAATGAATTTTGCGTTTGCAAGGAGCTGATTTTGGCGTGTGTATTTGCTTCTACTTTGTAGTCCTCTTCAAGGTAATGTAACACTCTATCTAAATCTGCATTCTAGGGATGATTTGATCTTTTTTTGCTTGTAAGTACTTGTTTATTTATGTTTTTGAAGTTTTATAAATGTATCTTACTGCATTACTTGCCTTCATTCCCAATTGATTGGGGAATCTCAGCATTGCTTGGACAAAGCAGTGGATATAATTCCTCTACGGGTGTTGATGTAATATTCTTCGATGACGTCGGACGCTTATCGCTTCACCTGCTCCTTAAAGAAATCTTCTCCATCCAATGCCCACCCAGTTGTGATGGGTTATTAGGTTACAACTATCTTTTTCATTATATTCGCATCTTGGAAATTTCTTGGACTCAATCAGCCTTTTTTAGGTTTTGATCTGATAGTTTTAGGGCGCTTCTCTGGGATATATATGTGCGGTCCTTCCACATTTAGAAAATATCAATAGACTTGCTTTTTCTCACGCAAACTTTAGCGATCTCCGTAGTACTTCATTTTTTGATCGTCTTTTTAGTTGCTCGAGTACATGGTTTCTCTATTAGACCCAACTATAGTAGTATTAATATCTAGCTATCTACTATGATTTTTTTTAATAAAGAGTGGGAAGGAGGCCGGAATTGTGAGTCGACAACACATTTTTCTCTTCTTATCTCCATGTCTCCACTTTTAAATGTGACGTCAAAATGTATGGGATGCATTTTGCGTATGCAAGGAGCTTATTTTGACGAGTGTATTTGCTCCTACTTGGTAGGCCTCTTCGAGGTAAGGTAACACTCTATCTAAATCTGGATTTTGGGAATGATTTGATCCTTTTTTGCTTTTAAGCACTAGTTTATTTAAGTTTTTGAAGTTTTATAAATGTATCTTAGTGCATTACTTGCCTTCATTCCCAATTGATTGGGGAATCTCAGCATTGCTTGGACAAAGCAGTTGATATAATTCCTCTACGGGTGTTGATGTAATATTCTTCGATGACGTCGAATGCTTATCGCTTCGCCTGCTCCTTAAAGAAATCTTCTCCATCCAATGCCCACCCAGTTGTGATGGGTTATTAGGTTACAATTATCCTTTTCATTATATTCGCATCTTGGAAATTTCTTGGACTCAATCAGTCTTTTTTGGGTTTTGATCTGATAGTTTTGGGGTGCTTCTCTGGGATACATATGTGCGGTCCTTCTACATTTAGAAAATATCAATGGACTTGCTTTTTCTCACGCGAACTTTAGGGATCTCCACAGTACTTCATTTGTTGATTGTCGTTTTAGTTGCTCGAGTACATGGTTTCTCTATTAGACCCAACTATAGTAGTGTTAATTTCTAGCTATCTACTTCGATTTTTTTCATTTATGAGTGGGAAGGAGGATGGAATTGTGAATCGACAACACATTTGCCTCTTCTTATATCCATGTCTTCGCCTTTAAATGTGACGTCAGAACGTATGGGATGCATTTTGCATATGCAGGGAGCTGATTCCGGCGAGTGTATTTTCTTCTACTTTGTAGTCCTCTTCAAGGTAAAGTAACACTCTATCTAAATCTGCATTCTAGGGATGATTTGATCTTTTTTTGCTTGTAAGCACTTGTTTATTTAAGTTTTTGAAGTTTTATAAATGTATCTTAGTGCATTACTTGCCTTCATTCCCAGTTGATTGGGGAATCTCAGCATTGCTTGGACAAAGCAGTTGATATAATTCCTCTACGGGTGTTGATGTAATATTCTTCGATGACGTCGGACGCTTATCGCTTCACCTGCTCCTTAAAGAAATCTTCTCCATCCAATGCCCACCCAGTTGTGATGGGTTATTAGGTTACAATTATCCTTTTCATTATATTCGCATCTTGGAAATTTCTTGGACTCAATCAGCCTTTTTTGGGTTTTGATCTGATAGTTTTGGGGTGCTTTTCTGGGATACATATGTGCGGTCCTTCTACATTTAGAAAATATCAATGGACTTGCTTTTTCTCACGCGAACTTTAGGGATCTCCATAGTACTTCATTTGTTGATTGTCTTTTCAGTTGCTCGAGTACATGGTTTCTCTATTAGACCCAACTATAGTAGTGTTAATTTCTAGCTATCTACTAGGATTTTTTTTAATTATGAGTGGGAAGGAGGCTGGAATTTTGGGTCGACAACACATTTGCCTCTTCTTATCTCCTAGTGTACTACTTTCAATGTGACATCAGAATGTATGGAATGAATTTTGCGTTTGCAAGGAGCTGATTTTGGCGTATGTATTTGCTTCTACTTTGTAGTCCTCTTCAAGGTAAAGTAACACTCAATCTAAATCTGCATTCTAGGGATGATTTGATCTTTTTTTGCTTGTAAGCACTTGTTTATTTAAGTTTTTGAAGTTTTATAAATGTATCTTAGTGCATTACTTGCCTTCATTCCCAATTGATTGGGGAATCTCAGCATTGCTTGGACAAAGCAGTTGATATAATTCCTCTACGGGTGTTGATGTAATATTCTTCGATGACGTCGGACGCTTATCGCTTCACCTGCTCCTTAAAGAAATCTTCTCCATCCAATGCCCACCCAGTTGTGATGGGTTATTAGGTTACAATTATCCTTTTCATTATATTCGCATCTTGGAAATTTCTTGGACTCAATCAGTCTTTTTTGGGTTTTGATCTGATAGTTTTGGGGTGCTTCTCTGGGATACATATGTGCGGTCCTTCTACATTTAGAAAATATCAATGGACTTGCTTTTTCTCACGCGAACTTTAGGGATCTCCACAGTACTTCATTTGTTGATTGTCGTTTTAGTTGCTCGAGTACATGGTTTCTCTATTAGATCCAACTATAGTAGTGTTAATTTCTAGCTATCTACTTCGATTTTTTTCATTTATGAGTGGGAAGGAGGATGGAATTGTGAATCGACAACACATTTGCCTCTTCTTATATCCATGTCTTCGCCTTTAAATGTGACGTCAGAACGTATGGGATGCATTTTGCATATGCAGGGAGCTGATTCCGGCGAGTGTTTTTTCTTCTACTTTGTAGTCCTCTTCAAGGTAAAGTAACACTCTATCTAAATCTGCAATCTAGGGATAATTTGATCTTTTTTTGCTTGTAAGCACTTGTTTATTTAAGTTTTTGAAGTTTTATAAATGTATCTTAGTGCGTTACTTGCCTTCATTCCCAATTGATTGGGGAATCTCAGCATTGCTTGGACAAAGCAGTTGATATAATTCCTCTACGGGTGTTGATGTAATATTCTTCGATGACGTCGGACGCTTATCGCTTCACCTGCTCCTTAAAGAAATCTTCTCCATCCAATGCCCACCCAGTTGTGATGGGTTATTAGGTTACAATTATCCTTTTCATTATATTCGCATCTTGGAAATTTCTTGGACTCAATCAGTCTTTTTTGGGTTTTGATCTGATAGTTTTGGGGTGCTTCTCTGGGATACATATGTGCGGTCCTTCTACATTTAGAAAATATCAATGGACTTGCTTTTTCTCACGCGAACTTTAGGGATCTCCACAGTACTTCATTTGTTGATTGTCGTTTTAGTTGCTCGAGTACATGGTTTCTCTATTAGACCCAACTATAGTAGTGTTAATTTCTAGCTATCTACTTCGATTTTTTTCATTTATGAGTAGGAAGGAGGATGGAATTGTGAATCGACAACACATTTGCCTCTTCTTATATCCATGTCTTCGCCTTTAAATGTGACATCAGAACGTATGGGATGCATTTTGCATATGCAGGGAGCTGATTCCGGCGAGTGTATTTTCTTCTACTTTGTAGTCCTCTTCAAGGTAAAGTAACACTCTATCTAAATCTGCAATCTAGGGATGATTTGATCTTTTTTTGCTTGTAAGCACTTGTTTATTTAAGTTTTTGAAGTTTTATAAATGTATCTTAGTGCGTTACTTGCCTTCATTCCCAATTGATTGGGGAATCTCAGCAATGCTTGGACAAAGCAGTTGATATAATTCCTCTACGGGTGTTGATGTAATATTCTTCGATGACGTCGGACGCTTATCGCTTCACCTGCTCCTTAAAGAAATCTTCTCCATCCAATGCCCACCCAGTTGTGATGGGTTATTAGGTTACAATTATCCTTTTCATTATATTCGCATCTTGGAAATTTCTTGGACTCAATCAGTCTTTTTTGGGTTTTGATCTGATAGTTTTGGGGTGCTTCTCTGGATACATATGTGCGGTCCTTCTACATTTAGAAAATATCAATGGACTTGCTTTTTCTCACGCGAACTTTAGGGATCTCCACAGTACTTCATTTGTTGATTGTCGTTTTAGTTGCTCGAGTACATGGTTTCTCTATTAGACCCAACTATAGTAGTGTTAATTTCTAGCTATCTACTTCGATTTTTTCATTTATGAGTGGGAAGGAGGATGGAATTGTGAATCGACAACACATTTGCCTCTTCTTATATCCATGTCTTCGCCTTTAAATGTGACGTCAGAATGTATGGAAAGAATTTTGCGTATGCAGGGAGCTGATTTTGGCGTGTGTATTTGCTTCTACTTTGTAGTCCTCTTCAAGGTAAAGTAACACTCTATCTAAATCTGCATTCTAGGGATGATTTGATCTTTTTTTGCTTGTAAGCACTTGTTTATTTAAGTTTTTGAAGTTTTATAAATGTATCTTAGTGCATTACTTGCCTTCATTCCCAATTGATTGGGGAATCTCAGCATTGCTTGGACAAAGCAGTTGATATAATTCCTCTACGGGTGTTGATGTAATATTCTTCGATGACGTCGGACGCTTATCGCTTCACCTGCTCCTTAAAGAAATCTTCTCCATCCAATGCCCACCCAGTTGTGATGGGTTATTAGGTTACAATTATCCTTTTCATTATATTCGCATCTTGGAAATTTCTTGGACTCAATCAGTCTTTTTTGGGTTTTGATCTGATAGTTTTGGGGTGCTTCTCTGGGATACATATGTGCGGTCCTTCTACATTTAGAAAATATCAATGGACTTGCTTTTTCTCACGCGAACTTTAGGGATCTCCACAGTACTTCATTTGTTGATTGTCGTTTTAGTTGCTCGAGTACATGGTTTCTCTATTAGACCCAACTATAGTAGTGTTAATTTCTAGCTATCTACTTCGATTTTTTTCATTTATGAGTGGGAAGGAGGATGGAATTGTGAATCGACAACACATTTGCCTCTTCTTATATCCATGTCTTCGCCTTTAAATGTGACGTCAGAACGTATGGGATGCATTTTGCATACGCAGGGAGCTGATTCCGGCGACTGTATTTTCTTCTACTTTGTAGTCCTCTTCAAGGTAAAGTAACACTCTATCTAAATCTGCATTCTAGGGATGATTTGATCTTTTTTTGCTTGTAAGCACTTGTTTATTTAAGTTTTTGAAGTTTTATAAATGTATCTTTGTGCATTACTTGCCTTCATTCCCAATTGATTGGGGAATCTCAGCATTGCTTGGACAAAGCAGTTGATATAATTCCTCTACGGGTGTTGATGTAATATTCTTCGATGACGTCGGACGCTTATCGCTTCACCTGCTCCTTAAAGAAATCTTCTCCATCCAATGCCCACCCAGTTGTGATGGGTTATTAGGTTACAATTATCCTTTTCATTATATTCGCATCTTGGAAATTTCTTGGACTCAATCAGTCTTTTTTGGGTTTTGATCTGATAGTTTTGGGGTGCTTTTCTGGGATACATGTGTGCGGTCCTTCTACATTTAGAAAATATCAATGGACTTGCTTTTTCTCACGCGAACTTTAGGGATCTCCATAGTACTTCATTTGTTGATTGTCTTTTCAGTTGCTCGAGTACATAGTTTCTCTATTAGACCCAACTATAGTAGTGTTAATTTCTAGCTATCTACTAGGATTTTTTTTAATTATGAGTGGGAAGGAGGCTGGAATTTTGGGTCGACAACACATTTGCCTCTTCTTATCTCCTAGTGTACTACTTTCAATGTGACGTCAGAATGTATGGAATGAATTTTGCGTTTGCAAGGAGCTGATTTTGGCGTATGTATTTGCTTCTACTTTGTAGTCCTCTTCAAGGTAAAGTAACACTCTATCTAAATCTGCATTCTAGGGATGATTTGATCTTTTTTTGCTTGTAAGCACTTGTTTATTTAAGTTTTTGAAGTTTTATAAATGTATCTTAGTGCATTACTTGCCTTCATTCCCAATTGATTGGGGAATCTCAGCATTGCTTGGACAAAGCAGTTGATATAATTCCTCTACGGGTGTTGATGTAATATTCTTCGATGACGTCGGACGCTTATCGCTTCACCTGCTCCTTAAAGAAATCTTCTCCATCCAATGCCCACCCAGTTGTGATGGGTTATTAGGTTACAATTATCCTTTTCATTATATTCGCATCTTGGAAATTTCTTGGACTCAATCAGTCTTTTTTGGGTTTTGATCTGATAGTTTTGGGGTGCTTCTCTGGGATACATATGTGCGGTCCTTCTACATTTAGAAAATATCAATGGACTTGCTTTTTCTCACGCGAACTTTAGGGATCTCCACAGTACTTCATTTGTTGATTGTCGTTTTAGTTGCTCGAGTACATGGTTTCTCTATTAGACCCAACTATAGTAGTGTTAATTTCTAGCTATCTACTTCGATTTTTTTCATTTATGAGTGGGAAGGAGGATGGAATTGTGAATCGACAACACATTTGCCTCTTCTTATATCCATGTCTTCGCCTTTAAATGTGACGTCAGAACGTATGGGATGCATTTTGCATACGCAGGGAGCTGATTCCGGCGACTGTATTTTCTTCTACTTTGTAGTCCTCTTCAAGGTAAAGTAACACTCTATCTAAATCTGCATTCTAGGGATGATTTGATCTTTTTTTGCTTGTAAGCACTTGTTTATTTAAGTTTTTGAAGTTTTATAAATGTATCTTAGTGCATTACTTGCCTTCATTCCCAATTGATTGGGGAATCACAGCATTGCTTGGACAAAGCAGTTGATATAATTCCTCTACGGGTGTTGATGTAATATTCTTCGATCACGTCGGACGCTTATCGCTTCACCTGCTCCTTAAAGAAATCTTCTCCATCCAATGCCCACCCAGTTGTGATGGGTTATTAGGTTACAATTATCCTTTTCATTATATTCGCATCTTGGAAATTTCTTGGACTCAATCAGTCTTTTTTGGGTTTTGATCTGATAGTTTTGGGGTGCTTTTCTGGGATACATATGTGCGGTCCTTCTACATTTAGAAAATATCAATGGACTTGCTTTTTCTCACGCGAACTTTAGGGATCTCCATAGTACTTCATTTGTTGATTGTCTTTTCAGTTGCTCGAGTACATGGTTTCTCTATTATACCCAACTATAGTAGTGTTAATTTCTAGCTATCTACTAGGATTTTTTTTAATTATGAGTGGGAAGGAGGCTGGAATTTTGGGTCGACAACACATTTACCTCTTCTTATCTCCTAGTGTACTACTTTCAATGTGACGTCAGAATGTATGGAATGAATTTTGGCGTATGTATTTGCTTCTACTTTGTAGTCCTCTTCAAGGTAAAGTAACACTCTATCTAAATCTGCATTCTAGGGATGATTTGATCTTTTTTTGCTTGTAAGCACTTGTTTATTTAAGTTTTTGAAGTTTTATAAATGTATCTTAGTGCATTACTTGCCTTCATTCCCAATTGATTGGGGAATCACAGCATTGCTTGGACAAAGCAGTTGATATAATTCCTCTACGGGTGTTGATGTAATATTCTTCGATAATGTCGGACACTTATCGTTTCTCCTGCTCCTTAGAGAAATCTTCTCTATCCAATGCCCACCCTGTTGTGATGGGTTATTAGGTTACAACTATCCTTTTCATTATATTCGCATCTTGGAAATTTCTTGGACTCAATCAGTCTTTTTGGGGTTTTGATCTGATAGTTTTGGGGTGCTTCTCTAGGATATATATGTACGGTCCTTCTACATTTTCAAAATATCAATGGACTTGCTTTTTCTCACGTGAACTTTAGGGATCTCCATAGTACTTCATTTGTTGATTGTCTTTTCAGTTGCTCGAGAACATGGTTTCTCTATTAGACCCAACTATAGTAGTATTAATTTCTAGCTATCTACTTGGATTTTTTTTAATTATGAGTGGGAAGGAGGCTGAAATTGTGAGTCGACAACACATTTGCCTCTTCTTATCTCCAAGTCTACTCCTTTAAATGTGACGTCAGAATGTATGGGATGAATTTTGCGTATGCAAGGAGCTGATTTCGGCGAGTGTATTTGCTTCTACTTTGTAGTCCTCTTCAAGGTAAAGTAATACTCTTTCTAAATTTGCATTTTAGGGATGATTTGATCCTTTTTTGCTTGTAAGCACTTGTTTATTTAAGTTTTCGAAGTTTTATAAATGTATCTTACTGCATTACTTGCCTTCATTTCCAATTGATTGGGGAATCTCATCATTGCTTCGACAAATCAGTTGATATAATTCCTCTACAAGTGTTGATGTAGTATTCCTCGATGATGTCAGAGACTTATCACTTCTCCTGCTCCTTAGAGAAATCTTCTCTATCCAATGCCGACCCAGTTGTGATGGGTTATTAGGTTACAACTATCCTTTTCATTATATTCGCATCTTGGAAATTTCTTGGACTCAATCAGTCTTTTTGGGGTTTTGATCTGATAGTTTTGGGGTGCTTCTCTGGGATATATATGTGCGGTCCTTCTACATTTAGAAAATATCAATGGACTTGCTTTTTCTCACGTGAACTTTAGGGATCTCCATAGTATTTCATTTGTTGATTGTCTTTTCAGTTGCTCAAGTACATGGTTTCTCTATTAGACTCAACTATAGTAGTGTTAATTTCTAGCTCTCTACTAGGATTTTTTTTAATTATGAGTGGGAAGGAGGCTGGAATTGTGAGTCCACAACACATTTGCCTCTTCTTATCTCCAAGTGTACTCCTTTAAATGTGACGTCAGAATGTATGGGATGAATTTTGCGTATGCAAGGAGCTGATTTCGGCGAGTGTATTTGCTTCTACTTTGTAGTCCTCTTCAAGGTAAAGTAATACTCTATCTAAATTTGCATTTTAGGGATGATTTGATCCTTTTTTGCTTGTAAGCACTTGTTTATTTAAGTTTTTGAAGTTTTATAAATGTATCTTAGTGCATTACTTGCCTTCATTTCCAATTGATAGGGGAATTTCAGCATTGCTTGGACAAAGCAGTTGACATAATTCCTCTACGGGTGTCGATGTAATATTCTTCGATGATGTCTGACGCTTATCGCTTCTCCTACTCTGTTGAGAAGTCTTCTCTACCCAATGTCCACCTAGTTGTGATGGCTCATTAGGTTACAACTATCATTTTCATTGTATTCACATCTTGGAAATTTCTTGGGCTCAATCAGCCTTTTTTTAGGTTTGATCTGATAGTTTTGGGGTGCTTTTCTGGGATATATATGTGTGGTCCTTCTACAATTTGAAAATATCAATGGAGTTGCTTTTTCTTGCGCAAACTTTAAGGATCTCCATAGTACTTCATTTGTTGATAGTCTTTTTAGTTGCTCGAGTACATGGTTCCTCTAGTAGGCCCAACTATAGTAGTATTAATTTCTAGCTATCTACTAGGATTTTTTTTAATTATGAGTGGGAAGGAGGCTGAAATTATGAGTCGACAACACATTTGCCTCTTCTTATCTCCAAGTCTACTCCTTTAAATGTGACGTCAGAATGTATGGAATGAATGGGAAGGAGGATGTAATTGTGAGTCGACAACACATTTGCCTCTTTTTATCTCCATGTCTCCACCTTTAAATGTGACGTCAGAATGTATGGGATGCATTTTGCTTATGCAAGAAGATGATTTTGGCGAGTGTATTTGCTCCTACTTTATAGTCCTCTTCAAGGTAAGGTAACACTCTATCTAAATCTGGATTTTAGCCATGATTTGATCCTTTTTTTCTTGTAAGCACTAGTTTATTTAAGCTTTTGAAGTTTTATAAATGGATCCTAGTGCCTTACTAGCCTTCATTCCCAATTAATAGGGGAATCTCAGCATTGCTTGGACAAAGCAGTTGATATAATTCCTCTACGGGTGTTGACGTAATATTCTTCGATGACGTCGGATGCTTATCGCTTCACCTACTCCTTAGAGAAGTCTTCCCTATCCAATGCCCACCCAGTTGTGATGGGTCATTTGGTTATAACAATCCTTTTCATTATATTCGTATCCTGGAAATTTCTTGGACTCAATCAGTGTTTTTTTGGTTTTGATCTGATAGTTTTTGGGTGCTTTTCGGCGATATATATGTGCGGTCCTTCTACATTTTGAAAATATCGATGGACTTACTTTTTCTCACGCGAACTTTAGGGATCTCCATAGTACTTCATTTGTTGATTATCTTTTTAGTTGCTCGAGTACATGGTTTCTCTATTACACCCAACTATAGTGGTGTTAATTTTTGGCTATCTACTAGGATTTTTTTTAATAATGAGTGGGAAGGAGGCTAGAATTGTGAGTCGACAACACAATTTTCTCTTCTTATCTCCATGCCTCCGCTTTTAAATATGACGTCAAATTGTATGGGATGCATTTTGCGTATGCAAGGAGCTTATTTTGACGAGTGTATTTGCTCCTACTTGGTAGGCCTCTTCAAGGTAAGGTAACACTCTATCTAAATTTAGATTTTAGGAATGATTTGATCCTTTTTTGCTTTTAAGCACTAGTTTATTTAAGGTTTTGAAGTTTTATAAACGGATCTTAGTGCCTTACTTGCCTTCATTCCCAATTGATTAGGGAATCTCAGCATTGCTTGGACAAAGCAGTAGATATAATTCCTCTACAGGTGTTGATGTAATATTCTTCGATAATGTCGGACACTTATCGCTTCTCCCGCTCCTTAGAGAAATCTTCTCTATCCAATGCCCACCAAGTTGTGATGGGTCATTAGGTTACAACTATCCTTTTCATTATATTCGCATCTTGGAAATTTCTTGGACTCAATCAGTATTTTTTGGATTTTAATCTGATAGTATTGGGGTGATTTTCTGGGATATATATGTGCGGTCCTTCTACATTTAGAAAATATCAATGGACTTGCTTTTTCTCACGCGAACTTTAGGGATCTCCATAGTACTTCATTTGTTGATTGTCTTTTCAGTTGCTCGAGTACATGGTTTCTCAATTAGACCCAACTACAGTAGTGTTAATTTCTAGCTATCTACTTGGATTTTTTTTAATTATGAGTGGGAAGGAGGCTGGAATTGTGAGTCGACAACAAATTTGCCCCTTCTTATCTCCAAGTCTACTATTTTAAATGTGACGTCAGAATGTATGGGATGAATTTTGCGTATGCAAGGAGCTGATTTCAGCGAGTGTATTTGTTTCTACTTTGTAGTCCACTTCAAGGTAAAGTAACACTCTATCTAAATCTGCATTTTAGGGATGATTTGATCCTTTTTTGCTTGTAAGCACTTGTTTATTTAAGTTTTTTAAGTTTTATAAATGTATCTTAGTGCATTACTTGCCTTCATTCCCAATTGATTGGGGAATCTCAGCATTGCTTAGACAAAGCAGTTGATATAATTCCTCAAGGGGTGTTGATGTAATATTCTTTGATGATGTCGGACACTTATCCCTTCTCTTGCTCCTTAGAGAAGTCTTCTCTATCCGATGCCCAGCCAGTTGTGATGGGTCATTAGGTTACAACTATCATTTTCATTATATTCACATCTTGGAAATTTTTTGGGCTCAATCAGTCTTTTTTTAGCTTTGATCTGATAGTTTTGGGGTGCTTTTCTGGGATATATATGTGTGCTCCTTTTACATTTTGAAAATATCATTGGACTTGCTTTTTCTCGTGCAAACTTTAGGGATCTCCATAGTACTTCATTTGTTGATAGGCTTTTTAGTTGCTCGAGTACATGGTTTCTCTATTAGGCCCAACTATAGTAGTGTTAATTTCTAGCTATCTACTAGGATTTTTTTTAATTATGAATGGGAAGGAGGATGGAATTGTTAGTCGACAACACATTTGCCTCTTCTTATCTCCATGTCTCCATCTTTAAATGTGGCGTCAGAATGTATGGGATGCATTTTGCATATGCAAGAAGCTGATTTTGGCGAGTGTATTTGCTCCTACTTTATAGTCCTCTTCAAGGTAAGGTAACACTCTATCTAAATCAGGATTTTAGGCATGATTTAATCCTTTTTTGCTTGTATGCACCAGTTTATTTAAGCTTTTGAAGCTTTATAAATGGATCTTAGTGCCTTACTCATCTTCATTCCCAATTGATAGGGGAATCTCAGCATTGCTTGGACAAAAGCAGTTGATATAATTCCTCTGAGGGTGTTGATGTAATATTCTTTGATGATGTTGGACACTTATCGCTTCACCTGCTCCGTAGAGAAGTCTTCTCTACCCAATGCCCACCTAGTTGTGATGGGTCATTAGGTTGCAACTACCATTTTCATTATATTCGCATGTTGGAAATTTCTTGGACTCAATCAGTCTTTTTTTGGTTTTGATCTGATAGTTTTGGGTTGCTTTTCTAGGATATATATGTGTGGTCCTTCTAGATTTTGAAAATATCAATGGACTTGCTTTTACTCACGTGAACTTTAGGGATCTCCACAGTACTTCATTTGTTGATTGTCTTTTCAATTGCTTGAGTGCATGGTTTCTCTATTAGACCCAATTATAGTAGTGCTAATTTCTAGCTATCTACTAGCATTTTTTTAATTATGAGTGGGAAGGAGGGTGGAATTGTGAGTCGACAACACATTTGCCTCTTCTTATCTCCATATCTCCACCTTTAAATGTGACGTCAGAATGCATGGGATGCATTTTGGATATGCAAATAGCTGATTTTAGCGAGTGTATTTGCTCTAACTTTGTAGTCCTCTTCAAGGTAAGGTAACACTCTATCTAAATCTGGATTTTAGGCATGATTTGATCATTTTTTGCTTGTAAGCACTAGTTTATTTAAGCTTTTGAAGTTTTATAAATGGATGTTAGTGCCTTACTTGCCTTCATTCCCAATTGATAGGGGAATCTCAGCATTGCTTGGAGAAAGCAGTTGATATAATTCCTCTACGGGTGTTGATGTAATATTCTTCAATGTCGTCGGACGCTTATCGCTTCACCAACTCCTTAGAGAAGTCTTCGCTATCCAATGCCCACCCAGTTGTGATGGGTTATTAGGTTACAACTATCCTTTTCATTATATTCGCATCTTGGAAATTTCTTGGACTCAATCAGTCTTTTTTTGGTTTTGATCTGATAGTTTAGGGGTGCTTTTCTGGGGTATATATGTGCGGTCCTTCTACATTTTGAAAATATCAATGGACTTGCTTTTTCTCACACGAACTTTAGGGATCTCCATAGTACTTCATTTGTTGATTGTCTTTTCAGTTGGTCGAGTACATGGTTTCTCAATTAGACCCAACTATAGTAGTGTTAATTTCTAGCTATCTACTAGGATTTTTTTTAATTATAAGTGGGAAGGAGGCTGGAATTGTGAGTCGACAACACATTTGCCTCTTCTTATCTCCAAGTCTACTCCTTTAAATGTAACGTCAGAATGTATGGAATGAATTTTGCATTTGCAAGGAGCTGATTTCGGCGAGTGTATTTGCTTCTACTTTGTGGTCCTCTTCAAGGTAAAGTAACACTATCTAAATCTGCATTTTAGGGATGATTTGATCCTTTTTTGCTTGTAAGTACTTGTTTATTTAAGGTTTTGAAGTTTTATAAATGTATCTTAGTGCATTACTTGGCTTCATTCCCAATTGATTGGGGAATCTCAGCATTGCTCAGACAAAGCAGTTGATATAATTCCTCTAGGGGTGTTGGTGTAATATTCTTTGATGATGTCGGACACTTATTGCTTCTCTTGCTCCTTAGAGAAGTCTTCTCTATCCGATGCCCAGCCAGTTGTGATGGATCATTAGGTTACAACTATCATTTTCATTATATTCAAATCTTGGAAATTTCTTGGGCTCAATCAGTCTTTTTTTAGCTTTGATCTGTTAGTTTTAGGGTGCTTTTCTGGGATATATATGTGTGGTCCTTCCACATTTTGAAAATATCAATAGACTAACTTTTTCTCGCGCGAACTTTAGGGATCTCCATAGTACTTCATTTGTTGATTATCTTTTTAGTTGCTCGAGTACATGGTTTCTCTAGTAGGCCCAACTATAGTAGTGTTAATTTCAAGCTATCTACTTGGATTTTTTTTAATTATGAGCGGGAAGGAGGATGGAATTGTGAGTCGACAACACAGTTGCCTCTTCTTATCTCCATGTCTCCATCTTCAAATGAGACATCAGAATGTATGGGTTGCATTTTGCATATACAGGGAGCTAATTTTTGCGAGCGTACTTGCTCCTACTTTGTAGTTCTCTTCAAAGTAAAGTAACACTCTATCTAAATCTGAATTTTTGTCATCATTTGATCCTTTTTTTGCTTGTAAGCACTAGTTTATTTAAGCTTTTGAAGTTTTATAAATGTATCTTAGTGCCTTACTTGCCTTTATTTCCAATTGATAGGGGAATCTCAGCATTGCTTGGACAAAGCAGCTGACATAATTCCTCTACGGGTGTTGTTGTAATATTCTTCGATGATGTCGGACGCTTATCGCTTCTCCAACTCTGTGGAGAAGTCTTCTCTACCCAATGCCCAGCTAGTTGTGATGGGTCATTAGGTTACAACTATCCTTTTCATTATATTCGCATCTTGGAAATTTCTTGGACTAAATCAGTCTTTTTTTGGTTTTGATGTGATAGTTTTGGGTTGCTTTTCTAGGATATATATGTGTGGTCCTTCTAGATTTTGAAAATATCATTGGACTTGCTTTTACTCACGCGAACTTTGGGGATCTCCATAGTACTTCATTTGTTGATTGTCTTTTTAGTTGCTCGAGTGCATGGTTTCTCTATTAGACCCAACTATAGTAGTGCTAATTTCTAGCTATCTACTAGGATTTTTTTTAATTATGAGTGGGAAGGAGGCTGGAATTGTGAGTCGACAACACATTTGCCTCTTCTTATCTCCAAGTCTACTCCTTTAAATGTGACGTCAGAATGTATGGAATGAATTTTGCGTATGCAAGGAGCTGATTTCGGCGAGTGTATTTGCTTCTACTTTGTAGTCCTCTTCAAGGTAAAGTAACGCTCTATCTAAATATGCATTTTAGGGATGTTTTAATCCTTTTTTGCTTGTAAGCACTTGTTTATTTAAGTTTTTGAAGTTTTATAAATGTATCTTAGTGCATTACTTGCCTTCATTCCCAATTGATAGGGGAACCTCAGCATTGCTTGGACAGAGCAGTTGATATAATTCCTCTACAGGTGTTAATGTAATATTCCTCGATGATGTTAGACACTTATCGCTTCTCCTGCTCCTTAGAGAAATCTTCTCTATCCAATGCCCACCAAGTTGTGATGGGTCATTAGGTTACAACTATCCTTTTCGTTATATTCGCATCTTGGAAATTTCTTGGGCACAATCAGTCTTGTTTTAGCTTTGATCTGATAGTTTTGGGGTTCTTTTCTGGGATATATATGTGTGGTCCTTCTACATTTTGAAAATATCAATGGACTAACTTTTTCTCGAGCGAACTTTAGAGTTCTCCATAGTACTTCATTTGTTGATTGTCTTTTTAGTTGCTCGAGTACATGGTTTCTCTAGTAGGCCCAACTATAGTAGTGTTAATTTCTAGCTATCTACTTCGATTTTTTTTAATTATGAGCGGGAAGGAGGATGGAATTGTGAGTCGACAACACACTTGCCTCTTCTTATCTCCATGTCTCCATCTTCAAATGTGACGTCAGAATGTATGGGATGCATTTTGCATATGCAGGGAGCTGATTTTTGTGAGCGTACTTGCTCCTACTTTGTAGTCCTCTTCAAAGTAAGGTAACACTCTATCTAAATCTAAATTTTTGTCATGATTTGATCCTTTTTTTGCTTGTAAGCACTAGTTTATTTAAGCTTTTGAAGTTTTATAAAGGGATCTTAGTGCCTTACTTGCCTTCATTTCCAATTGATAGGGAATCTCAGCATTGCTTGGACAAAGCAGCTGACATAATTCCTCTACGGGTGTTGTTGTAAAATTCTTCGATGATGTCGGACGCTTATCGCTTCTCCTACTCTGTGGAGAAGTCTTCTCTACCCAATGCCCACCTAGTTGTGATGGGTCATTAGGTTACAACTATCCTTTTCATTATATTCGCATCTTAGAAATTTCTTGAACTCAATCAGTCTTTTTTTGGATTTGATGTGATAGTTTTGGGTTGCTTTTCAGGGATATACATGTGTGGTCCTTCTAGATTTTGAAAATATCATTGGGCTTGCTATTACTCACGCGAACTTTGGGGATCTCCATAGTACTTCATTTGTTGATTGTCTTTTTAGTTGCTTGAGTGCATGGTTTCTCTATTAGACCCAACTATAGTAGTGCTAATTTCTAGCTATCTACTAGGATTTTTTTTAATTATGAGTGGGAAGGAGGCTGAAATTGTGAGTCGACAACACATTTGCCTCTTCTTATCTCCAAGTCTACTCCTTTAAATGTGACGTCAGAATGTATGGAATGAATTTTGCGTATGCAAGGAGCTGATTTCGGCGAGTGTATTTGCTTCTACTTTGTACTCCTCTTCAAGGTAAAGTAACGCTCTATCTAAATCTGCATTTTAGGGATGTTTTAATCCTTTTTTGCTTGTAAGCACTAGTTTATTTAGGCTTTTGAAGTTTTATAAATGGATCTTTGTGCCTTACTCGCCTTCATTCCCAATTGATAGGGGAATCTCAACATTGCTTGGACAAAAGCAGTTGATATAATTCTTCTAAGGGTGTTGGTGTAATATTCCTCGATGATGTTAGACACTTATCGCTTCTCCTGCTCCTTAGAGAAATCTTCTATATCCAATGCCCACCAAGTTGTGATGGGTCATTAGGTTACAACTATCCTTTTCATTATATTCGCATCTTGGAAATTTCTTGGGCTCAATCAGTTTTTTTTTATCTTTGATCTGATAGTTTTGGGGTTCTTTTCTGGGATATAAATGTGTAGTCCATCTACATTTTGAAAATATCAATGGACTAACTTTTTCTCGAGCGAACTTTAGGGATCTCCATAGTACTTCATTTGTTGATTGTCTTTTTAGTTGCTCGAGTGCATGGTTTCTCCATTAGACCCAACTATAGTGGTGCTAATTTCTAGCTATCTACTAGCATTTTTTTAATTATGAGTGGGAAGAAGGGTGGAATTGTGAGTCGACAACACATTTGCCTCTTCTTATCTCCATGTCTCAATCTTTAAATGTGACGTCAGAATGTATGCGATGCATTTTGCGTATGCAAGGAGCTGATTTTGGTGAGTGTATTTGCTCCAACTTTATAGTCCTCTTCAAGGTAAGGTAACACTCTATCTAAATCTGGATTTTAGGCATGATTTTATCCTTTTTTGCTTGTAAGCACTAGTTTATTTAAGCTTTTGAAGTTTTATAAATGGATGTTAGTGCCTTACTTGCCTTCATTCCCAATTAATAGGGGAATCTCAGCATTTCTTGGACAAAGCAGTTGATATAATTCCTCTACGGGTGTTGATGTAATATTCTTCGATGATGTCGGACACTTATCGCTTCTCCTGCTCCTTAGAGAAGTCTTCCCTATCCACTGCCCACCCAGTTATGATGGGTCATTAGGTTACAACTATCATTTTCATTATATTCGCATCTTGGAAATTTGTTGGACTCAATCAGTCTTTTTTTGGTTTTGATCTGATAGTTTTCGGGTGCTTTTTTGGGATATATATGTGTGGTCCTTCTAGATTTTGAAAATATCAATGGACTTGCTTTTACTCACGCGAACTTTAGGGATCTCCACAGTACTTCATTTGTTGATTGTCTTTTCAATTGCTCGAGTGCATGGTTTCTCTATTAGACCCAACTATAGTAGTGCTAATTTCTAGCTATCTACTAGCATTTTTTTAATTATGAGTGGGAAGGAGGGTGGAATTGTGAGTCGACAACACATTTGCCTCTTCTTATCTCCATATCTCCACCTTTAAATGTGACGTCAGAATGTATGGGATGCATTTTGGATATGCAAGGAACTGATTTTAGCAAGTGTATTTCCTCATACTTTGTAGTCCTCTTCAAGGTAAGGTAACACTCTATCTACATCTGGATTTTAGGCATGATTTGATCCTTTTTTGCTTGTAAGCACTAGTTTATTTAAGGTTTTGAAGTTTTATAAATGGATCTTAGTGCCTTACTCGCCTTCATTCCCAATTGATAGGGAAATCTCAGCACTGCTAGGACAAAAGCAGTTGATATAATTCCTCTAAGGGTGTTGGTGTAATATTCTTTGATGATGTCGGACACTTATCGCTTCTCCTGCTCATTAAAGAAGCCTTCTCTATCCAATGCCCAGCCAGTTGTGATGGATCATTAGGTTACAACTATTATTTTCATTATACTCACATCTTGGAAATTTCTTGGGCTCAATCAGTCTTTTTTTAGCTTTGATCAAATAGTTTTGGGGTGCTTTTCTGGGATATATATGTGTGGTCCTTCTACATTTTGAAAATATCATTGGACTCGCTTTTTCTCGAGCAAACTTTAAGGATCTCCATATTACTTCATTTGTTGATTGACTTTTTAGTTGCTCGAGTACATGGTTTCTCTAGTAGGCCCAACTACAGTAGTGTTAATTTCTAGCTATCTACTAGGATTTTTTTTAATTATGAATGGGAAGGAGGATGGAATTGTGAGTCGACAACACATTTGCCTCTTCTTAGCTCCATGTCTCCACCTTTAAATGTGACTTCAGAATGTATGGGATGCATTTTGCATATGCAAGAAGCTGATTTTGGCGAGTGTATTTGCTCCTACTTGATAGTCCTCTTCAAGGTAAGGTAACACTCTATCTAAATCTGGATTTTAGGCATGATTTGATCCTTTTTTGCTTGTAAGCACTAGTTTATTTAAGCTTTTGATGTTTTATAAATGGATGTTAGTGCCTTACTTGCCTTCATTCCCAATTGATAGGGGAATCTCAGCATTGCTTGGACAAAGCAGTTGATATGATTCCTCTACGGGTGTTGATGTAATATTCTTCGATGACGTCGGACGCTTATCGCTTCTACTACACCTTAGAGAAGTCTTCCCTATCCAATGCCCACCCAGTTGTGATGGGTCATTAGGTTACAACTATCCTTTTCATTATATTCGCATCTTGGAAATTTCTTGGACTCATTCAGTCTTTTTTTGGCTTTGATCAAATAGTTTTGGGGTGCTTTTTTGGGATATATATGTGTGGTCCTTCTAGATTGTGAAAATATCATTGGACTTGCTTTTTCTCATGCGAACTTTAGGGATCTCCATAGTACTTCATTAGTTGATTGTCATTTTAGTTGCTCGAGTACATGGTTTCTCTATTAGATCCAACTATAGTAGTGTTAATTTCTAGCTGTCTAATAGGATTTTTTTTAATTATGAGTGGGAAGGAGGATGGAATTGTGAGTCGACAACACATTTGCCTCTTCTTATCTCCAAGTCTACTCCTTTAAATGTGACGTCAGAATGTATGGAATGAATTTTGCGTATGCAAGGAGCTGATTTCGGCGAGTGTATTTGCTTCTACTTTGTAGTCCTCATCAAGGTAAAGTAACACTTTGTCTAAATCTGCATTTTAGGGATGATTTGATCCTTTTTTCCTTGTAAGCACTTGTTTATTTAAGTTTTTGAAGTTTAATAAGTGTATCTTAGTGCATTACTTGCCTTCATTCCCAATTGATTGGGGAATCTCAGCATTGCTTAGACAAAGCAGTTGATATAATTCCTCTAGGGGTGTTGATGTAATATTCTTTGATGATGTCGGACACTTATCGCTTCTCTTGCTCCTTAGAGAAGTCTTCTCTATCCGATGCCCAGCCAGTTGTGATGGATCATTAGGTTACAACTATCATTTTCATTATATTCAAATCTTGGAAATTTCTTGGGCTCAATCAGTGTTTTTTTAGCTTGGATCTGATGGTTTTGGGGTGCTTTTCTGGGATATATATTTGTGGTCCTTCTACATTTTGAAAATATCAATGGACTAACTTTTTCTCGCGCGAACTTTAGGGATCTCCATAGTACTTAATTTGTTGATTGTCTTTTTAGTTGCTCGAGTACATGGTTTCTCTAGTAGGGCCAACTATCGTAGTGTTAATTTCTGGCTACCTACTCGGATTTTTTTTAATTATGAGTGGGAAGGACGCTGGAATTGTGAGTCGACAACACATTTGCCTCTTCTTATCTCCAAGTCTACTCCTTTAAATGTAACGTCAGAATGTATGGAATGAATTTTGCGTATGCAAGGAGCTGATTTCGGCGAGTGTATTTGCTTCTACTTTGTACTCCTCTTCAAGGTAAAGTAACGCTCTATCTAAATCTGCATTTTAGGGATGTTTTAATCCTTTTTTGCTTGTAAGCACTAGTTTATTTAAGCTTTTGAAGTTTTATAAATGGATCTTTGTGCCTTACTCGCCTTCATTCCCAATTGATAGGGGAATCTCAACATTGCTTGGACAAAAGCAGTTGATATAATTCTTCTAAGGGTATTGGTGTAATATTCTTGGATGATGTCGGACACTTATCGCTTCTCCTGCTCATTAAAGAAGTCTTCTCTATCCAATGCCCACCCAGTTGTGATGGGTCATTAGGTTACAACTATCCTTTTCATTATATTCGCATCTTGGAAATTTCTTGGACTCAATCAGACTTTTTTTGGTTTTGATCTGATAGTTATTGCGTGCTTTTTTGGGATATATATGTGTGGTCCTTCTAGATTTTGAAAATATCAATGGACTTGCTTTTACTCACGCGAACTTTAGGGATCTCCATAGTACTTCATTTGTTGATTGTCTTTTTAGTTGCTCGAGTACAAGGTTCCTCTATTAGACCCAACTATAGTAGTGTTAATTTCTAGCTATCTACTAGGATTTTATTTAATTATGAGTGGGAAGGAGGATGGAATTGTGAGTCGACAACACATTTGCCTCTTCTTATCTCCATGTCTCCACCTTTAAATGTGGCGTCAGAATGTATGGGATGCATTTTGGATATGCAAATAGCTGATTTTAGGAAGTGTATTTCCTCCTACTTTGTAGTCCTCTTCAAGGTAAGGTAACACTCTATCTAAATCTGGATTTTAGGCATGATTTGATATTTTTTTGCTTGTAAGCACTAGTTTATTTAAGCTTTTGAAGTTTTATAAATGGATCTTAGTGCCTTACTTGCCTTCATTCCCAATTGATAGGGGAACCTCAGCATTGCTTGGACAAAACAGTTGATATAATTCCTCTAAGGGTGTTGATGTAATATTCTTTGATGATGTCGGACACTTATCGCTTCATCTGTTCCTTCCAGAAGTCTTCTCTATCCAATGCCCACCCAGTTGTGATGGATCATTAAGTTAGAACTATCATTTTCATTATATTCGCATCTTGGAAATTTCTTGGGCTCAATCAGTCTTTTTTTGGCTTCTATCTGATCGTTTTGGGGTACTTTTCTGGGATATATATGTGTGGTCCTGCTGGATTGTGAAAATATCAATGGACTAGTTTTTTCTCACGCAAACTTTAGGGATCTCCATAGTACTTCATTGGTTGATTGACATTGTAGTTGCTCGAGTACATGGTTTCTCTATTAGACACAACTATAGTAGTGTTAATTTCTAGCTATCTACTAGGATTTTTTTTAATTGTGAGTCGACAACACATTTGCCTCTTCTTATCTCTATGTCTCCACCTTTAAATGTGACGTCAGAATGTATGGGACGCATTTTGCATATGCAAGACGCTGATTTTGGCGGGTGTATTTGCTCCTACTTTATAGTCCTCTTCAAGGTAAGATGACACTCTATCTAAATCTGGATTTTAGGCATGATTTGATCCTTTTATGCTTGTAAGCACTAGTTTATTTAAGCTTTTGAAGTTTTATAAATGGATCTTAGTGCCTTACTTGCCTTCATTCCCAATTGATAGGGGAATCTCAGCATTGCTTGGACAAAGCAGTTGATATGATTCCTCTACGGGTGTTGATGTAATATTCTTCGATGACGTCGGACGCTTATCGCTTCTCCTACACCTTAGAGAAGTCTTCCCTATCCAATGCCCACCCAGTTGTGATGGGTCATTAGGTTACAACTATCGTTTTCATTATATTCGCATCTTTGAAATTTCTTGGACTCATTCAGTCTTGTTTTGGCTTTGATCTGATAGTTTTGGGATGCTCTTCTGGGATATATATGTGTGGTCCTTCTAGATTGTGAAAATATCAATGGACTTGCCTTTTCTCATGCGAACTTTAGGGATCTCCATAGTACTTCATTAGTTGATTGTCATTTTAGTTGCTCGTGTACATGGTTTCTCTATTAGACCCAACTATAGTAGTGTTAATTTCTAGCTGTCTACTAGGATTTTTTTTAATTATGAGTGGGAATGAGGATGGAATTGTGAGTCGACAACACATTTGCCTCCTCTTATCTCCAAGTCTACTCCTTTAAATGTGACGTCAGAATGTATGGAATGAATTTTGCATATGCAAGGAGCTGATTTCGGCGAGTGTATTTGCTTCTACTTTGTAGTCCTCTTCAAGGTAAAGTAACACTCTATCTAAATCTGCATTTTAGGGATGATTTGATCCTTTTATCCTTGTAAGCACTTGTTTATTTAAGTTTTTGAAGTTTTATAAATGTATCTTAGTGCATTACTTGCCTTCATTCCCAATTGATTGGGGAATCTCAGCATTGCTTAGACAAAGCAGTTGATATAATTCATCTAGGGGTGTTGATGTAGTATTCTTTGATGATGTCGGACACTTATCGCTTCTCTTGCTCCTTAGAGAAGTCTTCTCTATCCGATGCCCAGCCAGTTGTGATGGATCATTAGGTTACAACTATCATTTTCATTATATTCAAATCTTGGAAATTTCTTGGGCTCAATCAGTATTTTTTTAGCTTGGATCTGATAGTTTTGGGGTGCTTTTCTTGGATATATATGTGTGGTCCTTCTACATTTTGAAAATATCAATGGGCTAACTTTTTCTCTCGTGAACTTTAGGGATCTCCATAGTACTTAATTTGTTGATTGTCTTTTTAGTTGCTCGAGTACATGGTTTCTTTAGTAGGCCCAACTATCGTAGTGTTAATTTCTAGCTACCTACTCGGATTTTTTTTAATTATCAGTGGGAAGGAGGCTGGAATTGTGAGTCGACAACACATTTGCCTCTTCTTATCTCCAAGTCTACTCCTTTAAATGTAACGTCAGAATGTATGGAATGAATTTTGCGTATGCAAGGAGCTGATTTCGGCGAGTGTATTTGCTTCTACTTTGTACTCCTCTTCAAGGTAAAGTAACGCTCTATCTAAATCTGCATTTTAGGGATGTTTTAATCCTTTTTTGCTTGTAAGCACTAGTTTATTTTAGCTTTTGAAGTTTTATAAATGGATCTTTGTGCCTTACTCGCCTTCATTCCCAATTGATAGGGGAATCTCAGCATTGCTTGGACAAAAGCAGTTGATATAATTCTTTTAAGGGTATTGGTGTAATATTCTTGGATGATGTCGGACACTTATCGCTTCTCCTGCTCATTAAAGAAGTCTTCTCTATCCAATGCCCACCCAGTTGTGATGGGTCATTAGGTTACAACTATCCTTTTCATTATATTCGCATCTTGGAAATTTCTTGGACTCAATCAGTCTTTTTTTGGTTTTGATCTGATAGTTATTGCGTGCTTTTTTGGGATATATATGTGTGGTCCTTCTAGATTTTGAAAATATCAATGGACTTGCTTTTACTCACGCGAACTTTAGGGATCTCCATAGCACTTCATTTGTTGATTGTCTTTTTAGTTGCTCGAGTACAAGGTTCCTCTATTAGACCCAACTATAGTAGTGTTAATTTCTAGCTATCTACTAGGATTTTATTTAATTATGAGTGGGAAGGGGGATGGAATTGTGAGTCGACAACACATTTGCCTCTTCTTATCTCCATGTCTCCACCTTTAAATGTGGCGTCAGAATGTATGGGATGCATTTTGGATATGCAAATAGCTGATTTTAGCATGTGTATTTCCTCCTACTTTGTAGTCCTCTTCAAGGTAAGGTAACACTCTATCTAAATCTGGATTTTAGGCATGATTTGATATTTTTTTGCTTGTAAGCACTAGTTTATTTAAGCTTTTGAAGTTTTATAAATGGATCTTAGTGCCTTACTTGCCTTCATTCCCAATTGATAGGGGAACCTCAGCATTGCTTGGACAAAACAGTTGATATAATTCCTCTAAGGGTGTTGATGTAATATTCTTTGATGATGTCGGACACTTATCGCTTCATCTGTTCCTTCGAGAAGTCTTCTCTATCTAATGCCCACCCAGTTGTGATGGGTCATTAAGTTAGAACTATCATTTTCATTATATTCGCATCTTGGAAATTTCTTGGGCTCAATCAGTCTTTTTTTGGCTTCTATCTGATCGTTTTGGGGTTCTTTTCTGGGATATATATGTGTGGTCCTTCTGGATTGTGAAAATATCAATGGACTTGTTTTTTCTCACGCGAACTTTAGGGATCTCCATAGTACTTCATTGGTTGATTGACATTGTAGTTGCTCGAGTACATGGTTTCTCTATTAGACACAACTATAGTAGTGTTAATTTCTAGCTATCTACTAGGATTTTTTTTAATTGTGAGTCGACAACACATTTGCCTCTTCTTATCTCTATGTCTCCACCTTTAAATGTGACGTCAGAATGTATGGGACGCATTTTGCATATGCAAGACGCTGATTTTGGCGGGTGTATTTGCTCCTACTTTATAGTCCTCTTCAAGGTAAGATGACACTCTATCTAAATCTGGATTTTAGGCATGATTTGATCCTTTTATGCTTGTAAGCACTAGTTTATTTAAGCTTTTGAAGTTTTATAAATGGATCTTAGTGCCTTACTTGCCTTCATTCCCAATTGATAGGGGAATCTCAGCATTGCTTGGACAAAGCAGTTGATATGATTCCTCTACGGGTGTTGATGTAATATTCTTCGATGACGTCGGACGCTTATCGCTTCTCCTACACTTAGAGAAGTCTTCCCTATCCAATGCCCACCCAGTTGTGATGGGTCATTAGGTTACAACTATCGTTTTCATTATATTCGCATCTTTGAAATTTCTTGGACTCATTCAGTCTTGTTTTGGCTTTGATCTGATAGTTTTGGGATGCTCTTCTGGGATATATATGTGTGGTCCTTCTAGATTGTGAAAATATCAATGGACTTGCTTTTTCTCATGCGAACTTTAGGGATCTCCATAGTACTTCATTAGTTGATTGTCATTTTAGTTGCTCGTGTACATGGTTTCTCTATTAGACCCAACTATAGTAGTGTTAATTTCTAGCTGTCTACTAGGATTTTTTTTAATTATGAGTGGGAATGAGGATGGAATTGTGAGTCGACAACACATTTGCCTCCTCTTATCTCCAAGTCTACTCCTTTAAATGTGACGTCAGAATGTATGGAATGAATTTTGCATATGCAAGGAGCTGATTTCGGCGAGTGTATTTGCTTCTACTTTGTAGTCCTCTTCAAGGTAAAGTAACACTCTATCTAAATCTGCATTTTAGGGATGATTTGATCCTTTTATCCTTGTAAGCACTTGTTTATTTAAGTTTTTGAAGTTTTATAAATGTATCTTAGTGCATTACTTGCCTTCATTCCCAATTGATTGGGGAATCTCAGCATTGCTTAGACAAAGCAGTTGATATAATTCATCTAGGGGTGTTGATGTAGTATTCTTTGATGATGTCGGACACTTATCGCTTCTCTTGCTCCTTAGACAAGTCTTCTCTATCCGATGCCCAGCCAGTTGTGATGGATCATTAGGTTACAACTATCATTTTCATTATATTCAAATCTTGGAAATTTCTTGGGCTCAATCAGTGTTTTTTTAGCTTGGATCTGATAGTTTTGGGGTGCTTTTCTTGGATATATATGTGTGGTCCTTCTACATTTTGAAAATATCAATGGGCTAACTTTTTCTCGCGTGAACTTTAGGGATCTCCATAGTACTTAATTTTTTGATTGTCTTTTTAGTTGCTCGAGTACATGGTTTCTCTAGTAGGCCCAACTATCGTAGTGTTAATTTCTAGCTACCTACTCGGATTTTTTTTAATTACCAGTGGGAAGGAGGCTGGAATTGTGAGTCGACAACACATTTGCCTCTTCTTATCTCCAAGTCTACTCCTTTAAATGTAACGTCAGAATGTATGGAATGAATTTTGCGTATGCAAGGAGCTGATTTCGGCTAGTGTATTTGCTTCTACTTTGTACTCCTCTTCAAGGTAAAGTAACGCTCTATCTAAATCTGCATTTTAGGGATGTTTTAATCCTTTTTTGCTTGTAAGCACTAGTTTATTTAGGCTTTTGAAGTTTTATAAATGGATCTTTGTGCCTTACTCGCCTTCATTCCCAATTGATAGGGGAATCTCAACATTGCTTGGACAAAAGCAATTCATATAATTCTTCTAAGGGTGTTGGTGTAATATTCTTGGATGATGTCGGACACTTATCGCTTCCCCTGCTCATTAAAGAAGTCTTCTCTATCCAATGCCCACCCAGTTGTGATGGGTCATTAGGGTACAACTATCCTTTTCATTATATTCGCATCTTGGATATTTCTTGGACTCAATCAGTCTTTTTTTGGTTTTGATCTGATAGTTATTGCGTGCTTTTTTGGGATATATATGTGTGGTCCTTCTAGATTTTGAAAATATCAATGGACTTGCTTTTACTCACGCAAACTTTAGGGATCTCCATAGTACTTCATTTGTTGATTGTCTTTTTAGTTGCTCGAGTACAAGGTTCCTCTATTAGACCCAACTATAGTAGTGTTAATTTCTAGCTATCTACTAGGATTTTATTTAATTATGAGTGGGAAGGAGGATGGAATTGTGAGTCGACAACACATTTGCCTCTTCTTATCTCCATGTCTCCACCTTTAAATGTGGCGTCAGAATGTATGGAATGAATTTTGCGTATGCAAGGAGCTGATTTCGGCTAGTGTATTTGCTTCTACTTTGTACTCCTCTTCAAGGTAAAGTAACGCTCCATCTAAATCTGCATTTTAGGGATGTTTTAATCCTTTTTTGCTTGTAAGCACTAGTTTATTTAGGCTTTTGAAGTTTTATAAATGGATCTTTGTGCCTTACTCGCCTTCATTCCCAATTGATAGGGGAATCTCAACATTGCTTGGACAAAAGCAGTTGATATAATTCTTCTAAGGGTGTTGGTGTAATATTCTTGGATGATGTCGGACACTTATCGCTTCTCCTGCTCATTAAAGAAGTCTTCTCTGTCCAATGCCCACCCAGTTGTGATGGGTCATTAGGTTACAACTATCCTTTTCATTATATTCGCATCTTGGAAATTTCTTGGACTCAATCAGTCTTTTTTTGGTTTTGATCTGATAGTTATTGCGTGCTTTTTTGGGATATATATGTGTGGTCCTTCTTGATTTTGAAAATATCAATGGACTTGCTTTTACTCACGCGAACTTTAGGGATCTCCATAGTACTTCATTTGTTGATTGTCTTTTTAGTTGCTCGAGTACATGGTTCTTCTATTAGACCCAACTATAGTAGTGTTAATTTCTAGCTATCTACTAGGATTTTATTTAATTATGAGTGGGAAGGAGGATGGAATTGTGAGTCGACAACACATTTGCCTCTTCTTATCTCCATGTCTCCACCTTTAAATGTGGCGTCAGAATGTATGGGATGCATTTTGGATATGCAAAGAGCTGATTTTAGCAAGTGTATTTCCTCCTACTTTGTAGTCCTCTTCAAGGTAAGGTAACACTCTATCTAAATCTGGATTTTAGGCATGATTTGATATTTTTTTCCTTGTAAGCACTAGTTTATTTAAGCTTTTGAAGTTTTATAAATGGATCTTAGTGCCTTACTTGCCTTCATTCCCAATTGATAGGGGATCCTCAGCATTGCTTGGACAAAGCAGTTGATATGATTCCTCTACGGGTGTTGATGTAATATTCTTCGATGACGTCGGACGCTTATCGCTTCATCTGTTCCTTCGAGAAGTCTTCTCTATCCAATGCCCACCCAGTTGTGATGGGTCATTAAGTTAGAACTATCATTTTCATTATATTCGCATCTTGGAAATTTCTTGGGCTCAATCAGTCTTTTTTTGGCTTCTATCTGATCGTTTTGGGGTGCTTTTCTGGGATATATATGTGTGGTCCTTCTGGATTGTGAAAATATCAATGGACTTGCTTTTTCTAACGCGAACTTTAGGGATCTCCATAGTACTTCATTGGTTGATTGACATTGTAGTTGCTCGAGTACATGGTTTCTCTATTAGACACAACTATAGTAGTGTTAATTTCTAGCTATCTACTAGGATTTTTTTTAATTGTGAGTCGACAACACATTTGCCTCTTCTTATCTCTATGTCTCCACCTTTAAATGTGACGTCAGAATGTATGGGACGCATTTTGCATATGCAAGAAGCTGATTTTGGCGAGTGTATTTGCTCCTACTTTATAGTCCTCTTCAAGGTAAGATGACACTCTATCTAAATCTGGATTTTAGGCATGATTTTGTCCTTTTATGCTTGTAAGCACTAGTTTATTTAGGCTTTTGAAGTTTTATAAATGGATCTTAGTGCCTTACTTGCCTTCATTCCCAATTGATAGGGGAATCTCAGCATTGCTTGGACAAAGCAGTTGATATGATTCCTCTACGGGTGTTGATGTAATATTCTTCGATGACGTCGGACGCTTATCGCTTCTCCTACACCTTAGAGAAGTCTTCCCTATCCAATGCCCACCCAGTTGTGATGGGTCATTAGGTTACAACTATCCTTTTCATTATATTCGCATCTTTGAAATTTCTTGGACTCATTCAGTCTTGTTTTGGCTTTGATCTGATAGTTTTGGGATCCTCTTCTGGGATATATATGTGTGGTCCTTCTAGATTGTGAAAATATCAATGGACTTGCCTTTTCTCATGCGAACTTTAGGGATCTCCATAGTACTTCATTAGTTGATTGTCATTTTAGTTGCTCGTGTACATGGTTTCTCTATTAGACCCAACTATAGTAGTGTTAATTTCTAGCTGTCTACTAGGATTTTTTTTAATTATGAGTGGGAATGAGGATGGAATTGTGAGTCGACAACACATTTGCCTCCTCTTATCTCCAAGTCTACTCCTTTAAATGTGATGTCAGAATGTATGGAATGAATTTTGCGTATGCAAGGAGCTGATTTCGGCGAGTGTATTTGCTTCTACTTTGTAGTCCTCTTCAAGGTAAAGTAACACTCTATCTAAATCTGCATTTTAGGGATGATTTGATCCTTTTTTCCTTGTAAGCACTTGTTTATTTAAGTTTTTGAAGTTTTATAAATGTATCTTAGTGCATTACTTGCCTTCATTCCCAATTGATTGGGGAATCTCAGCATTGCTTAGACAAAGCAGTTGATATAATTCCTCTAGGGGTGTTGATGTAGTATTCTTTGATGATGTCGGACACTTATCGGTTCTCTTGCTCCTTAGAGAAGTCTTCTCTATCCGATGCCCAGCCAGTTGTGATGGATCATTAGGTTACAACTATCATCTTCATTATATTCACATCTTGGAAATTTCTTGGGCTCAATCAGTGTTTTTTTAGCTTGGATCTGATAGTTTTGGGGTGCTTTTCTTGGATATATATGTGTGGTCCTTCTACATTTTGAAAATATCAATGGACTAACTTTTTCTCGCGTGAACTTTAGGGATCTCCATAGTACTTAATTTGTTGATTGTCTTTTTAGTTGCTCGAGTACATGGTTTCTCTTGTAGGCCCAACTATCGTAGTGTTAATTTCTAGCTACCTACTCGGATTTTTTTTAATTATCAGTGGGTAGGAGGCTGGAATTGTTAGTCGAAAACACATTTGCCTCTTCTTATCTCCAAGTCTACTCCTTTAAATGTAACGTCAGAATGTATGGAATGAATTTTGCGTATGCAAGGAGCTGATTTCGGCGAGTGTATTTGCTTCTACTTTGTACTCCTCTTCAAGGTAAAGTAACGCTCTATCTAAATCTGCATTTTAGGGATGTTTTAATCCTTTTTTGCTTGTAAGCACTAGTTTATTTAGGCTTTTGAAGTTTTATAAATGGATCTTTGTGCCTTACTCGCCTTCATTCCCAATTGATAGGGGAATCTCAACATTGCTTGGACAAAAGCAGTTGATATAATTCTTCTAAGGGTGTTGGTGTAATATTCTTGGATGATGTCGGACACTTATCGCTTCTCCTGCTCATTAAAGAAGTCTTCTCTGTCCAATGCCCACCCAGTTGTGATGGGTCATTAGGTTACAACTATCCTTTTCATTATATTCGCATCTTGGAAATTTCTTGGACTCAATCAGTCTTTTTTTGGTTTTGATCTGATAGTTATTGCGTGCTTTTTTGGGATATATATGTGTGGTCCTTCTTGATTTTGAAAATATCAATGGACTTGCTTTTACTCATGCGAACTTTAGGGATCTCCATAGTACTTCATTTGTTGATTGTCTTTTTAGTTGCTCGAGTACATGGTTCTTCTATTAGACCCAACTATAGTAGTGTTAATTTCTAGCTATCTACTAGGATTTTATTTAATTATGAGTGGGAAGGAGGATGGAATTGTGAGTCGACAACACATTTGCCTCTTCTTATATCCATGTCTCCACCTTTAAATGTGGCGTCAGAATGTATGGGATGCATTTTGGATATGCAAAGAGCTGATTTTAGCAAGTGTATTTCCTCCTACTTTGTAGTCCTCTTCAAGGTAAGGTAACACTCTATCTAAATCTGGATTTTAGGCATGATTTGATATTTTTTTGCTTGTAAGCACTAGTTTATTTAAGCTTTTGAAGTTTTATAAATGGATCTTAGTGCCTAACTTGCCTTCATTCCCAATTGATAGAGGATCCTCAGCATTGCTTGGACAAAGCAGTTGATATAATTCCTCTAACGGTGTTGATGTAATATTCTTTGATGATGTCGGACATTTATCGCTTCTCCTGTTCCTTCGAGAAGTCTTCTCTATCCAATGCCCACCCAGTTGTGATGGGTCATTAAGTTAGAACTATCATTTTCATTATATTCGCATCTTGGAAATTTCTTGGGCTCAATCAGTCTTTTTTTGGATTCTATCTGATCGTTTTGGGGTGCTTTTCTGGGATATATGTGTGTGGTCCTTCTGGATTGTGAAAATATCAATGGACTTGCTTTTTTTCACGCGAACTTTAGGGATCTCCATAGTACTTCATTGGTTGATTGACATTGTAGTTGCTCGAGTACATGGTTTCTCTATTAGACACAACTATAGTAGTGTTAATTTCTAGCTATCTTCTAGGATATTTTTAATTATGAATGGGAAGGAGGATGGAATTGTGAATCGACAACACATTTGCCTCTTCTTATCTCCATGTCTCCACCTTTAAATGTGACGTCAGAATGTATGGGATGCATTTTGCATATGCAAGAAGCTGATTTTGGCGAGTGTATTTGCTCCTACTTTATAGTCCTCTTCAAGGTAAGGTAACACTCTATCTAAATCTGTATTTTAGGCATGATTTGATCCTTTTTTGCTGGTAAGCACTTGTTTATTTAAGCTTTTGAAGTTTTATTAATGGATCTTAGTGCCTTACTCGCCTTCATTCCCAATTGATAGGGGAACCTCAGCATTGCTTGGACAAAGCAGTTGATATAATTCCTCTAGGGGTGTTGATGTAATATTCTTTGATGATGTCGGACACTTATCGCTTGTCTTGCTCTTTAGAGATGTCTTCTCTATCCAATGCCCAGCCAGTAGTGATGGGTCATTAGGTTATAACAATCCTTTTCATTATATTCGCATCTTGGAAATTTCTTGGGGTCAATCCGTCTTTTTTCGGCTTTGATTTGATAGTTTTGGGGTTCCTCTCTGTGATATATATGTGTGGTCCTTCTAGATTGTGAAAATATCAATGGACTTGCTTTTTCTCATGCGAACTTTAGGGATCTCCATAGTACTTCATTTGTTGATTGTCTTTTTAGTTGCTCGAGTACGTGGTTTCTCTATTAGACCCAATTATAGTTGTGTTAATTTCTAGCGATCTACTAGGATTTTTTTTAATTATGAATGGGAAGGAGGCCGGAATTGTCAGTCAACAACACATTTTTCTGTTCTTATCTCCATGTCTCTCCCTTTAAATGTGACGTCAGAACGTATGGGATGCATTTTACGTATGCAAGGAGTTGATTTTGACGAGTGTATTTGCTTCTACTTTGTAGGCCTCTTCAAGGTAAGGTAACACTATCTAAATCTGGATTTTAGGCATGATTCGATCCTTTTTTTGCTTGTAAGCACTAGTTTATTTATGCTTTTGAAGTTTTATAAATGGATCTTTGTGCCTTACTCGCCTTCATTCCCAATTGATAGGGGAATCTCAGCATTGCTTGGACAAAAGCAGTTGATATAATTCTTCAAAGGGTGTTGGTGTAATATTCTTGGATGATGTCGGACACTTATCGCTTCTCCTGCTCATTAAAGAAGTCTTCTCTATCCAATGCCCACCCAGTTGTGATGGGTCATTAGGTTACAACTATCCTTTTCATTATATTCGCATCTTGGAAATTTCTTGGACTCAATCAGTCTTTTTTTGGTTTTGATCTGATAGTTATTGCGTGCTTTTTTGGGATATATATGTGTGGTCCTTCTAGATTTTGAAATTACCAATGGACTTGCTTTTACTCACGCGAACTTTAGGGATCTCCATAGTACTTCATTTGTTGATTGTCTTTTTAGTTGCTCGAGTACATGGTTCCTCTATTAGACCCAACTATAGTAGTGTTAATTTCTAGCTATCTACTGGGATTTTATTTAATTATGAGTGGGAAGGAGGATGGAATTGTGAGTCGACAACACATTTGCCTCTTCTTATCTCCATGTCTCTACCTTTGAATGTGACGTCAGAATGTATGGGATGCATTTTGGATATGCAAGGAGCTAATTTTAGCAAGTGTATTTCCTCCTACTTTGTAGTCCACTTCAAAGTAAGGTGACACTCTATCTAAATCTGGATTTTAGGCATGATTTGATATTTTTTTACTTGTAAGCACCAGTTTATTTAAGCTTTTGAAGTTTTATAAATGGATCTTAGTGCCTTACTTGCCTTCATTCCCAATTGATAGGGGAACCTCAGCATTGCTTGGACAAAGCAGTTGATATAATTCCTCTAAGGGTGTTGATGTAATATTCTTTGATGATGTCGGACACTTATAGCTTCTCCTGCTCCTTCGAGAAGTCTTCTCTATCCAATGCCCACCCAGTTGTGATGGGTCATTAGGTTACAACTATCCTTTTCATTATATTCGCATCTTGGAAATTTCTTGGACTCAATCAGTCTTTTTTTGGTTTTGATCTGATAGTTATTGCGTGCTTTTTTGGGATATATATGTGTGGTCCTTCTTGATTTTGAAAATATCAATGGACTTGCTTTTACTCACGCGAACTTTAGGGATCTCCATAGTACTTCATTTGTTGATTGTCTTTTTAGTTGCTCGAGTACATGGTTCTTCTATTAGACCCAACTATAGTAGTGTTAATTTCTAGCTATCTACTAGGATTTTATTTAATTATGAGTGGGAAGGAGGATGGAATTGTGAGTCGACAACACATTTACCTCTTCTTATCTCCATGTCTCCACCTTTAAATGTGGCGTCAGAATGTATGGGATGCATTTTGGATATGCAAAGAGCTGATTTTAGCAAGTGTATTTCCTCCTACTTTGTAGTCCTCTTCAAGGTAAGGTAACACTCTATCTAAATCTGGATTTTAGGCATGATTTGATATTTTTTTGCTTGTAAGCACTAGTTTATTTAAGCTTTTGAAGTTTTATAAATGGATCTTAGTGCCTAACTTGCCTTCATTCCCAATTGATAGGGGATCCTCAGCATTGCTTGGACAAAGCAGTTGATATAATTCCTCTAACGGTGTTGATGTAATATTCTTTGATGATGTCGGACACTTATCGCTTCTCCTGTTCCTTCGAGAAGTCTTCTCTATCCAATGCCCACCCAGTTGTGATGGGTCATTAAGTTAGAACTATCATTTTCATTATATTCGCATCTTGGAAATTTCTTGGGCTCAATCAGTCTTTTTTTGGCTTCTATCTGATCGTTTTGGGGTGCTTTTCTGGGATATATGTGTGTGGTCCTTCTGGATTGTGAAAATATCAATGGACTTGCTTTTTTTCACGCGAACTTTAGGGATCTCCATAGTACTTCATTGGTTGATTGACATTGTAGTTGCTCGAGTACATGGTTTCTCTATTAGACACAACTATAGTAGTGTTAATTTCTAGCTATCTTCTAGGATATTTTTAATTATGAATGGGAAGGAGGATGGAATTGTGAATCGACAACACATTTGCCTCTTCTTATCTCCATGTCTCCACCTTTAAATGTGACGTCAGAATGTATGGGATGCATTTTGCATATGCAAGAAGCTGATTTTGGCGAGTGTATTTGCTCCTACTTTATAGTCCTCTTCAAGGTAAGGTAACACTCTATCTAAATCTGTATTTTAGGCATGATTTGATCCTTTTTTGCTGGTAAGCACTTGTTTATTTAAGCTTTTGAAGTTTTATTAATGGATCTTAGTGCCTTACTCGCCTTCATTCCCAATTGATAGGGGAACCTCAGCATTGCTTGGACAAAGCAGTTGATATAATTCCTCTAGGGGTGTTGATGTAATATTCTTTGATGATGTCGGACACTTATCGCTTGTCTTGCTCTTTAGAGATGTCTTCTCTATCCAATGCCCAGCCAGTAGTGATGGGTCATTAGGTTATAACAATCCTTTTCATTATATTCGCATCTTGGAAATTTCTTGGGGTCAATCCGTCTTTTTTCGGCTTTGATTTGATAGTTTTGGGGTTCCTTTCTGTGATATATATGTGTGGTCCTTCTAGATTGTGAAAATATCAATGGACTTGCTTTTTCTCATGCGAACTTTAGGGATCTCCATAGTACTTCATTTGTTGATTGTCTTTTTAGTTGCTCGAGTACGTGGTTTCTCTATTAGACCCAATTATAGTTGTGTTAATTTCTAGCGATCTACTAGGATTTTTTTTAATTATGAATGGGAAGGAGGCCGGAATTGTGAGTCAACAACACATTTTTCTGTTCTTATCTCCATGTCTCTCCCTTTAAATGTGACGTCAGAACGTATGGGATGCATTTTACGTATGCAAGGAGTTGATTTTGACGAGTGTATTTGCTTCTACTTTGTAGGCCTCATCAAGGTAAGGTAACACTATCTAAATCTGGATTTTAGGCATGATTCGATCCTTTTTTTGCTTGTAAGCACTAGTTTATTTATGCTTTTGAAGTTTTATAAATGGATCTTTGTGCCTTACTCGCCTTCATTCCCAATTGATAGGGGAATCTCAGCATTGCTTGGACAAAAGCAGTTGATATAATTCTTCAAAGGGTGTTGGTGTAATATTCTTGGATGATGTCGGACACTTATCGCTTCTCCTGCTCATTAAAGAAGTCTTCTCTATCCAATGCCCACCCAGTTGTGATGGGTCATTAGGTTACAACTATCCTTTTCATTATATTCGCATCTTGGAAATTTCTTGGACTCAATCAGTCTTTTTTTGGTTTTGATCTGATAGTTATTGCGTGCTTTTTTGGGATATATATGTGTGGTCCTTCTAGATTTTGAAATTACCAATGGACTTGCTTTTACTCACGCGAACTTTAGGGATCTCCATAGTACTTCATTTGTTGATTGTCTTTTTAGTTGCTCGAGTACATGGTTCCTCTATTAGACCCAACTATAGTAGTGTTAATTTCTAGCTATCTACTGGGATTTTATTTAATTATGAGTGGGAAGGAGGATGGAATTGTGAGTCGACAACACATTTGCCTCTTCTTATCTCCATGTCTCCACCTTTAAATGTGACGTCAGAATGTATGGGATGCATTTTGGATATGCAAGGAGCTAATTTTAGCAAGTGTATTTCCTCCTACTTTGTAGTCCACTTCAAAGTAAGGTGACACTCTATTTAAATCTGGATTTTAGGCATGATTTGATATTTTTTTGCTTGTAAGCACTAGTTTATTTAAGCTTTTGAAGTTTTATAAATGGATCTTAGTGCCTTACTTGCCTTCATTCCCAATTGATAGGGGAACCTCAGCATTGCTTGGACAAAGCAGTTGATATAATTCCTCTAAGGGTGTTGATGTAATATTCTTTGATGATGTCGGACACTTATCGCTTCTCCTGCTCCTTCGAGAAGTCTTCTCTATCCAATGCCCACCCAGTTGTGATGGGTCATTAGGTTACAACTATCCTTTTCATTATATTCGCATCTTGGAAATTTCTTGGACTCAATCAGTCTTTTTTTGGTTTTGATCTGATAGTTATTGCGTGCTTTTTTGGGATATATATGTGTGGTCCTTCTTGATTTTGAAAATATCAATGGACTTGCTTTTACTCACGCGAACTTTGGGGATCTCCATAGTACTTCATTTGTTGATTGTCTTTTTAGTTGCTCGAGTACATGGTTCTTCTATTAGACCCAACTATAGTAGTGTTAATTTCTAGCTATCTACTAGGATTTTATTTAATTATGAGTGGGAAGGAGGATGGAATTGTGAGTCGACAACACATTTGCCTCTTCTTATCTCCATGTCTCCACTTTTAAATGTGGCGTCAGAATGTATGGGATGCATTTTGGATATGCAAAGAGCTGATTTTAGCAAGGGTATTTCCTCCTACTTTGTAGTCCTCTTCAAGGTAAGGTAACACTCTATCTAAATCTGGATTTTAGGCATGATTTGATATTTTTTTGCTTGTAAGCACTAGTTTATTTAAGCTTTTGAAGTTTTATAAATGGATCTTAGTGCCTAACTTGCCTTCATTCCCAATTGATAGGGGATCCTCAGCATTGCTTGGACAAAGCAGTTGATATAATTCCTCTAACGGTGTTGATGTAATATTCTTTGATGATGTCGGACACTTATCGCTTCTCCTGTTCCTTCGAGAAGTCTTCTCTATCCAATGCCCACCCAGTTGTGATGGGTCATTAAGTTAGAACTATCATTTTCATTATATTCGCATCTTGGAAATTTCTTGGGCTCAATCAGTCTTTTTTTGGCTTCTATCTGATCGTTTTGGGGTGCTTTTCTGGGATATATATGTGCGGTCCTTCTGGATTGTGAAAATATCAATGGACTTGCTTTTTTTCACGCGAACTTTAGGGATCTCCATAGTACTTCATTGGTTGATTGACATTGTAGTTGCTCGAGTACATGGTTTCTCTATTAGACACAACTATAGTAGTGTTAATTTCTAGCTATCTTCTAGGATATTTTTAATTATGAATGGGAAGGAGGATGGAATTGTGAATCGACAACACATTTGCCTCTTCTTATCTCCATGTCTCCACCTTTAAATGTGACGTCAGAATGTATGGGATGCATTTTGCATATGCAAGAAGCTGATTTTGGCGAGTGTATTTGCTCCTACTTTATAGTCCTCTTCAAGGTAAGGTAACACTCTATCTAAATCTGTATTTTAGGCATGATTTGATCCTTTTTTGCTGGTAAGCACTTGTTTATTTAAGCTTTTGAAGTTTTATTAATGGATCTTAGTGCCTTACTCGCCTTCATTCCCAATTGATAGGGGAACCTCAGCATTGCTTGGACAAAGCAGTTGATATAATTCCTCTAGGGGTGTTGATGTAATATTCTTTGATGATGTCGGACACTTATCGCTTGTCTTGCTCTTTAGAGATGTCTTCTCTATCCAATGCCCAGCCAGTAGTGATGGGTCATTAGGTTATAACAATCCTTTTCATTATATTCGCATCTTGGAAATTTCTTGGGGTCAATCCGTCTTTTTTCGGCTTTGATTTGATAGTTTTGGGGTTCCTTTCTGTGATATATATGTGTGGTCCTTCTAGATTGTGAAAATATCAATGGACTTGCTTTTTCTCATGCGAACTTTAGGGATCTCCATAGTACTTCATTTGTTGATTGTCTTTTTAGTTGCTCGAGTACGTGGTTTCTCTATTAGACCCAATTATAGTTGTGTTAATTTCTAGCGATCTACTAGGATTTTTTTTAATTATGAATGGGAAGGAGGCCGGAATTGTCAGTCAACAACACATTTTTCTGTTCTTATCTCCATGTCTCTCCCTTTAAATGTGACGTCAGAACGTATGGGATGCATTTTACGTATGCAAGGAGTTGATTTTGACGAGTGTATTTGCTTCTACTTTGTAGGCCTCTTCAAGGTAAGGTAACACTATCTAAATCTGGATTTTAGGCATGATTCGATCCTTTTTTTGCTTGTAAGCACTAGTTTATTTATGCTTTTGAAGTTTTATAAATGGATCTTTGTGCCTTACTCGCCTTCATTCCCAATTGATAGGGGAATCTCAGCATTGCTTGGACAAAAGCAGTTGATATAATTCTTCAAAGGGTGTTGGTGTAATATTCTTGGATGATGTCGGACACTTATCGCTTCTCCTGCTCATTAAAGAAGTCTTCTCTATCCAATGCCCACCCAGTTGTGATGGGTCATTAGGTTACAACTATCCTTTTCATTATATTCGCATCTTGGAAATTTCTTGGACTCAATCAGTCTTTTTTTGGTTTTGATCTGATAGTTATTGCGTGCTTTTTTGGGATATATATGTGTGGTCCTTCTAGATTTTGAAATTACCAATGGACTTGCTTTTACTCACGCGAACTTTAGGGATCTCCATAGTACTTCATTTGTTGATTGTCTTTTTAGTTGCTCGAGTACATGGTTCCTCTATTAGACCCAACTATAGTAGTGTTAATTTCTAGCTATCTACTGGGATTTTATTTAATTATGAGTGGGAAGGAGGATGGAATTGTGAGTCGACAACACATTTGCCTCTTCTTATCTCCATGTCTCTACCTTTGAATGTGACGTCAGAATGTATGGGATGCATTTTGGATATGCAAGGAGCTAATTTTAGCAAGTGTATTTCCTCCTACTTTGTAGTCCACTTCAAAGTAAGGTGACACTCTATCTAAATCTGGATTTTAGGCATGATTTGATATTTTTTTACTTGTAAGCACCAGTTTATTTAAGCTTTTGAAGTTTTATAAATGGATCTTAGTGCCTTACTTGCCTTCATTCCCAATTGATAGGGGAACCTCAGCATTGCTTGGACAAAGCAGTTGATATAATTCCTCTAAGGGTGTTGATGTAATATTCTTTGATGATGTCGGACACTTATCGCTTCTCCTGCTCCTTCGAGAAGTCTTCTCTATCCAATGCCCACCCAGTTGTGATGGGTCATTAGGTTACAACTATCCTTTTCATTATATTCGCATCTTGGAAATTTCTTGGACTCAATCAGTCTTTTTTTGGTTTTGATCTGATAGTTATTGCGTGCTTTTTTGGGATATATATGTGTGGTCCTTCTTGATTTTGAAAATATCAATGGACTTGCTTTTACTCACGCGAACTTTAGGGATCTCCATAGTACTTCATTTGTTGATTGTCTTTTTAGTTGCTCGAGTACATGGTTCTTCTATTAGACCCAACTATAGTAGTGTTAATTTCTAGCTATCTACTAGGATTTTATTTAATTATGAGTGGGAAGGAGGATGGAATTGTGAGTCGACAACACATTTACCTCTTCTTATCTCCATGTCTCCACCTTTAAATGTGGCGTCAGAATGTATGGGATGCATTTTGGATATGCAAAGAGCTGATTTTAGCAAGTGTATTTCCTCCTACTTTGTAGTCCTCTTCAAGGTAAGGTAACACTCAATCTAAATCTGGATTTTAGGCATGATTTGATATTTTTTCGCTTGTAAGCACTAGTTTATTTAAGGTTTTGAAGTTTTATAAATGGATCTTAGTGCCTAACTTGCCTTCATTCCCAATTGATAGGGGATCCTCAGCATTGCTTGGACAAAGCAGTTGATATAATTCCTCTAACGGTGTTGATGTAATATTCTTTGATGATGTCGGACACTTATCGCTTCTCCTGTTCCTTCGAGAAGTCTTCTCTATCCAATGCCCACCCAGTTGTGATGGGTCATTAAGTTAGAACTATCATTTTCATTATATTCGCATCTTGGAAATTTCTTGGGCTCAATCAGTCTTTTTTTGGCTTCTATCTGATCGTTTTGGGGTGCTTTTCTGGGATATATGTGTGTGGTCCTTCTGGATTGTGAAAATATCAATGGACTTGCTTTTTTTCACGCGAACTTTAGGGATCTCCATAGTACTTCATTGGTTGATTGACATTGTAGTTGCTCGAGTACATGGTTTCTCTATTAGACACAACTATAGTAGTGTTAATTTCTAGCTATCTTCTAGGATATTTTTAATTATGAATGGGAAGGAGGATGGAATTGTGAATCGACAACACATTTGCCTCTTCTTATCTCCATGTCTCCACCTTTAAATGTGACGTCAGAATGTGTGGGATGCATTTTGCATATGCAAGAAGCTGATTTTGGCGAGTGTATTTGCTCCTACTTTATAGTCCTCTTCAAGGTAAGGTAACACTCTATCTAAATCTGTATTTTAGGCATGATTTGATCCTTTTTTGCTGGTAAGCACTTGTTTATTTAAGCTTTTGAAGTTTTATTAATGGATCTTAGTGCCTTACTCGCCTTCATTCCCAATTGATAGGGGAACCTCAGCATTGCTTGGACAAAGCAGTTGATATAATTCCTCTAGGGGTGTTGATGTAATATTCTTTGATGATGTCGGACACTTATCGCTTGTCTTGCTCTTTAGAGATGTCTTCTCTATCCAATGCCCAGCCAGTAGTGATGGGTCATTAGGTTATAACAATCCTTTTCATTATATTCGCATCTTGGAAATTTCTTGGGGTCAATCCGTCTTTTTTCGGCTTTGATTTGATAGTTTTGGGGTTCCTTTCTGTGATATATATGTGTGGTCCTTCTAGATTGTGAAAATATCAATGGACTTGCTTTTTCTCATGCGAACTTTAGGGATCTCCATAGTACTTCATTTGTTGATTGTCTTTTTAGTTGCTCGAGTACGTGGTTTCTCTATTAGACCCAATTATAGTTGTGTTAATTTCTAGCGATCTACTAGGATTTTTTTTAATTATGAATGGGAAGGAGGCCGGAATTGTGAGTCAACAACACATTTTTCTGTTCTTATCTCCATGTCTCTCCCTTTAAATGTGACGTCAGAACGTATGGGATGCATTTTACGTATGCAAGGAGTTGATTTTGACGAGTGTATTTGCTTCTACTTTGTAGGCCTCATCAAGGTAAGGTAACACTATCTAAATCTGGATTTTAGGCATGATTCGATCCTTTTTTTGCTTGTAAGCACTAGTTTATTTATGCTTTTGAAGTTTTATAAATGGATCTTTGTGCCTTACTCGCCTTCATTCCCAATTGATAGGGGAATCTCAGCATTGCTTGGACAAAAGCAGTTGATATAATTCTTCAAAGGGTGTTGGTGTAATATTCTTGGATGATGTCGGACACTTATCGCTTCTCCTGCTCATTAAAGAAGTCTTCTCTATCCAATGCCCACCCAGTTGTGATGGGTCATTAGGTTACAACTATCCTTTTCATTATATTCGCATCTTGGAAATTTCTTGGACTCAATCAGTCTTTTTTTGGTTTTGATCTGATAGTTATTGCGTGCTTTTTTGGGATATATATGTGTGGTCCTTCTAGATTTTGAAATTACCAATGGACTTGCTTTTACTCACGCGAACTTTAGGGATCTCCATAGTACTTCATTTGTTGATTGTCTTTTTAGTTGCTCGAGTACATGGTTCCTCTATTAGACCCAACTATAGTAGTGTTAATTTCTAGCTATCTACTGGGATTTTATTTAATTATGAGTGGGAAGGAGGATGGAATTGTGAGTCGACAACACATTTGCCTCTTCTTTTCTCCATGTCTCCACCTTTAAATGTGACGTCAGAATGTATGGGATGCATTTTGGATATGCAAGGAGCTAATTTTAGCAAGTGTATTTCCTCCTACTTTGTAGTCCACTTCAAAGTAAGGTGACACTCTATCTAAATCTGGATTTTAGGCATGATTTGATATTTTTTTGCTTGTAAGCACTAGTTTATTTAAGCTTTTGAAGTTTTATAAATGGATCTTAGTGCCTTACTTGCCTTCATTCCCAATTGATAGGGGAACCTCAGCATTGCTTGGACAAAGCAGTTGATATAATTCCTCTAAGGGTGTTGATGTAATATTCTTTGATGATGTCGGACACTTATCGCTTCTCCTGCTCCTTCGAGAAGTCTTCTCTATCCAATGCCCACCCAGTTGTGATGGGTCATTAGGTTACAACTATCCTTTTCATTATATTCGCATCTTGGAAATTTCTTGGACTCAATCAGTCTTTTTTTGGTTTTGATCTGATAGTTATTGCGTGCTTTTTTGGGATATATATGTGTGGTCCTTCTTGATTTTGAAAATATCAATGGACTTGCTTTTATTCACGCGAACTTTAGGGATCTCCATAGTACTTCATTGGTTGATTGACATTGTAGTTGCTCGAGTACATGGTTTCCCTATTAGACACAACTATAGTAGTGTTAATTTCTAGCTATCTACTAGGATTTTTTTTAATTGTGAGTCGACAACACATTTGCCTCTTCTTATCTCTATGTCTCCACCTTTAAATGTGACGTCAGAATGTATGGGACGCATTTTGCATATGCAAGAAGCTGATTTTGGCGAGTGTATTTGCTCCTACTTTATAGTCGTCTTCAAGGTAAGATGACACTCTATCTAAATCTGGATTTTAGGCATGATTTGATGCTTTTATGCTTGTAAGCACTAGTTTATTTAAGCTTTTGAAGTTTTATAAATGGATCTTAGTGCCTTACTTGCCTTCATTCCCAATTGATAGGGGAATCTCAGCATTGCTTGGACAAAGCAGTTGATATGATTCCTCTACGGGTGTTGATGTAATATTCTTTGATGACGTCGGACGCTTATCGCTTCTCCTACACCTTAGAGAAGTCTTCCCTATCCAATGCCCACCCAGTTGTGATGGGTCATTAGGTTACAACTATCCTTTTCATTATATTCGCATCTTGGAAATTTCTTGGACTTATTCAGTCTTGTTTTGGCTTTGATCTGATAGTTTTGGGATGCTCTTCTGGGATATATATGTGTGGTCCTTCTAGATTGTGAAAATATCAATGGACTTGCTTTTTCTCATGCGAACTTTAGGGATCTCCATAGTACTTCATTAGTTGATTGTCATTTTAGTTGCTCGTGTACATGGTTTCTCTATTAGTCCCAACTATAGTAGTGTTAATTTCTAGCTGTCTACTAGGATTTTTTTTAATTATGAGTGGGAATGAGGATGGAATTATGAGTCGACAACACATTTGCCTCCTCTTATCTCCAAGTCTACTCCTTTAAATGTGACGTCAGAATGTATGGAATGAATTTTGCGTATGCAAGGAGCTGATTTCGGCGAGTGTATTTGCTTCTACTTTGTAGTCCTCTTCAAGGTAAAGTAACACTCTATCTAAATCTGCATTTTAGGGATGATTTGATCCTTTTTTCCTTGTAAGCACTTGTTTATTTAAGTTTTTGAAGTTTTATAAATGTATCTTAGTGCATTACTTGCCTTCATTCCCAATTGATTGGGGAATCTCAGCATTGCTTAGACAAAGCAGTTGATATAATTCCTCTAGGGGTGTTTATGTAATATTCTTTGATGATGTCGGACACTTATCGGTTCTCTTGCTCCTTAGAGAAGTCTTCTCTATCCGATGCCCAGCCAGTTGTGATGGATCATTAGGTTACAACTATCATCTTCATTATATTCACATCTTGGAAATTTTTTGGGCTCAATCAGTCTTTTTTTAGCTTTGATCAGATAGTTTTGGGGTGCTTTTCTGGGATATATATGTGTGGTCATTCTACATTTTGAAAATATCATTGGACTTGCTTTTTCTCACGCAAACTTTAAGGATCTCCAAAGTACTTCATTTGTTGATAGTCTTTTTAGTTGCTCGAGTACATGGTTTCTCTAGTAAGCCCAACTATAGTAGTGTTTATTTCTAGCTATCCACTAGGATTTTTTTTAATTATGAATGGGAAGGAGGATGGAAATGTGAATCAACAACACATTTGCCTCTTCTTATCTCCATGTCTCCACCTTTAAATGTGACGTCAGAATGTATGGGATGCATTTTGCATATGCAAGAAGATGATTTTGGAGGGTGTATTTGCTCCTACTTTATAGTCCTCTTCAAGGTAAGGTAACACTCTATCTAAATCTAGATTTTAGGCATGATTTGATCCTTTTATGCTTGTAAGCACTAGTTTATTTAAGCTTTTGAAGTTTTATAAATGGATCTTAGTGCCTTACTTGCCTTCATTCCCAATTGATAGGGGAATCTCAGCATTGCTTGGACAAAGCAGTTGATATGATTCCTCTACGGGTGTTGATGTAATATTCTTCGATGACGTCGGACGCTTATCGCTTCTCCTACACCTTAGAGAAGTCTTCCCTATCCAATGCCCACCCAGTTGTGATGGGTCATTAGGTTACAACTATCCTTTGCATTATATTCGCATCTTGGAAATTTCTTAGACTCATTCAGTCTTGTTTTGGCTTTGATCTGATAGTTTTGGGATGCTCTTCTGGGATATATATGTGTGGTCCTTCTAGATTGTGAAAATATCAATGGACTTGCCTTTTCTCATGCGAGCTTTAGGGATCTCCATAGTACTTCATTAGTTGATTGTCATTTTAGTTGCTCGTGTACATGGTTTCTCTATTAGACCCAACTATAGTAGTGTTAATTTCTAGCTGTCTACTAGGATTTTTTTTAATTATGAATGGGAAGGAGGATGGAATTATGAGTCGACAACACATTTGCCTCTTCTTATCTCCAAGTCTACTCCTTTAAATGTGACGTCAGAATGTATGGAATGAATTTTGCGTATGCAAGGAGCTGATTTCGGCGAGTGTATTTGCTTCTACTTTATAGTCCTCTTCAAGGTAAAGTAACACTCTATCTAAATCTGCATTTTAGGGATGATTTGATCCTTTTTTCCTTGTAAGCACTTGTTTATTTAAGTTTTTGAAGTTTTATAAATGTATCTTAGTGCATTACTTGCCTTCATTCCCAATTGATTGGGGAATCTCAGCATTGCTTAGACAAAGCAGTTGATATAATTCCTCTAGGGGTGTTGATGTAATATTCTTTGATGATGTCGGACACTTATCGCTTGTCTTGCTCCTTAGAGAAGTCTTCTCTATCCGATGCCCAGCCAGTTGTGATGGATCATTAGGTTACAACTATCATCTTCATTATATTCACATCTTGGAAATTTTTTGGGCTCAATCAGTCTTTTTTTAGCTTTGATCAGATAGTTTTGGGGTGCTTTTCTGGGATATATATGTGTGGTCATTCTACATTTTGAAAATATCATTGGACTTGCATTTTCTCACGCAAACTTTAAGGATCTCCAAAGTACTTCATTTGTTGATAGTCTTTTTAGTTGCTCGAGTACATGGTTTCTCTTGTAGGCCCAACTATAGTAGTGTTTATTTCTAGCTATCCACTAGGATTTTTTTTAATTATGAATGGGAAGGAGGATGGAATTGTGAATCAACAACACATTTGCCTCTTCTTATCTCCATGTCTCCACCTTTAAATGTGACGTCAGAATGTATGGGATGCATTTTGCATATGCAAGAAGCTGATTTTGGAGGGTGTATTTGCTCCTACTTTATAGTCCTCTTCAAGGTAAGGTAACACTCTATCTAAATCTAGATTTTAGGCATGATTTGATCCTTTTATGCTTGTAAGCACTAGTTTATTTAAGCTTTTGAAGTTTTATAAATGGATCTTAGTGCCTTACTTGCCTTCATTCCCAATTGATAGGGGAATCTCAGCATTGCTTGGACAAAGCAGTTGATATGATTCCTCTACGGGTGTTGATGTAATATTCTTCGATGACGTCGGACGCTTATCGCTTCTCCTACACCTTGGAGAAGTCTTCCCTATCCAATGCCCACCCAGTTGTGATGGGTCATTAGGTTACAACTATCCTTTTCATTATATTCGCATCTTGGAAATTTCTTAGACTCATTCAGTCTTGTTTTGGCTTTGATCTGATAGTTTTGGGATGCTCTTCTGGGATATATATGTGTGGTCCTTCTAGATTGTGAAAATATCAATGGACTTGCCTTTTCTCATGCGAGCTTTAGGGATCTCCATAGTACTTCATTAGTTGATTGTCATTTTACTTGCTCGTGTACATGGTTTCTCTATTAGACCCAACTGTAGTAGTGTTAATTTCTAGCTGTCTACTAGGATTTTTTTTAATTATGAGTGGGAAGGAGGATGGAATTATGAGTCGACAACACATTTGCCTCTTCTTATCTCCAAGTCTACTCCTTTAAATGTGACGTCAGAATGTATGGAATGAATTTTGCGTATGCAAGGAGCTGATTTCGGCGAGTGTATTTGCTTCTACTTTATAGTCCTCTTCAAGGTAAAGTAACACTCTATCTAAATCTGCATTTTAGGGATGATTTGATCCTTTTTTCCTTGTAAGCACTTGTTTATTTAAGTTTTTGAAGTTTTATAAATGTATCTTAGTGCATTACTTGCCTTCATTCCCAATTGATTGGGGAATCTCAGCATTGCTTAGACAAAGCAGTTGATATAATTCCTCTAGGGGTGTTGATGTAATATTCTTTGATGATGTCGGACACTTATCGCTTGTCTTGCTCCTTAGAGAAGTCTTCTCTATCCGATGCCCAGCCAGTTGTGATGGATCATTAGGTTACAACTATCATCTTCATTATATTCACATCTTGGAAATTTTTTGGGCTCAATCAGTCTTTTTTTAGCTTTGATCAGATAGTTTTGGGGTGCTTTTCTGGGATATATATGTGTGGTCATTCTACATTTTGAAAATATCATTGGACTTGCATTTTCTCACGCAAACTTTAAGGATCTCCAAAGTACTTCATTTGTTGATAGTCTTTTTAGTTGCTCGAGTACATGGTTTCTCTTGTAGGCCCAACTATAGTAGTGTTTATTTCTAGCTATCCACTAGGATTTTTTTTAATTATGAATGGGAAGGAGGATGGAATTGTGAATCAACAACACATTTGCCTCTTCTTATCTCCATGTCTCCACCTTTAAATGTGACGTCAGAATGTATGGGATGCATTTTGCATATGCAAGAAGCTGATTTTGGAGGGTGTATTTGCTCCTACTTTATAGTCCTCTTCAAGGTAAGGTAACACTCTATCTAAATCTAGATTTTAGGCATGATTTGATCCTTTTATGCTTGTAAGCACTAGTTTATTTAAGCTTTTGAAGTTTTATAAATGGATCTTAGTGCCTTACTTGCCTTCATTCCCAATTGATAGGGGAATCTCAGCATTGCTTGGACAAAGCAGTTGATATGATTCCTCTACGGGTGTTGATGTAATATTCTTCGATGACGTCGGACGCTTATCGCTTCTCCTACACCTTAGAGAAGTCTTCCCTATCCAATGCCCACCCAGTTGTGATGGGTCATTAGGTTACAACTATCCTTTTCATTATATTCGCATCTTGGAAATTTCTTAGACTCATTCAGTCTTGTTTTGGCTTTGATCTGATAGTTTTGGGATGCTCTTCTGGGATATATATGTGTGGTCCTTCTAGATTGTGAAAATATCAATGGACTTGCTTTTTCTCATGCAAACTTTAGGGATCTCCATAGTACTTCATTAGTTGATTATCATTTTAGTTGCTCGAGTACATGGTTTCTCTATTAGACCCAACTATAGTAGTGTTAATTTCTAGCTGTCTACTAGGATTTTTTTTAATTATGAGTGGGAAGGAGGATGGAATTGTGAGTCGACAACACATTTGCCTCTTCTTATCTCCAAGTCTACTCCTTTAAATGGGACGTCAGAATGTATGGAATGAATTTTGCGTATGCAAGGAGCTGATTTCGGCGAGTGTATTTGCTTCTACTTTGTAGTCCTCATCAAGGTAAAGTAACACTCTGTCTAAATCTGCATTTTAGGGATGATTTGATCCTTTTTTCCTTGTAAGCACTTGTTTATTTGAATTTTTGAAGTTTAATAAATGTATCTTAGTGCATTACTTGCCTTCATTCCCAATTGATTGGGGAATCTCAGCATTGCTTAGACAAAGTAGTTGATATAATTCCTCTAGGGGTGTTGATGTAATATTCTTTGATGATGTCGGACACTTATCGCTTCTCTTGCTCCTTAGAGAAGTCTTCTCTTTCCGATGCCCAGCTAGTTGTGATGGATCATTAGGTTACAATTATCATTTTCATTATATTCACATCTTGGAAATTTCTTGGGCTCAATCAGTCTTTTTTTGGTTTTGATTTGATAGTTTTGGGTTGCTTTTCAGGGATATATATGTGTGGTCCTTCTAGATTTTGAAAATATCGATGGACCTGCTTTTACTCACACGAACTTTAGGGATCTCCATAGTACTTGATTTGTTGATTGTCTTTTTAGTTGCTCGAGTACATGGTTTCTCTATTAGACCCCACTGTAGTAGTGTTAATTTCCAGCAATCTACTGGGATTTTTTTTAATTATGAGTGGGAAGGAGGATGGAATTGTGAGTCGACAACACATTTGCCTCTTCTTATCTCCATGTCTCCACCTTTAAATGTGGCGTCAGAATGTATGGGATGCATTTTGGATATGCAAAGAGCTGATTTTAGCAAGTGTATTTCCTCCTACTTTGTAGTCCTCTTCAAGGTAAGGTAACACTCTATCTAAATCTGCATTTTAGGCATGATTTGATATTTTTTTGCTTGTAAGCACTAGTTTATTTAAGCTTTTGAAGTTTTATAAATGGATCTTAGTGCCTTACTTGCCTTCATTCCCAATTGATAGGGGAACCTCAGCATTGCTTGGACAAAGCAGTTGATACAATTCCTCTAAGGGTGTTGATGTAATATTCTTTGATGATGTCGGACACTTATCGCTTCTCCTGTTCCTTCGAGAAGTCTTCTCTATCCAATGCCCACCCAGTTGTGATGGGTCATTAAGTTAGAACTATCATTTTCATTATATTCGCATCTTGGAAATTTCTTGGGCTCAATCAGTCTTTTTTTGGCTTCTATCTGATCGTTTTGGGGTGCTTTTCTGGGATATATATGTGTGCTCCTTCTGGATTGTGAAAATATCAATGGACTTGCTTTTTTTCACGCGAACTTTAGGGATCTCCATAGTACTTCATTGGTTGATTGACATTGTAGTTGCTCGAGTACATGGTTTCTCTATTAGACACAACTATAGTAGTGTTAATTTCTAGCTATCTACTAGGTTTTTTTTTAATTATGAATGGCAAGGAGGTTGGAATTGTGAATCGACAACACATTTGCCTCTTCTTATCTCCATGTCTCCACCTTTGAATATGACGTCAGAATGTATGGGATGCATTTTGCATATGCAAGAAGCTGATTTTGGCGAGTGTATTTGCTCCTACTTTATAGTCCTCTTCAAGGTAAGGTAACACTCTATCTAAATCTGTATTTTAGGCATGATTTGATCCTTTTTTGCTGGTAAGCACTTGTTTATTTAAGCTTTTGAAGTTTTATTAATGGATCTTAGTGCCTTACTCGCCTTCATTCCCATTTGATAGGGGAACCTCAGCATTGCTTGGACAAAGCAGTTGATATAATTCCTCTAGGGGTGTTGATGTAATATTCTTTGATGATGTCGGACACTTATCGCTTGTCTTGCTCTTTAGAGATGTCTTCTCTATCCAATGCCCAGCCAGTAGTGATGGGTCATTAGGTTATAACAATTCTTTTCATTATATTCGCATCTTGGAAATTTCTTGGACTCATTCAGTCTTGTTTTGGCTTTGATCTGATAGTTTTGGGATGCTCTTCTGGGATATATATGTGTGGTCCTTCTAGATTGTGAAAATATCAATGGACTTGCTTTTTCTCATGCGAACTTTAGGGATCTCCATAGTACTTCATTAGTTGATTGTCATTTTAGTTGCTCGAGTACATGGTTTCTCTATTAGACCCAACTATAGTAGTGTTAATTTCTAGCTGTCTACTAGGATTTTTTTTAATTATGAGTGGGAAGGAGGATGGAATTGTGAGTCGACAACACATTTGCCTCTTCTTATCTCCAAGTCTACTCCTTTAAATGGGACGTCAGAATGTATGGAATGAATTTTGCGTATGCAAGGAGCTGATTTCGGCGAGTGTATTTGCTTCTACTTTGTAGTCCTCATCAAGGTAAAGTAACACTCTGTCTAAATCTGCATTTTAGGGATGATTTGATCCTTTTTTCCTTGTAAGCACTTGTTTATTTAAGTTTTTGAAGTTTAATAAATGTATCTTAGTGCATTACTTGCCTTCATTCCCAATTGATTGGGGAATCTCAGCATTGCTTAGACAAAGCAGTTGATATAATTCCTCTAGGGGTGTTGATGTAATATTCTTTGATGATGTCGGACACTTATCGCTTCTCTTGCTCCTTAGAGAAGTCTTCTCTTTCCGATGCCCAGCTAGTTGTGATGGATCATTAGGTTACAACTATCATTTTCATTATATTCACATCTTGGAAATTTCTTGGGCTCAATCAGTCTTTTTTTGGTTTTGATTTGATAGTTTTGGGTTGCTTTTCAGGGATATATATGTGTGGTCCTTCTAGATTTTGAAAATATCGATGGACCTGCTTTTACTCACACGAACTTTAGGGATCTCCATAGTACTTGATTTGTTGATTGTCTTTTTAGTTGCTCGAGTACATGGTTTCTCTATTAGACCCAACTGTAGTAGTGTTAATTTCCAGCTATCTACTGGGATTTTTTTTAATTATGAGTGGGAAGGAGGCTGGAATTGTGAGTCGACAACAAATTTGCCTCTTCTTATTTCCAAGTCTACTCCTTTAAATGTGACGTCAGAATGTATGGAATGAATTTTCGTATGCAAGGAGCTGATTTCGGCGAGTGTATTTGCTTCTACTTTGTAGTCATCTTCAAGGTAAAGTAACACTCTATCTAAATCTGCATTTTAGGGATGATTTCATCCTTTTTTGCTTGTAAGAATTTGTTTATTTAAGTTTTTGAAGTTTAATAAATGTATCTTAGTGCATTACTTGCCTTCATTCCCAATTGATTGGGGAACCTCAGCATTGCTTGGACAAAGCAGTTGATATAATTCCTCTAGGGGTGTTGATGTAATATTCTTTGATGATGTCGGACACTTATCGCTTCTCCTGCTCATTAAAGAAGTCTTCTCTATCCAATGCCCACCCAGTTGTGATGGGTCATTAGGTTACAACTATCCTTTTCATTATATTCGCATCTTGGAAATTTCTTGGACTCAATCAGTCTTTTTTTGGTTTTGATCTGATAGTTATTGCGTGCTTTTTTGGGATATATATGTGTGGTCCTTCTAGATTTTGAAATTATCAATGGACTTGCTTTTACTCACGCGAACTTTAGGGATCTCCATAGTACTTCATTTGTTGATTATCTTTTTAGTTGCTCGAGTACATGGTTCCTCTATTAGACCCAACTATAGTAGTGTTAATTTCTAGCTATCTACTGGGATTTTTTTTAATTATGAATGGGAAGGAGGATGGAATTGTGAATCGACAACACATTTGCCTCTTCTTATCTCCATGTCTCCACCTTTAAATGTGACGTCAGAATGTATGGGATGCATTTTGCATATGCAAGAAGCTGATTTTGGCGAGTGTATTTGCTCCTACTTTATAGTCCTCTTCAAGGTAAGGTAACACTCTATCTAAATCTGTATTTTAGGCATGATTTGATCCTTTTTTGCTGGTAAGCACTTGTTTATTTAAGCTTTTGAAGTTTTATTAATGGATCTTAGTGCCTTACTCGCCTTCATTCCCAATTGATAGGGGAACCTCAGCATTGCTTGGACAAAGCAGTTGATATAATTCCTCTAGGGGTGTTGATGTAATATTCTTTGATGATGTCGGACACTTATCGCTTGTCTTGCTCTTTAGAGATGTCTTCTCTATCCAATGCCCAGCCAGTAGTGATGGGTCATTAGGTTATAACAATCCTTTTCATTATATTCGCATCTTGGAAATTTCTTGGGCTCAATCCGTCTTTTTTCGGCTTTGATTGGATAGTTTTGGGGTTCCTTTCTGTGATATATATGTGTGGTCCTTCTAGATTGTGAAAATATCAATGGACTTGCTTTTTCTCATGCGAACTTTAGGGATCTCCATAGTACTTCATTTGTTGATTGTCTTTTTAGTTGCTCGAGTACGTGGTTTCTCTATTAGATCCAATTATAGTTGTGTCAATTTCTAGCGATCCACTAGGATTTTTTTTAATTATGAATGGGAAGGAGGCCGGAAGTGTGAGTCAACAACACATTTTTCTGTTCTTATCTCCATGTCTCTCCCTTTAAATGTGACGTCAGAACGTATGGGATGCATTTTACGTATGCAAGGAGTTGATTTTGACGAGTGTATTTGCTTCTACTTTGTAGGCCTCTTCAAGGTAAGGTAACACTATCTAAATCTGGATTTTAGGCATGATTCGATCCTTTTTTTGCTTGTAAGCACTAGTTTATTTATGCTTTTGAAGTTTTATAAATGGATCTTTGTGCCTTACTCGCCTTCATTCCCAATTGATAAGGGAATCTCAGCATTGCTTGGACCAAAGCAGTTGATATAATTCTTCAAAGGGTGTTGGTGTAATATTCTTGGATGATGTCGGACACTTATCGCTTCTCCTGCTCATTAAAGAAGTCTTCTCTATCCAATGCCCACCCAGTTGTGATGGGTCATTAGGTTACAACTATCCTTTTCATTATATTCGCATCTTGGAAATTTCTTGGACTCAATCAGTCTTTTTTTGGTTTTGATCTGATAGTTATTGCGTGCTTTTTTGGGATATATATGTGTGGTCCTTCTAGATTTTGAAATTATCAATGGACTTGCTTTTACTCACGCGAACTTTAGGGATCTCCATAGTACTTCATTTGTTGATTGTCTTTTTAGTTGCTCGAGTACATGGTTCCTCTATTAGACCCAACTATAGTAGTGTTAATTTCTAGCTATCTACTGGGATTTTATTTAATTATGAATGGGAAGGAGGATGGAATTGTGAGTCGACAACACATTTGCCTCTTCTTATCTCCATGTCTCCACCTTTAAATGTGGCGTCAGAATGTATGGGATGTATTTTGGATATGCAAAGAGCTGATTTTAGCAAGTGTATTTCCTCCTACTTTGTAGTCCTCTTCAAGGTAAGGTAACACTCTATCTAAATCTGGATTTTAGGCATGATTTGATATTTTTTTGCTTGTAAGCACTAGTTTATTTAAGCTTTTGAAGTTTTATAAATGGATCTTAGTGCCTTACTTGCCTTCATTCCCAATTGATAGGGGAACTTCAGCATTGCTTGGACAAAGCAGTTGATATAATTCCTCTAAGGGTGTTGATGTAATATTCTTTGATGATGTCGGACACTTATCGCTTCTCCTGCTCCTTCGAGAAGTCTTCTCTATCCAATGCCCACCCAGTTGTGATGGGTCATTAAGTTAGAACTATCATTTTCATTATATTCACTTCTTGGAAATTTCTTGGGCTCAATCAGTCTTTTTTTGGCTTCTATCTGATCGTTTTGGGGTGCTTTTCTGGGATATATATGTGTGGTCCTTCTGGATTGTGAAAATATCAATGGACTTGCTTTTTCTCACGCGAACTTTAGGGTTCTCCATAGTACTTCATTGGTTGATTGACATTGTAGTTGCTCGAGTACATGGTTTCTCTATTAGACACAACTATAGTAGTGTTAATTTCTAGCTATCTACTAGGATTTTTTTTAATTGTGAGTCGACAACACATTTGCCTCTTCTTATCTCTTTGTCTCCACCTTTAAATGTGACGTCAAAATGTATGGGACGCATTTTGCATATGCAAGAAGCTGATTTTGGCGAGTGTATTTGCACCTACTTTATAGTCCTCTTCAAGGTAAGATTACACTCTATCTAAATCTGGATTTTAGGCATGATTTGATGCTTTTATGCTTGTAAGCACTAGTTTATTTAAGCTTTTGAAGTTTTATAAATGGATCTTAGTGCCTTACTTGCCTTCATTCCCAATTGATAGGGGAATCTCAGCATTGCTTGGACAAAGCAGTTGATATGATTCCTCTACGGGTGTTGATGCAATATTCTTCGATGACGTCGGACGCTTATCGCTTCTCCTACACCTCAGAGAAGTCTTCCCTATCCAATGCCCACCCAGTTGTGATGGGTCATTAGGTTACAACTATCCTTTTCATTATATTCGCATCTTGGAAATTTCTGGGACTTATTCAGTCTTGTTTTGGCTTTGATCTGATAGTTTTGGGATGCTCTTCTGGGATATATATGTGTGGTCCTTCTAGATTGTGAAAATATCAATGGACTTGCTTTTTCTCATGCGAACTTTAGGGATCTCCATAGTACTTCATTAGTTGATTGTCATTTTAGTTGCTCGTGTACATGGTTTCTCTATTAGTCCCAACTATAGTAGTGTTAATTTCTAGCTATCTACTAGGATTTTTTTTAATTATGAATGGGAAGGAGGATGGAATTGTGAATCGACAACACATTTGCCTCTTCTTATCTCCATGTCTCCACCTTTAAATGTGACGTCAGAATGTATGGGATGCATTTTGCATATGCAAGAAGCTGATTTTGGCGAGTGTATATGCTCCTACTTTATAGTCCTCTTCAAGGTAAGGTAACACTCTATCTAAATCTGTATTTTAGGCATGATTTGATCCTTTTTAGCTGGTAAGCACTTGTTTATTTAAGCTTTTGAAGTTTTATTAATGGATCTTAGTGCCTTACTCGCCTTCATTCCCAATTGATAGGGGAACCTCAGCATTGCTTGGACAAAGCAGTTGATATAATTCTTCTAAGGGTGTTGGTGTAATATTCTTGGATGATGTCGGACACTTATCGCTTCTCCTGCTCATTAAAGAAGTCTTCTCTATCCAATGCCCACCCAGTTGTGATGGGTCATTAGGTTACAACTATCCTTTTCATTATATTCGCATCTTGGAAATTTCTTGGACTCAATCAGTCTTTTTTTGGTTTTGATCTGATAGTTATTGCGTGCTTTTTTGGGATATATATGTGTGGTCCTTCTTGATTTTGAAAATATCAATGGACTTGCTTTTACTCATGCGAACTTTAGGGATCTCCATAGTACTTCATTTGTTGATTGTCTTTTTAGTTGCTCGAGTACATGGTTCTTCTATTAGACCCAACTATAGTAGTGTTAATTTCTAGCTATCTACAAGGATTTTATTTAATTATGAGTGGGAAGGAGGATGGAATTGTGAGTCGACAACACATTTGCCTCTTCTTATCTCCATGTCTCCACCTTTAAATGTGGCGTCAGAATGTATGGGATGCATTTTGGATATGCAAAGAGCTGATTTTAGCAAGTGTATTTCCTCCTACTTTGTAGTCCTCTTCAAGGTAAGGTAACACTCTATCTAAATCTGGATTTTAGGCATGATTTGATATTTTTTTGCTTGTAAGCACTAGTTTATTTAAGCTTTTGAAGTTTTATAAATGGATCTTAGTGCCTTACTTGCCTTCATTCCCAATTGATAGGGGAACCTCAGCATTGCTTGGACAAAGCAGTTGATACAATTCCTCTAAGGGTGTTGATGTAATATTCTTTGATGATGTCGGACACTTATCGCTTCTCCTGTTCCTTCGAGAAGTCTTCTCTATCCAATGCCCACCCAGTTGTGATGGGTCATTAAGTGAGAACTATCATTTTCATTATATTCGCATCTTGGAAATTTCTTGGGCTCAATCAGTCTTTTTTTGGCTTCTATCTGATCGTTTTGGGGTGCTTTTCTGGGATATATATGTGTGCTCCTTCTGGATTGTGAAAATATCAATGGACTTGCTTTTTTTCACGCGAACTTTAGGGATCTCCATAGTACTTCATTGGTTGATTGACATTGTAGTTGCTCGAGTACATGGTTTCTCTATTAGACACAACTATAGTAGTGTTAATTTCTAGCTATCTACTAGGTTTTTTTTTAATTATGAATGGCAAGGAGGTTGGAATTGTGAATCGACAACACATTTGCCTCTTCTTATCTCCATGTCTCCACCTTTGAATATGACGTCAGAATGTATGGGATGCATTTTGCATATGCAAGAAGCTGATTTTGGCGAGTGTATTTGCTCCTACTTTATAGTCCTCTTCAAGGTAAGGTAACACTCTATCTAAATCTGTATTTTAGGCATGATTTGATCCTTTTTTGCTGGTAAGCACTTGTTTATTTAAGCTTTTGAAGTTTTATTAATGGATCTTAGTGCCTTACTCGCCTTCATTCCCATTTGATAGGGGAACCTCAGCATTGCTTGGACAAAGCAGTTGATATAATTCCTCTAGGGGTGTTGATGTAATATTCTTTGATGATGTCGGACACTTATCGCTTGTCTTGCTCTTTAGAGATGTCTTCTCTATCCAATGCCCAGCCAGTAGTGATGGGTCATTAGGTTATAACAATTCTTTTCATTATATTCGCATCTTGGAAATTTCTTGGACTCATTCAGTCTTGTTTTGGCTTTGATCTGATAGTTTTGGGATGCTCTTCTGGGATATATATGTGTGGTCCTTCTAGATTGTGAAAATATCAATGGACTTGCTTTTTCTCATGCGAACTTTAGGGATCTCCATAGTACTTCATTAGTTGATTGTCATTTTAGTTGCTCGAGTACATGGTTTCTCTATTAGACCCAACTATAGTAGTGTTAATTTCTAGCTGTCTACTAGGATTTTTTTTAATTATGAGTGGGAAGGAGGATGGAATTGTGAGTCGACAACACATTTGCCTCTTCTTATCTCCAAGTCTACTCCTTTAAATGGGACGTCAGAATGTATGGAATGAATTTTGCGTATGCAAGGAGCTGATTTCGGCGAGTGTATTTGCTTCTACTTTGTAGTCCTCATCAAGGTAAAGTAACACTCTGTCTAAATCTGCATTTTAGGGATGATTTGATCCTTTTTTCCTTGTAAGCACTTGTTTATTTAAGTTTTTGAAGTTTAATAAATGTATCTTAGTGCATTACTTGCCTTCATTCCCAATTGATTGGGGAATCTCAGCATTGCTTAGACAAAGCAGTTGATATAATTCCTCTAGGGGTGTTGATGTAATATTCTTTGATGATGTCGGACACTTATCGCTTCTCTTGCTCCTTAGAGAAGTCTTCTCTTTCCGATGCCCAGCTAGTTGTGATGGATCATTAGGTTACAACTATCATTTTCATTATATTCACATCTTGGAAATTTCTTGGGCTCAATCAGTCTTTTTTTGGTTTTGATTTGATAGTTTTGGGTTGCTTTTCAGGGATATATATGTGTGGTCCTTCTAGATTTTGAAAATATCGATGGACCTGCTTTTACTCACACGAACTTTAGGGATCTCCATAGTACTTGATTTGTTGATTGTCTTTTTAGTTGCTCGAGTACATGGTTTCTCTATTAGACCCAACTGTAGTAGTGTTAATTTCCAGCTATCTACTGGGATTTTTTTTAATTATGAGTGGGAAGGAGGCTGGAATTGTGAGTCGACAACAAATTTGCCTCTTCTTATTTCCAAGTCTACTCCTTTAAATGTGACGTCAGAATGTATGGAATGAATTTTCGTATGCAAGGAGCTGATTTCGGCGAGTGTATTTGCTTCTACTTTGTAGTCATCTTCAAGGTAAAGTAACACTCTATCTAAATCTGCATTTTAGGGATGATTTCATCCTTTTTTGCTTGTAAGAACTTGTTTATTTAAGTTTTTGAAGTTTAATAAATGTATCTTAGTGCATTACTTGCCTTCATTCCCAATTGATTGGGGAACCTCAGCATTGCTTGGACAAAGCAGTTGATATAATTCCTCTAGGGGTGTTGATGTAATATTCTTTGATGATGTCGGACACTTATCGCTTCTCCTGCTCATTAAAGAAGTCTTCTCTATCCAATGCCCACCCAGTTGTGATGGGTCATTAGGTTACAACTATCCTTTTCATTATATTCGCATCTTGGAAATTTCTTGGACTCAATCAGTCTTTTTTTGGTTTTGATCTGATAGTTATTGCGTGCTTTTTTGGGATATATATGTGTGGTCCTTCTAGATTTTGAAATTATCAATGGACTTGCTTTTACTCACGCGAACTTTAGGGATCTCCATAGTACTTCATTTGTTGATTATCTTTTTAGTTGCTCGAGTACATGGTTCCTCTATTAGACCCAACTATAGTAGTGTTAATTTCTAGCTATCTACTGGGATTTTTTTTAATTATGAATGGGAAGGAGGATGGAATTGTGAATCGACAACACATTTGCCTCTTCTTATCTCCATGTCTCCACCTTTAAATGTGACGTCAGAATGTATGGGATGCATTTTGCATATGCAAGAAGCTGATTTTGGCGAGTGTATTTGCTCCTACTTTATAGTCCTCTTCAAGGTAAGGTAACACTCTATCTAAATCTGTATTTTAGGCATGATTTGATCCTTTTTTGCTGGTAAGCACTTGTTTATTTAAGCTTTTGAAGTTTTATTAATGGATCTTAGTGCCTTACTCGCCTTCATTCCCAATTGATAGGGGAACCTCAGCATTGCTTGGACAAAGCAGTTGATATAATTCCTCTAGGGGTGTTGATGTAATATTCTTTGATGATGTCGGACACTTATCGCTTGTCTTGCTCTTTAGAGATGTCTTCTCTATCCAATGCCCAGCCAGTAGTGATGGGTCATTAGGTTATAACAATCCTTTTCATTATATTCGCATCTTGGAAATTTCTTGGGCTCAATCCGTCTTTTTTCGGCTTTGATTGGATAGTTTTGGGGTTCCTTTCTGTGATATATATGTGTGGTCCTTCTAGATTGTGAAAATATCAATGGACTTGCTTTTTCTCATGCGAACTTTAGGGATCTCCATAGTACTTCATTTGTTGATTGTCTTTTTAGTTGCTCGAGTACGTGGTTTCTCTATTAGATCCAATTATAGTTGTGTCAATTTCTAGCGATCCACTAGGATTTTTTTTAATTATGAATGGGAAGGAGGCCGGAAGTGTGAGTCAACAACACATTTTTCTGTTCTTATCTCCATGTCTCTCCCTTTAAATGTGACGTCAGAACGTATGGGATGCATTTTACGTATGCAAGGAGTTGATTTTGACGAGTGTATTTGCTTCTACTTTGTAGGCCTCTTCAAGGTAAGGTAACACTATCTAAATCTGGATTTTAGGCATGATTCGATCCTTTTTTTGCTTGTAAGCACTAGTTTATTTATGCTTTTGAAGTTTTATAAATGGATCTTTGTGCCTTACTCGCCTTCATTCCCAATTGATAAGGGAATCTCAGCATTGCTTGGACCAAAGCAGTTGATATAATTCTTCGAAGGGTGTTGGTGTAATATTCTTGGATGATGTCGGACACTTATCGCTTCTCCTGCTCATTAAAGAAGTCTTCTCTATCCAATGCCCACCCAGTTGTGATGGGTCATTAGGTTACAACTATCCTTTTCATTATATTCGCATCTTGGAAATTTCTTGGACTCAATCAGTCTTTTTTTGGTTTTGATCTGATAGTTATTGCGTGCTTTTTTGGGATATATATGTGTGGTCCTTCTAGATTTTGAAATTATCAATGGACTTGCTTTTACTCACGCGAACTTTAGGGATCTCCATAGTACTTCATTTGTTGATTGTCTTTTTAGTTGCTCGAGTACATGGTTCCTCTATTAGACCCAACTATAGTAGTGTTAATTTCTAGCTATCTACTGGGATTTTATTTAATTATGAATGGGAAGGAGGATGGAATTGTGAGTCGACAACACATTTGCCTCTTCTTATCTCCATGTCTCCACCTTTAAATGTGGCGTCAGAATGTATGGGATGTATTTTGGATATGCAAAGAGCTGATTTTAGCAAGTGTATTTCCTCCTACTTTGTAGTCCTCTTCAAGGTAAGGTAACACTCTATCTAAATCTGGATTTTAGGCATGATTTGATATTTTTTTGCTTGTAAGCACTAGTTTATTTAAGCTTTTGAAGTTTTATAAATGGATCTTAGTGCCTTACTTGCCTTCATTCCCAATTGATAGGGGAACTTCAGCATTGCTTGGACAAAGCAGTTGATATAATTCCTCTAAGGGTGTTGATGTAATATTCTTTGATGATGTCGGACACTTATCGCTTCTCCTGCTCCTTCGAGAAGTCTTCTCTATCCAATGCCCACCCAGTTGTGATGGGTCATTAAGTTAGAACTATCATTTTCATTATATTCACTTCTTGGAAATTTCTTGGGCTCAATCAGTCTTTTTTTGGCTTCTATCTGATCGTTTTGGGGTGCTTTTCTGGGATATATATGTGTGGTCCTTCTGGATTGTGAAAATATCAATGGACTTGCTTTTTCTCACGCGAACTTTAGGGTTCTCCATAGTACTTCATTGGTTGATTGACATTGTAGTTGCTCGAGTACATGGTTTCTCTATTAGACACAACTATAGTAGTGTTAATTTCTAGCTATCTACTAGGATTTTTTTTAATTGTGAGTCGACAACACATTTGCCTCTTCTTATCTCTTTGTCTCCACCTTTAAATGTGACGTCAAAATGTATGGGACGCATTTTGCATATGCAAGAAGCTGATTTTGGCGAGTGTATTTGCACCTACTTTATAGTCCTCTTCAAGGTAAGATTACACTCTATCTAAATCTGGATTTTAGGCATGATTTGATGCTTTTATGCTTGTAAGCACTAGTTTATTTAAGCTTTTGAAGTTTTATAAATGGATCTTAGTGCCTTACTTGCCTTCATTCCCAATTGATAGGGGAATCTCAGCATTGCTTGGACAAAGCAGTTGATATGATTCCTCTACGGGTGTTGATGCAATATTCTTCGATGACGTCGGACGCTTATCGCTTCTCCTACACCTCAGAGAAGTCTTCCCTATCCAATGCCCACCCAGTTGTGATGGGTCATTAGGTTACAACTATCCTTTTCATTATATTCGCATCTTGGAAATTTCTGGGACTTATTCAGTCTTGTTTTGGCTTTGATCTGATAGTTTTGGGATGCTCTTCTGGGATATATATGTGTGGTCCTTCTAGATTGTGAAAATATCAATGGACTTGCTTTTTCTCATGCGAACTTTAGGGATCTCCATAGTACTTCATTAGTTGATTGTCATTTTAGTTGCTCGTGTACATGGTTTCTCTATTAGTCCCAACTATAGTAGTGTTAATTTCTAGCTATCTACTAGGATTTTTTTTAATTATGAATGGGAAGGAGGATGGAATTGTGAATCGACAACACATTTGCCTCTTCTTATCTCCATGTCTCCACCTTTAAATGTGACGTCAGAATGTATGGGATGCATTTTGCATATGCAAGAAGCTGATTTTGGCGAGTGTATATGCTCCTACTTTATAGTCCTCTTCAAGGTAAGGTAACACTCTATCTAAATCTGTATTTTAGGCATGATTTGATCCTTTTTAGCTGGTAAGCACTTGTTTATTTAAGCTTTTGAAGTTTTATTAATGGATCTTAGTGCCTTACTCGCCTTCATTCCCAATTGATAGGGGAACCTCAGCATTGCTTGGACAAAGCAGTTGATATAATTCTTCTAAGGGTGTTGGTGTAATATTCTTGGATGATGTCGGACACTTATCGCTTCTCCTGCTCATTAAAGAAGTCTTCTCTATCCAATGCCCACCCAGTTGTGATGGGTCATTAGGTTACAACTATCCTTTTCATTATATTCGCATCTTGGAAATTTCTTGGACTCAATCAGTCTTTTTTTGGTTTTGATCTGATAGTTATTGCGTGCTTTTTTGGGATATATATGTGTGGTCCTTCTTGATTTTGAAAATATCAATGGACTTGCTTTTACTCATGCGAACTTTAGGGATCTCCATAGTACTTCATTTGTTGATTGTCTTTTTAGTTGCTCGAGTACATGGTTCTTCTATTAGACCCAACTATAGTAGTGTTAATTTCTAGCTATCTACTAGGATTTTATTTAATTATGAGTGGGAAGGAGGATGGAATTGTGAGTCGACAACACATTTGCCTCTTCTTATCTCCATGTCTCCACCTTTAAATGTGGCGTCAGAATGTATGGGATGCATTTTGGATATGCAAAGAGCTGATTTTAGCAAGTGTATTTCCTCCTACTTTGTAGTCCTCTTCAAGGTAAGGTAACACTCTATCTAAATCTGGATTTTAGGCATGATTTGATATTTTTTTGCTTGTAAGCACTAGTTTATTTAAGCTTTTGAAGTTTTATAAATGGATCTTAGTGCCTTACTTGCCTTCATTCCCAATTGATAGGGGAACCTCAGCATTGCTTGGACAAAGCAGTTGATATAATTCCTCTAAGGGTGTTGATGTAATATTCTTTGATGATGTCGGACACTTATCGCTTCTCCTGCTCCTTCGAGAAGTCTTCTCTATCCAATGCCCACCCAGTTGTGATGGGTCATTAAGTGAGAACTATCATTTTCATTATATTCGCATCTTGGAAATTTCTTGGGCTCAATCAGTCTTTTTTTGGCTTCTATCTGATCGTTTTGGGGTGCTTTTCTGGGATATATATGTGTGGTCCTTCTGGATTGTGAAAATATCAATGGACTTGCTTTTTTTCACGCGAACTTTAGGGATCTCCATAGTACTTCATTGGTTGATTGACATTGTAGTTGCTCGAGTACATGGTTTCTCTATTAGACACAACTATAGTAGTGTTAATTTCTAGGTATCTTCTAGGATATTTTTAATTATGAATGGGAAGGAGGATGGAATTGTGAATCGACAACACATTTGCCTCTTCTTATCTCCATGTCTCCACCTTTAAATGTGACGTCAGAATGTATGGGATGCATTTTACATATGCAAGAAGCTGATTTTGGCGAGTGTATTTGCTCCTACTTTATAATCCTCTTCAAGGTAAGGTAACACTCTATCTAAATCTGTATTTTAGGCATGATTTGATCCTTTTTTGCTGGTAAGCACTTTTTTATTTAAGCTTTTGAAGTTTTATTAATGGATCTTAGTGCCTTACTCGCCTTCATTCCCAATTGATAGGGGAACCTCAGCATTGCTTGGACAAAGCAGTTGATATAATTCCTCTAGGGGTGTTGATGTAATATTCTTTGATGATGTCGGACACTTATCGCTTGTCTTGCTCTTTAGAGATGTCTTCTCTATCCAATGCCCAGCCAGTAGTGATGGGTCATTAGGTTATAACAATCCTTTTCATTATATTCGCATCTTGGAAATTTCTTGGGGTCAATCCGTCTTTTTTCGGCTTTGATTTGATAGTTTTGGGGTTCCTTTCTGTGATATATATGTGTGGTCCTTCTAGATTGTGAAAATATCAATGGACTTGCTTTTTCTCATGCGAACTTTAGGGATCTCCATAGTACTTCATTTGTTGATTGTCTTTTTAGTTGCTCGAGTACGTGGTTTCTCTATTAGACCCAATTATAGTTGTGTTAATTTCTAGCGATCTACTAGGATTTTTTTTAATTATGAATGGGAAGGAGGCCGGAATTGTCAGTCAACAACACATTTTTCTGTTCTTATCTCCATGTCTCTCCCTTTAAATGTGACGTCAGAACGTATGGGATGCATTTTACGTATGCAAGGAGTTGATTTTGACGAGTGTATTTGCTTCTACTTTGTAGGCCTCTTCAAGGTAAGGTAACACTATCTAAATCTGGATTTTAGGCATGATTCGATCCTTTTTTTGCTTGTAAGCACTAGTTTATTTATGCTTTTGAAGTTTTATAAATGGATCTTTGTGCCTTACTCGCCTTCATTCCCAATTGATAGGGGAATCTCAGCATTGCTTGGACAAAAGCAGTTGATATAATTCTTCAAAGGGTGTTGGTGTAATATTCTTGGATGATGTCGGACACTTATCGCTTCTCCTGCTCATTAAAGAAGTCTTCTCTATCCAATGCCCACCCAGTTGTGATGGGTCATTAGGTTACAACTATCCTTTTCATTATATTCGCATCTTGGAAATTTCTTGGACTCAATCAGTCTTTTTTTGGTTTTGATCTGATAGTTATTGCGTGCTTTTTTGGGATATATATGCGTGGTCCTCCTAGATTTTGAAATTACCAATGGACTTGCTTTTACTCACGCGAACTTTAGGGATCTCCATAGTACTTCATTTGCTGATTGTCTTTTTAGTTGCTCGAGTACATGGTTCCTCTATTAGACCCAACTATAGTAGTGTTAATTTCTAGCTATCTACTGGGATTTTATTTAATTATGAGTGGGAAGGAGGATGGAATTGTGAGTCGACAACACATTTGCCTCTTCTTATCTCCATGTCTCCACCTTTAAATGTGACGTCAGAATGTATGGGATGCATTTTGGATATGCAAGGAGCTAATTTTAGCAAGTGTATTTCCTCCTACTTTGTAGTCCACTTCAAAGTAAGGTGACACTCTATCTAAATCTGGATTTTAGGCATGATTTGATATTTTTTTGCTTGTAAGCACTAGTTTATTTAAGCTTTTGAAGTTTTATAAATGGATCTTAGTGCCTTACTTGCCTTCATTCCCAATTGATAGGGGAACCTCAGCATTGCTTGGACAAAGCAGTTGATATAATTCCTCTAAGGGTGTTGATGTAATATTCTTTGATGATGTCGGACACTTATCGCTTCTCCTGCTCCTTCGAGAAGTCTTCTCTATCCAATGCCCACCCAGTTGTGATGGGTCATTAAGTTAGAACTATCATTTTCATTATATTCGCATCTTGGAAATTTCTTGGGCTCAATCAGTCTTTTTTTGGCTTCTATCTGATCGTTTTGGGGTGCTTTTCTGGGATATATATGTGTGGTCCTTCTGGATTGTGAAAATATCAATGGACTTGCTTTTTCTCACGCGAACTTTAGGGATCTCCATAGTACTTCATTGGTTGATTGACATTGTAGTTGCTCGAGTACATGGTTTCCCTATTAGACACAACTATAGTAGTGTTAATTTCTAGCTATCTACTAGGATTTTTTTTAATTGTGAGTCGACAACACATTTACCTCTTCTTATCTCTATGTCTCCACCTTTAAATGTGACGTCAGAATGTATGGGACGCATTTTGCATATGCAAGAAGCTGATTTTGGCGAGTGTATTTGCTCCTACTTTATAGTCCTCTTCAAGGTAAGATGACACTCTATCTAAATCTGGATTTTAGGCATGATTTGATGCTTTTATGCTTGTAAGCACTAGTTTATTTAAGCTTTTGAAGTTTTATAAATGGATCTTAGTGCCTTACTTGCCTTCATTCCCAATTGATAGGGGAATCTCAGCATTGCTTGGACAAAGCAGTTGATATGATTCCTCTACGGGTGTTGATGTAATATTCTTTGATGACGTCGGACGCTTATCGCTTCTCCTACACCTTAGAGAAGTCTTCCCTATCCAATGCCCACCCAGTTGTGATGGGTCATTAGGTTACAACTATCCTTTTCATTATATTCGCATCTTGGAAATTTCTTGGACTTATTCTGTCTTGTTTTGGCTTTGATCTGATAGTTTTGGGATGCTCTTCTGGGATATATATGTGTGGTCCTTCTAGATTGTGAAAATATCAATGGACTTGCTTTTTCTCATGCGAACTTTAGGGATCTCCATAGTACTTCATTAGTTGATTGTCATTTTAGTTGCTCGTGTACATGGTTTCTCTATTAGTCCCAACTATAGTAGTGTTAATTTCTAGCTGTCTACTAGGATTTTTTTTAATTATGAGTGGGAATGAGGATGGAATTGTGAGTCGACAACACATTTGCCTCCTCTTATCTCCAAGTCTACTCCTTTAAATGTGACGTCAGAATGTATGGAATGAATTTTGCGTATGCAAGGAGCTGATTTCGGCGAGTGTATTTGCTTCTACTTTGTAGTCCTCTTCAAGGTAAAGTAACACTCTATCTAAATCTGCATTTTAGGGATGATTTGATCCTTTTTTCCTTGTAAGCACTTGTTTATTTAAGTTTTTGAAGTTTTATAAATGTATCTTAGTGCATTACTTGCCTTCATTCCCAATTGATTGGGGAATCTCAGCATTGCTTAGACAAAGCAGTTGATATATTTCCTCTAGGGGTGTTGATGTAATATTCTTTGATGATGTCGGACACTTATCGCTTCTCTTGCTCCTTAGAGAAGTCTTCTCTATCCGATGCCCAGCCAGTTGTGATGGATCATTAGGTTACAACTATCATCTTCATTATATTCACATCTAGGATTTTTTTTAATTATGAGTGGGAAGGAGGATGGAGTTGTGAGTCGACAACACATTTGCCTATTCTTATCTCCATGTCTCCACCTTTAAATGTGATGTAAGAATGTATGGGATGCATTTTGCATATGCAAGAAGCTGATTTTGGCGAGTGTATTTGCTCCTACTTTATAGTCCTCTTCAAGGTAAGATAACACTCTATCTAAATCTGGATTTTAGGCAGGATTTGATGTTTTTTGCTTCTAAGCACTAGTTTATTTAAGCTTTTGAAGTTTTATAAATGGATCTTAGTGCCTTACTTGCCTTCATTCCCAATTGATAGGGGAACCTCAGCATTGCTTGGACAAAGCAGTTGATATAATTCCTCTAAGGGTGTTGATGTAATATTCTTTGATGATGTCGGACACTTATCGCTTCTCCTGCTCCTTCGAAAGTCTTCTCTATCCAATGCCCACCCAGTTGTGATGGGTCATTAAGTTAGAACTATCATTTTCATTATATTCGCATCTTGGAAATTTCTTGGGCTCAATCAGTCTTTTTTTGGCTTCTATCTGATCGTTTTGGGGTGCTTTTCTGGCATATATATGTGTAGTCCTTCTGGATTGTGAAAATATCAATGGACTTGCTTTTTCTCACGCGAACTTTAGGGATCTCCATAGTACTTCATTGGTTGATTGACATTGTAGTTGCTCGAGTACATGGTTTCCCTATTAGACACAACTATAGTAGTGTTAATTTCTAGCTATCTACTAGGATTTTTTTTAATTGTGAGTCGACAACACATTTGCCTCTTCTTATCTCTATGTCTCCACCTTTAAATGTGACGTCAGAATGTATGGGACGCATTTTGCATATGCAAGAAGCTGATTTTGGCGAGTGTATTTGCTCCTACTTTATAGTCCTCTTCAAGGTAAGATGACACTCTATCTAAATCTGGATTTTAGGCATGATTTGATGCTTTTATGCTTGTAAGCACTAGTTTATTTAAGCTTTTGAAGTTTTATAAATGGATCTTAGTGCCTTACTTGCCTTCATTCCCAATTGATAGGGGAATCTCAACATTGCTTGGACAAAGCAGTTGATATGATTCCTCTACGGGTGTTGATGTAATATTCTTCGATGACGTCGGACGCTTATCGCTTCTCCTACGCCTTAGAGAAGTCTTCCCTATCCAATGCCCACCCAGTTGTGATGGGTCATTAGGTTACAACTATCCTTTTCATTATATTCGCATCTTGGAAATTTCTTGGACTTATTCAGTCTTGTTTTGGCTTTGATCTGATAGTTTTGGGATGCTCTTCTGGGATATATATGTGTGGTCCTTCTAGATTGTGAAAATATCAATGGACTTGCTTTTTCTCATGCGAACTTTAGGGATCTCCATAGTACTTCATTAGTTGATTGTCATTTTAGTTGCTCGTGTACATGGTTTCTCTATTAGTCCCAACTATAGTAGTGTTAATTTCTAGCTGTCTACTAGGATTTTTTTTAATTATGAGTGGGAATGAGGATGGAATTGTGAGTCGACAACACATTTGCCTCCTCTTATCTCCAAGTCTACTCCTTTAAATGTGACGTCAGAATGTATGGAATGAATTTTGCGTATGCAAGGAGCTGATTTCGGCGAGTGTATTTGCTTCTACTTTGTAGTCCTCTTCAAGGTAAAGTAACACTCTATCTAAATCTGCATTTTAGGGATGATTTGATCCTTTTTTCCTTGTAAGCACTTGTTTATTTAAGTTTTTGAAGTTTTATAAATGTATCTTAGTGCATTACTTGCCTTCATTCCCAATTGATTGGGGAATCTCAGCATTGCTTAGACAAAGCAGTTGATATATTTCCTCTAGGGGTGTTGATGTAATATTCTTTGATGATGTCGGACACTTATCGCTTCTCTTGCTCCTTAGAGAAGTCTTCTCTATCCGATGCCCAGCCAGTTGTGATGGATCATTAGGTTACAACTATCATCTTCATTATATTCACATCTAGGATTTTTTTTAATTATGAGTGGGAAGGAGGATGGAGTTGTGAGTCGACAACACATTTGCCTATTCTTATCTCCATGTCTCCACCTTTAAATGTGATGTAAGAATGTATGGGATGCATTTTGCATATGCAAGAAGCTGATTTTGGCGAGTGTATTTGCTCCTACTTTATAGTCCTCTTCAAGGTAAGATAACACTCTATCTAAATCTGGATTTTAGGCAGGATTTGATGTTTTTTGCTTCTAAGCACTAGTTTATTTAAGCTTTTGAAGTTTTATAAATGGATCTTAGTGCCTTACTTGCCTTTATTCCCAATTGATAGGGGAATCTCAGCATTACTTGGACAAAGCAGTTGATAATATTCCTCTAAGGGTGTTGATGTAATATTCTCTGACGATGTCGGACACTTATCGCTTCTCCTGCTCCTTGGAGAAGTGTTCTCTATCCAATGCCCACCCAGTTGTGATGGGTCATTAGGTTACAATTATCCTTTTCATTGTATTAACATCTTGGAAATTTCTTGGACTCAATCAGTCTTTTTTTGGTTTTGATCTGATAGTTTTGGGGTGCTTTTCTGGGATATATATGTGTGGTCCTTCTAGATTTTGAAAATATCAATGGACTTGCTTTTACTCACGCGAACATTATGGATCTCCATAGTACTTCATTTTTTGATTGTCTTTATAGTTGCTCGAGTACTTGGTTTCTCTATTAGACCCAACAATAGTAGTGTTAATTTCTAGCTATCTACTCGGATTTTTTTTAATTATCAGTGGGAAGGAGGCTGGAATTGTGAGTCGACAGCACATTTGCCTCTTCTTATCTCCAAGTCTCCTCCTTTAAATGTGACGTCAGAATGTATGGGATGAATTTTACGTATGCAATAAGCTGATTTTGGCGAGTGTATTTGCTTCTACTTTGTAGTCGTCTTCAAGGTAAGGTAACACTCTATCTAAATCTAGATTTTAGGGATGATTTGTTCCTTTTTTGCATGTAAGCACTAGTTTATTTAAGCTTTTGAAGTTTTATAAATGGATGTTAGTGCCTTACTTGCCTTCATTCCAATTTGATAGGGGAATCTCAGCATTCCTTGGACAAAAGCAGTTGATATAATTCCTCTGCGGGTGTTGATATAATATTCTTCGATGATGTCGGACACTTATCGCTTCTCCTGCTCATTAAAGAAGTCTTCTCTATCCAATGCCCACCCAGTCGTGATGGGTCATTAGGTTACAACTATCCTTTTCATTATATTCGCATCTTGGAAATTTCTTGGACTCAGTCAGTCTTTTTTTGGTTTTGATCTGATAGTTTTGGGGTGCTTTTCTGGGATATATATGTGCGGTCCTTCTACATTTTGAAAATATCAATGCACTTGCTTTTTCTCACGCGAACTTTGGGGATCTCCATAGTACTTCATTTGTTGATTGTCTTTTTAGTTGCTCGAGTGCATGGTTTCTCTATTAGACCCAACTATAGTAGTGTTCATTTCTAGCTATCTACTCGGAATTTTTTTAATTATGAGTGGGAAGGAGGATGGAGTTGTGAGTCGACAACACATTTGCCTATTCGTATCTCCATGTCTCCACCTTTAAATGTGATGTCAGAATGCATGGGATGCATTTTGCATATGCAAGAAGCTGATTTTGGCGAGTGTATTTGCTCCTACTTTATAGTCCTCTTCAAGGTAAGATAACACTCTATCTAAATCTTTATTTTAGGCAGGATTTGATCCTTTTTTGCTTGTAAGCACTAGTTTATTTAAGCTTTTGAAGTTTTATAAATGTATCTTAGTGCCTTACTTGCCTTCATTCCCAATTGATAGAGGAATCTCAGCATTGCTTGGACAAAGCAGTTGATATAATTCCTCTACAGGTGTTGATGTAAAATTCTTCGATGACGTCGGACGCTTATCGCTTCTCCTACTCCTTAGAGAAGTCTTCTCTATCCAATGCCCACCCAGTTGTGATGGGTCATTAGGTTACAACTATCATTTTCATTATATTCGCATCTTGGAAATTTCTTGGACTCAATTAGTCTTTTTTTGGTTTTGATCTGATAGTTTTGGGGTGCTTTTCTGGGATATATATGTGCGGTCCTTCTACATTTTGAAAATATCAATGGACTTGCTTTTACTCACGCGAACATTATGGATCTCCATAGTACTTCATTTTTTGATTGTCTTTATAGTTGCTCGAGTACTTGGTTTCTCTATTAGACCCAACAATAGTAGTGTTAATTTCTAGCTATCTACTCGGATTTTTTTTAATTATCAGTGGGAAGGAGGCTGGAATTGTGAGTCGACAGCACATTTGCCTCTTCTTATCTCCAAGTCTCCTCCTTTAAATGTGACGTCAGAATGTATGGGATGAATTTTGCGTATGCAATAAGCTGATTTTGGCGAGTGTATTTGCTTCTACTTTGTAGTCGTCTTCAAGGTAAGGTAACACTCTATCTAAATCTAGATTTTAGGGATGATTTGATCCTTTTTTGCATGTAAGCACTAGTTTATTTAAGCTTTTGAAGTTTTATAAATGGATGTTAGTGCCTTACTTGCCTTAATTCCAATTTGATAGGGGAATCTCAGCATTCCTTGGACAAAAGCAGTTGATATAATTCCTCTGCGGGTGTTGATATAATATTCTTCGATGATGTCGGACACTTATCGCTTCTCCTGCTCATTAAAGAAGTCTTCTCTATCCAATGCCCACCCAGTCGTGATGGGTCATTAGGTTACAACTATCCTTTTCATTATATTCGCATCTTGGAAATTTCTTGGACTCAGTCAGTCTTTTTTTGGTTTTGATCTGATAGTTTTGGGGTGCTTTTCTGGGATATATATGTGCGGTCCTTCTTCATTTTGAAAATATCAATGCACTTGCTTTTTCTCACGCGAACTTTGGGGATCTCCATAGTACTTCATTTGTTGATTGTCTTTTTAGTTGCTCGAGTGCATGGTTTCTCTATTAGACCCAACTATAGTAGTGTTCATTTCTAGCTATCTACTCAGAATTTTTTTAATTATGAGTGGGAAGGAGGATGGAGTTGTGAGTCGACAACACATTTGCCTATTCGTATCTCCATGTCTCCACCTTTAAATGTGATGTCAGAATGTATGGGATGCATTTTGCATATGCAAGAAGCTGATTTTGGCGAGTGTATTTGCTCCTACTTTATAGTCCTCTTCAAGGTAAGATAACACTCTATCTAAATCTTTATTTTAGGCAGGATTTGATCCTTTTTTGCTTGTAAGCACTAGTTTATTTAAGCTTTTGAAGTTTTATAAATGTATCTTAGTGCCTTACTTGCCTTCATTCCCAATTGATAGAGGAATCTCAGCATTGCTTGGACAAAGCAGTTGATATAATTCCTCTACAGGTGTTGATGTAAAATTCTTCGATGACGTCGGACGCTTATCGCTTCTCCTACTCCTTAGAGAAGTCTTCTCTATCCAATGCCCACCCAGTTGTGATGGGTCATTAGGTTACAACTATCATTTTCATTATATTCGCATCTTGGAAATTTCTTGGACTCAATCAGTCTTTTTTTGGTTTTGATCTGATAGTTTTGGGGTGCTTTTCTGGGATATATATGTGCGGTCCTTCTACATTTTGAAAATATCAATGGACTTGCTTTTACTCACGCGAACTTTAGGGATCTCCATAGTACTTCATTTGTTGATTCCCGTTTTAGTTGCTCGAGTACATGGTTTCTCTATTAGACCCAACTATAGTAGTGTTCATTTCTAGCTATCTACTAGGATTTTTTTTAATTATGAGTGGGAAGGAGGATGGAGTTGTGAGTCGACAACACATTTACCTATTCTTGTCTCCATGTCTCCACCTTTAAATGTGATGTCAGAATGTATGGGATGCATTTTGCATATGCAAGAAGCTGATTTTGGCGAGTGTATTTGCTCCTACTTTAGAGTCCTCTTCAAGGTAAGATAACACTCTATCTAAATCTGGATTTTAGGCAAGATTTGATGTTTTTTGCTTCTAAGCACTAGTTTATTTAAGCTTTTGAAGTTTTATAAATGGATCTTAGTGCCTTACTTGCCTTCATTCCCAATTGATAGGGGAATCTCAGCATTACTTGGACAAAGCAGTTGATATAATTCCTCTAAGGGTGTTGATGTAATATTCTTTGACGATGTCGTACACATATCGCTTCTCCTGCTTCTTAGAGAAGTCTTCTCTATCCAATGCCCACCTAGTTGTGATGGGTCATTAGGTTACAACTATTATTTTCATTATATTCGCATCTTGGAAATTTCTTGGACTCAATCAGTCTTTTTTTGGTTTTGATCTGATAGTTTTGGGGTGCTTTTCTGGGATATATATGTGCGGTCCTTCTACATTTTGAAAATATCAATGCACTTGCTTTTTCTCACGCGAACTTTGGGGATCTCCATAGTACTTCATTTGTTGATTGTCTTTTTAGTTGCTCGAGTGCATGGTTTCTCTATTAGACCCAACTATAGTAGTGTTCATTTCTAGCTATCTACTAGGATTTTTTTTAATTATGAGTGGGAAGGAGGATGGAGTTGTGAGTCGACAACACATTTGCCTATTCGTATCTCCATGTCTCCACCTTTAAATGTGATGTCAGAATGTATGGGATGCATTTTGCATATGCAAGAAGCTGATTTTGGCGAGTGTATTTGCTCCTACTTTATAGTCCTCTTCAAGGTAAGATAACACTCTATCTAAATCTGGATTTTAGGCAGGATTTGACCCTTTTTTGCTTGTAAGCACTAGTTTATTTAAGCTTTTGAAGTTTTATAAATGTATCTTAGTGCCTTACTTGCCTTCATTCCCAATTGATAGAGGAATCTCAGCATTGCTTGGACAAAGCAGTTGATATAATTCCTCTACAGGTGTTGATGTAAAATTCTTCGATGACGTCGGACGCTTATCGCTTCTCCTACTCCCTAGAGAAGTCTTCTCTATCCAATGCCCACCCAGTTGTGATGGGTCATTAGGTTACAACTATCATTTTCATTATATTCACATCTTGGAAATTTCTTGGACTCAATCAGTCTTTTTTTGGTTTTGATCTGATAGTTTTGGGGTGCTTTTCTGGGATATATATGTGCGGTCCTTCTACATTTTGAAAATATCAATGGACTTGCTTTTTCTCACGCGAACTTTAGGGATCTCCATAGTACTTCATTTGTTGATTCCCGTTTTAGTTGCTCAAGTACATGGTTTCTCTATTAGACCCAACTATAGTAGTGTTCATTTCTAGCTATCTACTAGGATTTTTTTTAATTATGAGTGGGAAGGAGGATGGAGTTGTGAGTCGACAACACATTTGCCTATTCTTATCTCCATGTCTCCACCTTTAAATGTGATGTCAGAATGTATGGGATGCATTTTGCATATGCAAGAAGCTAATTTTGGCGAGTGTATTTGCTCCTACTTTATAGTCCTCTTCAAGGTAAGATAACACTCTATCTAAATCTGGATTTTAGGCAGGATTTGATGTTTTTTGCTTCTAAGCACTAGTTTATTTAAGCTTTTGAAGTTTTATAAATGGATCTTAGTGCCTTACTTGCCTTCATTCCCAATTGATTGGGGAATCTCAGCATTACTTGGACAAAGCAGTTGATATAATTCCTCTAAGGGTGTTGATGTAATATTCTTTGACGATGTCGGACACTTATCGCTTCTCCTGCTCCTTGGAGAAGTCTTCTCTATCCAATGCCCACCCAGTTGTGATGGGTCATTAGGTTACAACTATTATTTTCATTATATTCGCATCTTGGAAATTTCTTGGACTCAATCAGTCTTTTTTTGGTTTTGATCTGATAGTTTTGGGGTGCTTTTCTGGGATATATATGTGCGGTCCTTCTGCATTTTGAAAATATCAATGCACTTGCTTTTTCTCACGCGAACTTTAGGGATCTCCATAGTTCTTCATTTGTTGATTGTCTTTTTAGTTGCTCGAGTGCATGGTTTCTCTATTAGACCCAACTATAGTAGTGTTCATTTCTAGCTATCTACTAGGATTTTTTTTAATTATGAGTGGGAAGGAGGATGGAGTTGTGAGTCGACAACACATTTGCCTATTCGTATCTCCATGTCTCCACCTTTAAATGTGATGTCAGAATGTATGGGATGTATTTGGCATAAGCAAGAAGCTGATTTTGGCGAGTGTATTTGCTCCTACTTTGTAGGCCTCTTCAAGGTAAGGTAACACTCTATCTAAATCTGGATTTCAGGCATGATTCGATCCTTTTTTGCTTGTAAGCACTAGTTTATCTAAGGTTTTGAAGTTTTATAAATGGATGTTAGTGCCTTACTTGCCTTCATTCCCAATTGATAGGGGAATCTCAGCATTTCTTGGACAAAGCAGTTGGTATAATTCCTCTACGGGTGTTGATGTAATATTCTTCGATGATGTCGGACACTTATCGCTTCTCCTGCTCCTTAGAGCAGTCTTCCCTATCCAATGCCCACCCTGTTGTGATGGGTCATTAGGTTACAACAATCCTTTTCATTATATTCGCATCTTGGAAATTTCTTGGGCTCATTCAGTCTTTTTTCGGCTTTGATTTGATAGTTTTGGGGTTCCTTTCTGGGATATATATGTGTGGTCCTTCTTGATTTTGAAAATATTAATGGACTTGCTTTTTCCTATGCGAACTTTAGGGATCTCCATAGTACTTCATTTGTTGATTGTCTTTTTAGTTGCTCGAGTACATGGTTTCTCTATTAGACCCAACTATAGTAGTGTTAATTTCTAGCTATCTACTAGAATTTTTTTTAATTATGAGTGGGAAGGAGGACGGAATTGTGAGTCGACAACACATTTGCCTCTTCTTATCTCCATGTCTCCACCTTTAAATGTGATGTCAGAATGTATGGGATGCATTTTGGATATGCAAGGAGCTGATTTTGGCGAGTGTATTTGCTCCTACTTTATAGTCCTCTTCAAGGTAAGATAACACTCTATCTAAATCTGGATTTTAGGCAGGATTTGATCTTTTTTGCTTCTAAGCACTAGTTTATTTAAGCTTTTGAAGTTTTATAAATGGATCTTAGTGCCTTACTTGCCTTCATTCCCAATTGATAGGGGAATCTCAGCATTACTTGGACAAAGCAGTTGATATAATTCCTCTAAGGGTGTTGATGTAATATTCTTTGACGATGTCGGACACTTATCGCTTCTCCTGCTCCTTGGAGAAGTCTTGTCTATCCAATGACCACTTTGTTGCGATGGGTTATTAGGTTACAACTATCATTTTCATTGTATTCGCATCTTGGAAATTTCTTGGAATCAATCAGTCTTTTTTTGGTTTTGATCTGATAGTTTTGGGGTGCTTTTCTGGGATATATATGTGTGGTCCTTCTAGATTTCGAAAATATCAATGGACTTGCTTTTTCTCACGTGAACTTTAGGGATCTCCATAGTACTTCATTTGTTGATTGTCTTCTCAGTTGCTCGAGTACATGGTTTCTCTATTGGACCCAACTATAGTAGTGTTAATTTCTAGCTATCTACTAGGATTTTTTTTAATTATGAGTGGAAATGAGGCTGGAATTGTGAGTCGACAACACATTTGCCTCTTCTTATCTCCAAGTCTCCTCCTTTAAATGTGATGTCAGAATGTATGGGATGCATTTTACGTATGCAAGGAGCTAATTTTGACGAGTGTATTTGCTCCTACTTTGTAGGCCTCTTCAAGGTAAGGTAACACTCTATCTAAATCTGGATTTCAGGCATGATTCGATCCTTTTTTGCTTGTAAGCACTAGTTTATCTAAGGTTTTGAAGTTTTATAAATGGATGTTAGTGCCTTACTTGCCTTCATTCCCAATTGATAGGGGAATCTCAGCATTTCTTGGACAAAGCAGTTGGTATAATTCCTCTACGGGTGTTGATGTAACATTCTTCGATGACGTCGGACACTTATCGCTTCTCCTGCTCCTTAGAGCAGTCTTCCCTATCCAATGCCCACCCTGTTGTGATGGGTCATTAGGTTACAACTATCCTTTTCATTATATTCACATCTTGGAAATTTCTTGGACTCAATCAGTCTTTTTTTGGTTTTGATTTGATAGTTTTGGGGTGCTTTTCTAGGATATATATGTGCAGTCCTTATACATTTTGAAAATATCAATGGACTTGCTTTTTCTCACGTGACCTTTAGGGATCTCCATAGTACTTCATTTGTTGATTGTCTTTTCAGTTGCTCGAGTACATGGTTTCTCTATTGGACCAAACTATAGTAGTGTTAATTTCTAGCTATCTACTAGGATTTTTTTTAATTATGAGTGGGAATGAGGCTGGAATTGTGAGTCGACAACACATTTGCCTCATCTTATCTCCAAGTCTCCTCCTTTAAATGTGATGTCAGAATGTATGGGATGCATTTTACGTATGCAAGGAGCTAATTCTAACGAGTGTATTTGCTCCTACTTTGTAGGCCTCTTCAAGGTAAGGTAACACTCTATCTAAATCTGGATTTCAGGCATGATTCGATCCTTTTTTGCTTGTAAGCACTAGTTTATCTAAGGTTTTGAAGTTTTATAAATGGATGTTAGTGCCTTACTTGCCTTCATTCCCAATTGATAGGGGAATCTCAGCATTTCTTGGACAAAGCAGTTGGTATAATTCCTCTACGGGTGTTGATGTAATATTCTTCGATGATGTCGGACACTTATCGCTTCTCCTGCTCCTTAGAGCAGTCTTCCCTATCCAATGCCCACCCTGTTGTGATGGGTCATTAGGTTACAACAATCCTTTTCATTATATTCGCATCTTGGAAATTTCTTGGGCTCATTCAGTCTTTTTTCGGCTTTGATTTGATAGTTTTGGGGTTCCTTTCTGGGATATATATGTGTGGTCCTTCTAGATTTTGAAAATATCAATGGACTTGCTTTTTCCTATGCGAACTTTAGGGATCTCCATAGTACTTCATTTGTTGATTGTCTTTTTAGTTGCTCAAGTACATGGTTTCTCTATTAGACCCAACTATAGTAGTGTTAATTTCTAGCTATCTACAAGAATTTTTTTTAATTATGAGTGGGAAGGAGGACGGAATTGTGAGTCGACAACACATTTGCCTCTTCTTATCTCCATGTCTCCACCTTTAAATGTGATGTCAGAATGTATGGGATGCATTTTGGATATGCAAGGAGCTGATTTTGGCGAGTGTATTTGCTCCTACTTTATAGTCCTCTTCAAGGTAAGATAACACTCTATCTAAATCTGGATTTTAGGCAGGATTTGATCTTTTTTGCTTCTAAGCACTAGTTTATTTAAGCTTTTGAAGTTTTATAAATGGATCTTAGTGCCTTACTTGCCTTCATTCCCAATTGATAGGGGAATCTCAGCATTACTTGGACAAAGCAGTTGATATAATTCCTCTAAGGGTGTTGATGTAATATTCTTTGACGATGTCGGACACTTATCGCTTCTCCTGCTCCTTGGAGAAGTCTTGTCTATCCAACGACCACCTTGTTGCGATGGGTCATTTGGTTACAACTATCATTTTCATTGTATTCGCATCTTGGAAATTTCTTGGAATCAATCAGTCTTTTTTTGGTTTTGATCTGAAAGTTTTGGGGTGCTTTTCTGGGATATATATGTGTGGTCCTTCTAGATTTCGAAAATATCAATGGACTTGCTTTTTCTCACGTGAACTTTAGGGATTTCCATAGTACTTCATTTGTTGATTGTCTTCTCAGTTGCTCGAGTACATGGTTTCTCTATTGGACCCAACTATAGTAGTGTTAATTTCTAGCTATCTACTAGGATTTTTTTTAATTATGAGTGGAAATGAGGCTGGAATTGTGAGTCGACAACACATTTGCCTCTTCTTATCTCCAAGTCTCCTCCTTTAAATGTGATGTCAGAATGTATGGGATGCATTTTACGTATGCAAGGAGCTAATTTTGACGAGTGTATTTGCTCCTACTTTGTAGGCCTCTTCAAGGTAAGGTAACACTCTATCTAAATCTGGATTTCAGGCATGATTCGAACCTTTTTTTGCTTGTAAGCACTAGTTTATCGAAGGTTTTGAAGTTTTATAAATGGATGTTAGTGCCTTACTTGCCTTCATTCCCAATTGATAGGGGAATCTCAGCATTTCTTGGACAAAGCAGTTGGTATAATTCCTCTACGGGTGTTGATGTAATATTTTTCGATGACGTCGGACACTTATCGCTTCTCCTGCTCCTTAGAGCAGTCTTCCCTATCCAATGCCCACCCTGTTGTGATGGGTCATTAGGTTACAACAATCCTTTTCATTATATTCGCATCTTGGAAATTTCTTGGGCTCATTCAGTCTTTTTTCGGCTTTGATTTGATAGTTTTGGGGTTCCTTTCTGGGATATATATGTGTGGTCCTTCTAGATTTTGAAAATATCAATGGACTTGCTTTTTCCTATGCGAACTTTAGGGATCTCCATAGTACTTCATTTGTTGATTGTCTTTTTAGTTGCTCAGGTACATGCTTTCTCTATTAGACCCAACTATAGTAGTGTTAATTTCTAGCTATCTACTAGAATTTTTTTTAATTATGAGTGGGAATGAGGCTGGAATTGTGAGTCGACAACACATTTGCCTCATCTTATCTCCAAGTCTCCTCCTTTAAATGTGATGTCAGAATGTATGGGATGCATTTTACGTATGCAAGGAGCTAATTTTGACGAGTGTATTTGCTCCTACTTTGTAGGCCTTTTCAAGTTAAGGTAACACTCTATCTAAATCTGGATTTCAGGCATGATTCGATCCTTTTTTGCTTGTGAGCACTAGTTTATCTAAGGTTTTGAAGTTTTATAAATGGATGTTAGTGCCTTACTTGCCTTTATTCCCAATTGATAGGGGAATCTCAGCATTTCTTGGACAAAGCAGTTGGTATAATTCCTCTACGGGTGTTGATGTAATATTCTTCGATGATGTCGGACACTTATCGCTTCTCCTGCTCCTTAGAGCAGTCTTCCCTATCCAATGCCCACCCTGTTGTGATGGGTCATTAGGTTACAACAATCCTTTTCATTATATTCGCATCTTGGAAATTTCTTTGGCTCATTCAGTCTTTTTTCGGCTTTGATTTGATAGTTTTGCGGTTCCTTTCTGGGATATATATGTGTGGTCCTTCTAGATTTTGAAAATATCAATGGACTTGCTTTTTCCCACGCGAACTTTAGGGATGTCCATAGTACTTCATTTGTTGATTGTCTTTTTAGTTGCTCAAGTACATGGTTTCTCTATTAGACCCAACTATAGTAGTGTTAACTTCTAGCTATCCATTAGAATTTTTTTTAATTATGAGTGGGAAGGAGGATGGAATTGTGAGTCGACGACACATTTTCCTCTTCTTATCTCCATGTCTCCACCTTTGACTGTGACGTCAGAATGTATGGGATGCATTTTACGTATGCAAGGCGCTAATTTTGACGAGTGTATTTGCTCCTACTTTGTAGGCCTCTTCAAGGTTAGGTAACACTCTATCTAAATCTGGATTTCAGGCATGATTCGATCCTTTTTTTGCTTGTAAGCACTAGTTTATTTAAGCTTTTGAAGTTTTATAAATGGATCTTAGTGCCTTACTTGCCTTCATTCCCAATTGATAGGGGAATCTCAGCATTGCTTGGACAAAAGCAGTTGATATAATTCCTCTAAGGGTGTTGACGTAATATTATTTGATGATGTCGGACACTTATCGCTTCTCTTGCTCCTTAGAGAAGTCTTCTCTATCCAATGCCCAGCCAGTAGTGATGGGTCACTAGGTTACAACAATCCTTTTCATTGTATTCGCATCTTGGAAATTTGTTGGGCTCAATCAGTCTTTTTTCGGCTTTGATTTGATAGTTTTGCGGTTCCTTTCTAGGATATATATGTGTGGTCCTTCTAGATTTTGAAAATATCAATGGACTTGCTTTTTCCCACGCGAACTTTAGGGATGTCCATAGTACTTCATTTGTTGATTGTCTTTTTAGTTGCTCAAGTACATGGTTTCTCTATTAGACCCAACTATAGTAGTGTTAACTTCTAGCTATCCATTAGAATTTTTTTTAATTATGAGTGGGAAGGAGGATGGAATTGTGAGTCGACGACACATTTTCCTCTTCTTATCTCCATGTCTCCACCTTTGACTGTGACGTCAGAATGTATGGGATGCATTTTGGATATGCAAAGAGCTGATTTTAGCAAGTGTATTTGCTCCTACTTTGTAGGTCTCTTCAAGGTAAGGTAACACTCTATCTAAATCTGGATTTCAGGCATGATTCGATCCTTTTTTTGCTTATAAGCACTAGTTTATTTAAGCTTTTGAAGTTTTATAAATGCATCTTAGTGCCTTACTTGCCTTCATTCCCAGTTGATATGGAAACCTCAGCATTGCTTGGACAAAGTAGTTGACATAATTCCTCTAAGGGTGTTGATGTAATATTCTTTGATGATGTCGGACACTTATCGCTTCTCCTGCTCCTTGGAGAAGTCTTGTCTATCCCTTGACCACCTTGTTGCGATGGGTCATTAGGTTACAACTATCATTTTCATTGTATTCGCATCTTGGAAATTTCTTGGACTCAACCAGTCTTTTTTTGGTTTTGATCTGATAGTTTTGGGGTGCTTTTCTGGGATATATATGTGCAGTCCTTATACATTTTGAAAATATCAATGGACTTGCTTTTTCTCACGTGAACTTTAGGGATCTCCATAGTACTTCATTTGTTGATTGTCTTTTCAGTTGCTCGAGTACATGGTTTCTCTATTGGACCCAACTATAGTAGTGTTAATTTCTAGCTATCTACTAGGATTTTTTTTAATTATGAGTGGGAATGAGGCTGGAATTGTGAGTCGACAACACATTTGCCTCTTCTTATCTCCAAGTCTCTTCCTTTAAATGTGATGTCAGAATGTATGGGATGCATTTTACGTATGCAAGGAGCTAATTTTGACGAGTGTATTTGCTCCTACTTTGTAGGCCTCTTCAAGGTAAGGTAACACTCTATCTAAATCTGGATTTCAGGCATGATTCGATCTTTTTTTGCTTGTAAGCACTAGTTTATCTAAGGTTTTGAACTTTTATAAATGGATGTTAGTGCCTTACTTGCCTTCATTCCCAATTGATAGGGGAATCTCAACATTTCTTGGACAAAGCAGTTGGTATAATTCCTCTACGGGTGTTGATGTAATATTCTTCGATGATGTCGGACACTTACCGCTTCTCCTGCGCCTTAGAGCAGTCTTCCCTATCCAATGCCCACCTAGTTGTGATGGGTCATTAGGTTACAACAATCCTTTTCATTATATTCGCATCTTGGAAATTTGTTGGGCACAATCAGTCTTTTTTCGGCTTTGATTTGATAGTTTTGGGGTTCCTTTCTGGGATATATATGTGTGGTCCTTCTAGATTTTGAAAATATCAATGGACTTGCTTTTTCCTATGCGAACTTTAGGGATCTCCATAGTACTTCATTTGTTGATTGTCTTTTTAGTTGCTCAAGTACATGGTTTCTCTATTAGACCTAACTATAGTAGTGTTAATTTCTAGCTATCTACTAGAATTTTTTTTAATTATGAGTGGAAAGGAGGACGGAATTGTGAGTCGACAACACATTTGCCTCTTCTTATCTCCATGTCTCCACCTTTAAATGTGACGTCAGAATGTATGGGATGCATTTTGGATATGCAAGGAGCTGATTTTGGCGAGTGTATTTGCTCCTACTTTATAGTCCTCTTCAAGGTAAGATAACACTCTATCTAAATCTGGATTTTAGGCAGGATTTGATCTTTTTTGCTTCTAAGCACTAGTTTATTTAAGCTTTTGAAGTTTTATAAATGGATCTTAGTGCCTTACTTGCCTTCATTCCCAATTGATAGGGGAATCTCAGCATTACTTGGACAAAGCAGTTGATATAATTCCTCTAAGGGTGTTGATGTAATATTCTTTGACGATGTCGGACACTTATCGCTTCTCCTGCTCCTTGGAGAAGTCTTGTCTATCCAATGACCACCTTGTTGCGATGGGTCATTAGGTTACAACTATCATTTTCATTGTATTCGCATCTTGGAAATTTCTTGGAATCAATCAGTCTTTTTTTGGTTTTGATCTGATAGTTTTGGGGTGCTTTTCTGGGATATATATGTGTGGTCCTTCTAGATTTCGAAAATATCAATGGACTTGCTTTTACTCACGCGAACTTTAGGGATCTCCATAGTACTTCATTTGTTGATTGTCTTTTTAGTTGCTCGAGTACATGGTTTCTCTATTAGACCCAACTATTGTAGTGTTAATTTCTAGCTGTCTACTAGAATTTTTTTTAATTATGAGTGGGAAGGAGGATGGAATTGTGAGTCGACAACACATTTGCCTCTTCTTATCTCAATGTCTCCACCTTTAAATGTGACGTTAGAATGTATGGTATGTATTTTGGATATGCAAGGAGCTGATTTTGGCAAGTGTATTTCCTCATACTTTGTAGTCCTCTTCAAGGTAAGGTAACACTCTATCTAAATCTGGATTTTAGGCATGATTTGATCCTTTTTTGCTTGTAAGCACTAGTTTATTTAAGCTTTTGAAGTTTTATAAATGGATCTTAGTGCCTTACTTGCCTTCATTCCCAATTGATAGGGGAATCTCAGCATTGCTTGGACAAAGCAGTTGATATAATTCCTCTAAGGGTGTTGATGTAATATTCTTTGATGATGTCGGACACTTATCGCTTCTCCTGCTCCTTGGAGAAGTCTTCTCTATCCAATGCCTAGCCAGTAGTGATGGGTCATTAGGTTACAACAATCCTTTTCATTATATTCGCATCTTGGAAATTTGTTAGGCTCAATCAGTCTTTTTTCGGCTTTGATTTGATAGTTTTGGGGTTCCATTCTGGGATATATATGTCTGGTCCTTCTAGATTTTGAAAATATCAATGGACTTTCTTTTTCCCACGCGAACTTTAAGGATCTCCATAGTACTTCATTTGTTGATTGTCTTTTCAGTTGCTCGAGTACATGGTTTCTCTATTGGACCTAACTATAGTAGTGTTAATTTCTAGCTATCTACTAGGATTTTTTTTAATTATGAGTGGGAATGAAGCTAGAATTGTGAGTCGACAACACATTTGCCTCTTCTTATCTCCAAGTCTCCTCCTTCAAATGTGACGTCAGAATGTATGGGATGCTTTTTACGTATGCAAGGAGCTGATTTTGACGAGTGTATTTGCTCCGACTTTGTAGGTCTCTTCAAGGTAAGGTAACACTCTATCTAAATCTGGATTTCAGGCATGATTCTATCCTTTTTTTGCTTGTAAGCACTAGTTTATTTAAGCTTTTGAAGTTTTATAAATGGATCTTAGTGCCTTACATGCCTTCATTCCCAATTGATATAGGAACCTCAGCATTGCTTGGACAAAGTAGTTGATATAATTCCTCTAAGGGTGTTGATGTAATATTCTTTGATGATGTCGGACACTTATCGCTTCTCCTGCTCCTTGGAGAAGTCTTGTCTATCCAATGACCACCTTGTTGCGATGGGTCATTAGGTTACAACTATCATTTTCATTGTATTCGCATCTTGGAAATTTCTTGGACTCAACCAGTCTTTTTTTGGTTTTGATCTGATAGTTTTGGGGTGCTTTTCTGGGATATATATGTGCAGTCCTTATACATTTTGAAAATATCAATGGACTTGCTTTTTCTCACGTGAACTTTAGGGATCTCCATAGTACTTCATTTGTTGATTGTCTTTTCAGTTGCTCGAGTACATGGTTTCTCTATTGGACCCAACTATAGTAGTGTTAATTTCTAGCTATCTACTAGGATTTTTTTTAATTATGAGTGGGAATGAGGCTGGAATTGTGAGTCGACAACACATTTGCCTCTTCTTATCTCCAAGTCTCCTCCTTTAAATGTGATGTCAGAATGTATGGGATGCATTTTACGTATGCAAGGAGCTAATTTTGACGAGTGTATTTGCTCCTACTTTGTAGGCCTCTTCAAGGTAAGGTAACACTCTATCTAAATCTGGATTTCAGGCATGATTCGATCCTTTTTTTGCTTGTAAGCACAAGTTTATTTAAGCTTTTAAAGTTTTATAAATGGATGTTAGTGCCTTACTTGCCTTCATTCCCAATTGATAGGGGAATCTCAGCATTTCTTGGACAAAGCAGTTGATATAATTCCTCTAAGGTGTTGATGTAACATTCTTCGATGATGTCGGACACTTATCGCTTCTCCTGCTCCTTAGAGCAGTCTTCCCTATCCAATGCCCACCCACTTGTGATGGGTCATTAGGTTACAACTATCCTTTTCATTATATTCACATCTTGGAAATTTCTTGGACTCAATCAGTCTTTTTTTGGTTTTGATCTGATAGTTTTGGGGTGCTTTTCTGGGATATATATGTGCAGTCCTTATACATTTTGAAAATATCAATGGACTTGCTTTTTCTCACGTGAACTTTAGGGATCTCCATAGTACTTCATTTGTTGATTGTCTTTTCAGTTGCTCGAGTACATGGTTTCTCTATTGGACCCAACTATAGTAGTGTTAATTTCTAGCTATCTACTAGGATTTTTTTTTAATTATGAGTGGGAATGAGGCTGGAATTGTGAGTCGACAACACATTTGCCTCTTCTTATCTCCAAGTCTCCTCCTTTAAATGTGATGTCAGAATGTATGGGATGCATTTTACGTATGCAAGGAGCTAATTTTGACGTGTGTATTTGCTCCTACTTTGTAGGCCTCTTCAAGGTAAGGTAACACTCTATCTAAATCTGGATTTCAGGCATCATTCGATCCTTTTTTGCTTGTAAGCACTAGTTTATCTAAGGTTTTGAAGTTTTATAAATGGATCTTAGTGCCTTACTTGCCTTCATTCCCAATTGATAGGGGAATCTCAGCATTTCTTGGACAAAGCAGTTGGTATAATTCTCTACGGGTGTTGATGTAATATTCTTCGATGATGTCGGACACTTATCGCTTCTCCTGCTCCTTAGAGCAGTCTTCCCTATCCAATGCCCACCCTGTTGTGATGGGTCATTAGGTTACAACTATCCTTTTCATTATATTCGCATCGTGGAAATTTCTCGGACTCAATCAGTCTTTTTTGGATTTGATCTGATAGTTTTAGGGTGCTTTTCTGGGATATATATGTTCAGTCCTTATACATTTTGAAAATATCAATGGATTTGCTTTTTCTCACGTGAACTTTAGGGATCTCTATAGTACTTCATTTGTTGATTGTCTTTTCAGTTGCTCGAGTACATGGTTTCTCTATTGGACCCAACTATAGTAGTGTTAATTTCTAGCTATCTACTAGGATTTTTTTTAATTATGAGTGGGAATGAGGCTGGAATTGTGAGTCGACAACACATTTGCCTCTTCTTATCTCCAAGTCTCCTCCTTTAAATGTGATGTCAGAATGTACGGGATGCATTTTACGTATGCAAGGAACTAATTTTGACGAGTGTATTTGCTCCTACTTTGTAGGCCTCTTTAAGCTAAGGTAACACTCTATCTAAATCTGGATTTCAGGCATGATTCGATCCTTTTTTGCTTGTAAGCACTAGTTTATCTAAGGTTTTGAAGTTTTATAAATGGATGTTAGTGCCTTACTTGCCTTCATTCCCAATTGATAGGGGAATCTCAGCATTTCTTGGACAAAGCAGTTGGTATAATTCCTCTACGGGTGTTGATGTAATATTCTTCGATGATGTCGGACACTTATCGCTTCTCCTGCTCCTTAGAGCAGTCTTCCCTATCCAATGCCCACCCTGTTGTGAAGGGTCATTAGGTTACAACTATCCTCTTCATTATATTCGCATCTTGGAAATTTGTTGGGCTCAATCAGTCTTTTTTCGGCTTTGATTTGATAGTTTTGGGGTTCCTTTCTGGGATATATATGTGTGGTCCTTCTAGATTTTGAAAATATCAATGGACTTGCTTTTTCCTACGCGAACTTTAGGGATCTCCATAGTACTTCATTTGTTGATTGTCTTTTTAGTTGCTCAAGTACATGGTTTCTCTATTAGACCCAACTATAGTAGTGTTAACTTCTAGCTATCCACTAGAATTTTTTTTAATTATGAGTGGGAAGGAGGATGGAATTGTGAGTCGATGACACATTTGCCTCTTCTTATCTCCATGTCTCCACCTTTGACTGTGACGTCAGAATGTATGGGATGCATTTTGGATATGCAAGGAGCTGATTTTAGCAAGGGTATTTGCTCCTACTTTGTAGATCTCTTCAAGGTAGGGTAACACTCTATCTAAATCTGGATTTCAGGCATGATTCGATCCTTTTTTTGCTTGTAAGCACTAGTTTATCGAAGGTTTTGAAGTTTTATAAATGGATGTTAGTGCCTTACTTGCTTTCAATCCCAATTGATATGGGAACCTCAGCATTGCTTGGACAAAGTAGTTGATATAATTCCTCTAAGGGTGTTAATGTAATATTCTTTGACGATGTCGGACACTTATCGCTTCTCCTGCTCCTTGGAGAAGTCTTGTCTATCCAATGACCACCTTGTTGCGATGGGTCATTAGGTTACAACTATCATTTTCATTGTATTCGCATCTTGGAAATTTCTTGGAATCAATCAGTCTTTTTTTGGTTTTGATCTGATAGTTTTGGGGTGCTTTTCTGGGATATATATGTGTGGTCCTTCTTGATTTTGAAAATATCAATGGACTTGCTTTTACTCACGCGAACTTTAGGGATCTCCATAGTACTTCATTTGTTGATTGTCTTTTTAGTTGCTCGAGTACATGGTTTCTCTATTAGACCCAACTATTGTAGTGTTAATTTCTAGCTATCCACTAGAATTTTTTTTAATTATGAGTGGGAAGGAGGATGGAATTGTGAGTCGACGACACATTTGCCTCTTCTTATCTCCATGTCTCCACCTTTGACTGTGACGTCAGAATGTATGGGATGCATTTTGATATGCAAGGAGCTGATTTTAGCAAGTGTATTTCCTCCTACTCTGTAGGTCCTCTTCAAGGTAAGGTAACACTCTATCTAAATCTTGATTTTAGGCATGATTTGATCCTTTTTTTGCTTGTAAGCACTAGTTTATTTAAGGTTTTGAAGTTTTATAAATGGATGTTAGTGCCTTACTTGCCTTCATTCCCAATTAATAGGGGGATCTCAGCATTTCTTGGACAAAGCAGTTGATCTAATTCCTCTAAGGGTGTCGATGTAATATTCTTCGATGATGTCGGACACTTATCGCTTCTCCTGCTCCTTAGAGAAGTCTTCCCTATCCAATGCCCACCCAGTTGTGATGGGTCATTAGGTTACAACTATCCTTTTCATTATATTCGCATCTTGGAAATTTCTTGGACTCATTAAGTCTTTTTTTGGCTTTGATCTGATAGTTTTGGGATGCTTTTCTGGGATATATATGTGCTGGTCCTTCTAGATTGCGAAAATATCAATGGACTTGCTTTTTCTCACGTGAACTTTAGGGATCTCCATAGTACTTCATTTGCTGATTGTCTTTTCAGTTGCTCGAGTACATGGTTTCTCTATTGGAGCCCAACTATAGTAAGTGTTAATTTCTAGCTATCTACTAGGATTTTTTTTAATTATGAGTGGGAATGAGGCTGGAATTGTGAGTCGACAACACATTTGCCTCTTCTTATCTCCAAGTCTCCTCCTTTAAATGTGATGTCAGAATGTATGGGATGCATTTTACGTATGCAAGGAGCTAATTTTGACGAGTGTATTTGCTCCTACTTTGTAGGCCTCTTCAAGGTAAGGTAACACTCTATCTAAATCTGGATTTCAGGCATGATTCGATCCTTTTTTTGCTTGTAAGCACTAGTTTATTTAAGCTTTTGAAGTTTTATAAATGGATCTTAGTGCCGTACCTGCCTTCATTCCCAATTGATATGGGTACCTCAGCATTGCTTGGACAAAGCAGTTGATATAATTCCTCTAAGGGTGTTGATGTAATATTCTTTGATGATGTCGGACACTTATCACTTCTCCTGCTTCTTGGTGAAGTCTTCTTTATCCAATGACCACCTTTGTGCGATGGGTCATTAGGTTACAACTATCCTTTTCATTATATTCACATCTTGGAAATTTCTTGGACTCAATCAGTCTTTTTTTGGTTTTGATCTGATAGTTTTGGGGTGCTTTTCTGGGATATATATGTGCAGTCCTTATACATTTTGAAAATATCAATGGACTTGCTTTTTCTCACGTGAACTTTAGGGATCTCCATAGTACTTCATTTGTTGATTGTCTTTACTGTTGCTCGAGTACATGGTTTCTTTATTGGACCCAACTATAGTAGTGTTAATTTCTAGCTATCTACTAGGATTTTTTTTAATTATGAGTGGGAATGAGGCTGGAATTGTGAGTCGACAACACATTTGCCTCTTCTTATCTCCAAGTCTCCTCCTTTAAATGTGATGTCAGAATGTATGGGATGCATTTTACGTATGCAAGGAGCTAATTTTGACGAGTGTATTTGCTCCTACTTTGTAGGCCTCTTCAAGGTAAGGTAACACTCTATCTAAATCTGGATTTCAGGCATGATTCGATCCTTTTTTTGCTTGTAAGCACTAGTTTATTAAGCTTTTGAAGTTTTATAAATGGATCTTAGTGCCTTACTTGCCTTCATTCCCAATTGATAGGGGAATCTCAGCATTTCTTGGACAAAGCAGTTGATATAATTCCTCTAAGGGTGTTGACGTAATATTCTTCGATGATGTCGGATACTTATCGCTTCTCCTGCTCCTTAGAGCATTCTTCCCTATCCAATGCCCACCCAGTTGTGATGGGTCATTAGGTTACACCTATCCTTTTCATTATATTCGCATCTTGGAAATTTCTTGGACTCAATCAGTCTTTTTTTGGTTTTGATCTGATAGTTTTGGGGTGCTTTTTTGGGATATATATGTGCAGTCCTTATACATTTTGAAAATATCAATGGACTTGCTTTTTCTCGCGTGAACTTTAGGGATCTCCATAGTACTTCATTTGTTGATTGTCTTTTCAGTTGCTCGAGTACATGGTTTCTCTATTGGACCCAACTATAGTAGTGTTAATTTCTAGCTATCTACTAGGATTTTTTTTAATTATGAGTGGGAATGAGGCTGGAATTGTGAGTCGACAACACATTTGCCTCTTCTTATCTCCAAGTCTCCTCCTTTAAATGTGACGTCAGAATGTATGGTATGCATTTTACGTATGCAAGGAGCTAATTTTGACGAGTGTATTTGCTCCTACTTTGTAGGCCTCTTCAAGGTAAGGTAACACTCTATCTAAATCTGGATTTCAGGCATGATTCGATCCTTTTTTTGCTTGTAAGCACAAGTTTATTTAAGCTTTTAAAGTTTTATAAATGGATGTTAGTGCCTTACTTGCCTTCATTCCCAATTGATAGGGGAATCTCAGCATTTCTTGGACAAAGCAGTTGGTATAATTCCTCTACAGGTGTTGATGTAACATTCTTCGATGATGTCGGACACTTATCGCTTCTCCTGCTCCTTAGAGCAGTCTTCCCTATCCAATGCCCACCCACTTGTGATGGGTCATTAGGTTACAACTATCCTTTTCATTATATTCACATCTTGGAAATTTCTTGGACTCAATCAGTCTTTTTTTGGTTTTGATCTGATAGTTTTGGGGTGCTTTTCTGGGATATATATGTGCAGTCCTTATACATTTTGAAAATATCAATGGACTTGCTTTTTCTCACGTGAACTTTAGGGATCTCCATAGTACTTCATTTGTTGATTGTCTTTTCAGTTGCTCGAGTACATGGTTTCTCTATTGGACCCAACTATAGTAGTGTTAATTTCTAGCTATCTACTAGGATTTTTTTTAATTATGAGTGGGAATGAGGCTGGAATTGTGAGTCGACAACACATTTGCCTCTTCTTATCTCCAAGTCTCCTCCTTTAAATGTGATGTCAGAATGTATGGGATGCATTTTACGTATGCAAGGAGCTAATTTTGACGAGTGTATTTGCTCCTACTTTGTAGGCCTCTTCAAGGTAAGGTAACACTCTATCTAAATCTGGATTTCAGGCATCATTCGATCCTTTTTTTGCTTGTAAGCACTAGTTTATCTAAGGTTTTGAAGTTTTATAAATGGATCTTAGTGCCTTACTTGCCTTCATTCCCAATTGATAGGGGAATCTCAGCATTTCTTGGACAAAGCAGTTGGTATAATTCTTCTACGGGTGTTGATGTAATATTCTTCGATGATGTCGGACACTTATCGCTTCTCCTGCTCCTTAGAGCAGTCTTCCCTATCCAATGCCCACCCTGTTGTGATGGGTCATTAGGTTACAACTATCCTTTTCATTATATTCGCATCGTGGAAATTTCTCGGACTCAATCAGTCTTTTTTTGGATTTGATCTGATAGTTTTAGGGTGCTTTTCTGGGATATATATGTTCAGTCCTTATACATTTTGAAAATATCAATGGATTTGCTTTTTCTCACGTGAACTTTAGGGATCTCTATAGTACTTCATTTGTTGATTGTCTTTTCAGTTGCTCGAGTACATGGTTTCTCTATTGGACCCAACTATAGTAGTGTTAATTTCTAGCTATCTACTAGGATTTTTTTAATTATGAGTGGGAATGAGGCTGGAAATTGTGAGTCGACAACACATTTGCCTCTTCTTATCTCCAAGTCTCCTCCTTTAAATGTGATGTCAGAATGTACGGGATGCATTTTACGTATGCAAGGAACTAATTTTGACGAGTGTATTTGCTCCTACTTTGTAGGCCTCTTTAAGCTAAGGTAACACTCTATCTAAATCTGGATTTCAGGCATGATTCGATCCTTTTTTGCTTGTAAGCACTAGTTTATCTAAGGTTTTGAAGTTTTATAAATGGGATGTTAGTGCCTTACTTGCCTTCATTCCCAATTGATAGGGGAATCTCAGCATTTCTTGGACAAAGCAGTTGGTATAATTCCTCTACGGGTGTTGATGTAATATTCTTCGATGATGTCGACCACTTATCGCTTCTCCTGCTCCTTAGAGCAGTCTTCCCTATCCAATGCCCACCCTGTTGTGAAGGGTCATTAGGTTACAACTATCCTCTTCATTATATTCGCATCTTGGAAATTTGTTGGGCTCAATCAGTCTTTTTTCGGCTTTGATTTGATAGTTTTGGGGTTCCTTTCTGGGATATATATGTGTGGTCCTTCTAGATTTTGAAAATATCAATGGACTTTGCTTTTTCCTACGCGAACTTTAGGGATCTCCATAGTACTTTCATTTGTTGATTGTCTTTTTAGTTGCTCAAGTACATGGTTTCTCTATTAGACCCAACTATAGTAGTGTTAACTTCTAGCTATCCCACTAGAATTTTTTTAATTATGAGTGGGAAGGAGGATGGAATTGTGAGGTCGATGACACATTTGCCTCTTCTTATCTCATGTCTCCCACCATTGACTGTGACGACAGAATGTATGGGATGCATTTTGGATATGCAAGGAGCTGATTTTAGCAAGGGTATTGCCTCTACTTTGTAGATCTCTTCAAGGTAGGGGTAACACTCTATCTAAATCTGGATTATCAGGCATTGATTCGATCCTTTTTTTTGATTGTAAGCACTAGTTTATCGAAGGTTTTGAAGTTTTATAAATGGATGTTGTTAGTGCCTTAACTTGCTTTCATCCAATTGATATGGGAACCTCAGCATTGCTTGGACAAAGTAGTTTGATATAATTCCTCTAAGGGTGTTGATGTAATATTCTTTGATGATGTCGGGACACTTATCCGCTTCTCCTGCTCCCTTGGAGAAGGTCTTCTCTATCCAATGACCACCTTGTTGCGATGGGTCATTAGGTTACAACTATCATTTTCATTGTATTCGCATCTTGGAAATTTCTTGGGACTCAACCAGTCTTTTTTGGTTTTTGATCTGATAGTTTTGGGGTGCTTTTCTGGGATATATATGTGTGGTCCTT